>BLSH010397311.1:9718-28009 GCA_018402905.1 Glandirana rugosa | reverse complement strand
CCCCACACGTAATGGAGAAGCTGCGTCTGTCAGTGAACGATAGGAGAAAAAGGGATTTTATTAAGAACTTACCGTAAAATCCTTTTCTCTGAGTTCACTGACAGACGCAGCACCCACCCCTCTGTGCTCTGTTCTATGTACGGCTTATGTACGAACTGATGAGCTATGCTATAGAGGGTGTTTATGTGGGAAGAGAGGACGGCCCCAGGGGAGGGGCCAGCTGTTTCTTTTCCCTGCCTAGTTAACTCCTAGTGAGACAAGCATAAACCCCACACGTCATGGAGAGCTGCGTCTGTCAGTGAACTTGGAGAAAAGGATTTTACGGTAAGTTCTTAATAAAATCCCTTTTTTTACATTTGTGAGAAGTGTGAGAATTGGCCAGCAGCTAAAGTGGATGGGTTATGTGTTTTGGGTTTCTTTTTAATCATACTTGCCTAGCTGGATGCAGTGTGGGCCTGATGCTGCGTCTGTCCCGTACCGGCTCGAACGCTGAGAACCGAGCAATCAAATGCTGCCGATCACTCATTTCTCAGAGCCCCGAGCGGAGAGCTGGCTTTTCTCTGACACTCACTGAGAGGCTGATCCCGACCATATGGTTACAATCCTTCCTGAGCCTTCTGGCAACAAGTGGACCTCAGCCTGCAGTTTGCTGAAAACGGGTCACCATAGTTTAGATTGTGATCCACAGGAGAGGTACAGCTGAACCAGCTTTGGTTGTACTTCTCCTTTAATAATTATGCTGCCATAATTGGTGTGTGCTGTAAATTTCCTCCAGTATTATTCCGATTTCTTCTTGATGGAGGCGGCCATGTTGTTGAGGCCCAGAGCAGTCACATCTGGATGCGGCCATTTTGTTGAAGCCCAGAGCAGTCACATCCTTATTGGAAGCTCTCCCCCTCTCCTTGGTCTCACAAGCTGTCCATTCCTTCCATTTTAAAATCTCTGCATTTCCAGGCTTGATTTTATGTCTTTGTTCAGCTGGAAAGAGGCTGTAAAAGCTTTCCAGTGCTCAGTGTCATAGACCTGACTGAGGGGAACAGGGAGAGAGAATCTGGGAGATACAGTGAGGGAAAAGAGTATTTGCTTTCCGGCTGATTTTGTAGGTTTGGCCCCTGCCAAAGAAACAATCAGTCTACAATGGTCGGTTTATTTTACCAGTGAGAGACAGAATAACAACAAAAATATCCAGAAAAATACATTTCAAAAACATTACAAATTGATTTTGTATTTTAATGAGTGAAATAAGTATTTGACCCCTTTGCAAAACAGGACTTTGTGGCAAAACCCTTGTTGGCAGTCAGAGGTCAGACGTTTCTTGTAGTTGGCCACCAGGTTTGCAGACCTCTCAGGAGGAATTTTGTCCCACTCCTCTTTGCAGATCTCCAAGTCATTAAGTTTTCCAGGCTGACGTTTGGTAACTCCAACCTTCAGCTCCCTCCACATATTTTCTATGGGATTAAGGTCTGGAGACTGGCTAGGCCACTCCTTTGTTGCCTTGGCTGTGTGTTTTGTTTCATTGTCATGCTGGAATAGCCATCCGTGATCCATTCTCATTGCCTTGGCTGAGAGAAGGAGGTTCTCAACCAAGATATTGATGTTAATGGCCCCATCCACCGTCCATTTACCCGCACCATGAGTGCAGCGCATTTTTGGCTTTCCTGCGGGTTAGCTGCACTTTGCCATCGACTTTTTTTTATTATATCCTGCAGGCATGGTGCACTTTCTGAAAGAGCACCAAACCCGCAGGTACTAACAGAGGTCTATTACTCAGTGCAGGTAACCCGCAGGTACTAACAGAAGTCTATGGCTCAGTACAGGTAGCCTTCAGGTAATAGAAGTCTATGGCTCAGTGCAGGTAACTCGCAGGTAATTACAGAAGTCTATGGCTCAGTGCAGGTAACCCGCAGGTTCTAACAGAAGTCTATGGCTCAGTACAGGTAGCCTGCAGGTAATAGAAGTCTATGGCTCAGTGCAGGTAACTCGCAGGTAATTACAGAAGTCTATGGCTCAGTGCAGCTATTAACAGAAGTCTATGACTCAGTGCAGGTAACCCACAGGTAATAGAAGTCTATGGCTCAGTGCAGGTATCCCACAGGTAATAACAGAAGTCTATGGCTCAGTGCAGGTAACTCGCAGGTAATAATAGAAGTCTATGGCTCAGTGCAGGTAACCCGCAGTTGCACTGTTCAGTTTGAAAGCAGCCCAGTAACCACAGCAGAACAGATATGCCCATATCTACAGTCTAATTTTAGTTGCAAACTTACTTTTAATAACCGTCTTCCATTCAGGTATTGCCAGTTGTTGCTCTCCCAGGTGGGGTGCATTTGGTATCCCTCCCCCTGTGGCAGGAGCCGGTACTACGCAGGAAGCATTGGCTTATAGGGCTCTGCTCTGCAGCCACTTACTTCCTCTAGCACCGGCTTCATTCACAACACTGATGCCCTGGGATGGGGCGGGTCGGCAACCCATGTGTGGATGTTGATGCATTATGTAAAAATGTGAATGAATGAATTGATTATATAACATTTTGATAACTGCCGCCCTAAACTAATAGTTCACTACATTGTGGTAGCATTGGAAGCCGTCCTTGAGGCAGAGGCCAGGTTGGCCAGAACAGAAGGGACAAAAAAAAAATGGGTGTCATGCCTTCTGCGTTTACTACAAACGTGTTTTTTGTGTGCCCATTGTGCTGGGTGATATGGAAAATGGCTTTCATGCTGCCAGCTCACTGCATCTGGCTTTGGCCCACAGCACTTTTTATACACAAGGGCTGAGATGATCGATCCCTCAAATGTTAGGAAGGATCCGGTTCATCCAGTAGCTTTGTAAATAAGAAACAAATTGTATAGAGCCAATTGAAATATATAGACGCTTTCTTTGTACCAGTGTCTAACTCTGAGGGAGGCTAAATACGTCTTGAAATTTTGATGGTTTGTCTACCCCTCCCATATTTGGATAATTGTGAACACCGTCTTTTCAATGACACCATGTGACTTTAACACGGGTGGATAAAAATTGAAGATTTTTTTAATTGATTTAAATCTGTTTTTTTTTTTGTTTTTGTTTTTTTAATATACATTTATTTTCATAATACTTTTGTAGTAAAAATCTATCTAAAGATAGATTTCTATTTAGGATACATTAATAATTTAGTTCAGCATTATGTATCATGAGGCTGTATATTCTGCAATATTTACATTTTTGGTAAACTTCATTTTGTTTGCAAATATTAAAGATTCTAACTACCAGCAAGAAGTCCTTACATTTAAAGAGCGGAAAGAGGGGAACCCAACCTGCTGTCACAAATGAGGACCGCCATCCACATAGCAATATACAAAAAGAAACAGAAATGGGCCCCGTGGGGGTTTTTAAGGATAGCAGTTCACTCATACAAGTAGAAGAGCGTACATAGGATATAAAATGTAACATTTATTGATGTATATTCAAATCTATAATGGTCCCTACGATGGGACTAGGTATAAAAACAATGCAAAACAACTTCTAATATAATGAATGCAATTAGTGGTACTGCCCACCCAGGCCGGCTGATGTGTAAACGCTCAGCCTGGATGACTAGCTGTATCCCAACATGTTTCGAAATTCTTTGTACAATTCTTCTTCAGGGCAAGACGAGTACTGCAACACGAAGTTGTAAAAAAAACAATGTAATGTATGATTATAGTATACACAGTCATCAATTATAAGTACAGTGTAATAACCATACAGTGTAGTGTATGTTGTTTAGCATATTGAAATACATTTTCTCCTTTTTTTTTTCCTTTTTTTTTTTTTTTTTGCATTGTTGATCCCATTCAGTTCAGAAGGAGGTTTTAGCCCCTTCTCATGTCAGGCTTAGGTGGCAGACGACACATCATTTCCATGTATACATGTTTTTTCATTATGGTCATATTGCCATTTTGATAATGTTGTACTCTTTAAATTTCTTTTATTTAGTAGCTGATCCGTCTTTCGCTCTGGCGGATTTGTGATGCATTATCCCTTGATGATGCTGGGAATTGTGGTTGGCGTCGGCTCTGTTCCCTGGCGCGCGCAGCCCCCCAGCTGATTATCAGCAGTCTTTGTCGCTCCCTCGAGACGCCGTGACGGTCATCTCCCTGTCTTTCCATCGGTGGGTGAGTGATGTCATGCGGGTGACGTCTGGCGCCATCACACATGGCGGCGCTCCTAGCAGAGTGCATATGCACGGTGTTGCCGGACCATCGGGGGACCGGACATGGAGCGGGATTGGGAACCCACGGGAGTTTTCCCGGTGGGTCCTAGCATTGGGACCATCAGGCTATTCCAGTTTGGCGTTTCCTGAACACCTTTTGACCCACCCTACTCAGGTGGATATATTTAGTCCACACTAACCAGATGGACGGCTGCAAACACAAGGGAGGCCGTCCAGTCCAGGCGTGCACACATCCATTTACTGCTGCGGAGGTTGGGAAATTTGGTAAACAAGGTAGACTGGGGCCATTTTTTCTGTGTCGTCCTCTTCCTTCTCCCCCTCATCTCTCACCTTCCTTGCTAGCCTGCTACTCTTGGGTAGCAACACTATTTTCTAACAGCTTGTCACAGGTATGACCCCCCCTTTTTTTTTTTTTTTTTCAGCAGGACCGCTCTGCAGCCCTATGGCTCGTTCCTTGCAAGCAGAGCTTGTTTATACCCCGGGTCAACCAAGATGGCTCTGATTGCCTAGTATGTGGTCTGTCCACACCTGAGTGTTGAAATACTGGAATAGCGACCATCGCTACATTTTTGTTGCATACGCAACTGCATGTTTAATCACGTGAGTATGTCTAGCTCGTTTTTGCCTGGTGTGATGACCGTGCACACATGGCAAAATGTCTGTTTATCAACACTGTTATGTACACTGTACTATAATGGTTATTAGACTGTATTTATAATTGTTAATTATGTATACTTTAATGATACATTACATTGTTTTTTTAGAACTTCTCGTGTTGCTATAATTGTCTTCCCTTGAAGAAGAATTGTACAAAGAATTTTGAAACTTGTTGGGATACAGCTAGTCATCCAGGCTGAGCGTTCTACACATTAGCCGGCCTTGGTGGGTTGTACCACTATTGCCTTCATTATATGAGAAGTGGTTTTGCATTGTTTTTATACCTAGTCCCATCGTTGGGACCATTATAGATGTTTATGTATATTAAAAAATGTTAAATTTTATATCCTATGTAGCCTCTTCTACTTGTATGAGTGAACTGCTATACTTAAAATCCCCAGGGGGGCCCATTTCTGTTTCTTGTTACATTTAAAGAGCACCTGTCATTTCAGATTCATCATGGCAGTGCCTGTTAGCGGGCATCCACTCACCTGCTGCCGCCACGTCCCTCACCTTGTGTCAATGCCGCATCACTGGCCGTCCCATTAAAGTGAATGGGAATGTCGGTGAGTTACCAGCGGGTCAGAGGAGGAACTGCTGTGGGCCAGAGATGACAGTGGCCCTTTAAAAATTTTCATTTAAATCAATTGATAAATATTTGAATGAGTCAGATAAGTGGAACAAGGCACCGCATCCCGTAAGTAATTTAGGGAATTGCAAAAAGGAAAGGGGGGACTTTTGAGGTGCCTAAAGGACAGAATAGACTAATAGACAGAATAGACTAATACAATAAAAATTTGTTATACTTTTTATATCATATTGAAAAGATATTGTAATCTTTTAAATTAAAATCAATGAATATGACGGTGGGGATGGTGTTCTTGGGGTCATAGGCAGCGTTCCTCCTCCTCCTCCAAACACAGTTGAGTTGATGCCGAAGAGCTTGATTTTGGTCTCATCTGACCACAACACTTTCACCCAGTTCTCCTCTGAATCATTCAGATGCTCATTAGCAAACTTCAGACGGGTGTACATGTGCTTTCCTGAGCAGGCAGGATTTCAATCCTTCACAGCGTAGGGAGTTACAATTGTATTCTTGGTGTCTATGGTCCCAGCTACCTTGAGATCATTGACAAGATTCTCCCGTGTAGTTCTGGGCTGATTCCTCACCGTTCTCATGATCATTGAAACTCCACAAGGTATTGCCAGTTGTTGCTCTCCCAGGTGGGGTGCATTTGGTATCCCTCCCCCTGTGGCAGGAGCCGGTACTACGCAGGAAGCATTGGCTTATAGGGCTCTGCTCTGCAGCCGCTTACTTCCTCTACCGCCGGCTTCATTCACAACACTGATGCCCTGGGATGGCGGGTCGGCAACCCATGTGTGGATGTTGATGCATTATGTAAAACTGTGAATGAATGAATTGATTGAATAAAATTTTGATAACTGCCGCCCTAAACTAATAGTTCACTACATTGTGGTAGCGTTGGAAGCCGTCCTTGAGGCAGAGGCCATGTTGGCCAGAACAGAAGGGACAAAAAAAAATGGGTGTCATGCCTTCTGCGTTTACTACAAACGTCTTTTTTGTGTGCCCTTTGTGCTGGGTGACATGGAAAATGGCTCTCATGCTGCCAGCTCACTGCATCTGGCTTTGGCCCACGGCACTTTTTATACACAAGGGCTGAGATGATCGATCCCTGAAATGTTAGGAAGGATCCGGTTCTTCCAGTAGCTTTGTAATAAGAAACAAATTGTATAGAGCCAATTGAAATATATAGACGCTTTCTTTGTGCCAGTGTCTAACTCTGAGGGAGGCTAAATACGTCTTGAAATTTTGATGGTTTGTCTACCCCTCCCATATTTGGATAATTGTGAACAGTCTTTTCAATAACACCATGTGACTTTAACACGGGTGGATAAAAATTGAAGATTTTAATTGATTTAAATCTGTTTTTTTTTTTTTTTTTTTTTTTTAATATACATTTATTTTAATAATACTTTTGTAGTAAAAATCTATCTAAAGATAGATTTCTATTTAGGATACATTAATAATTTAGTTCAGCATTATGTATCATGAGGCTGTATATTCTGCAATATTTACATTTTTGGTAAACTCATTCAATGAATCCAGGCTGAGATAACATGCACTGCATTGATGCATTCACACAATGTCCCAGTAACCGTGAGATAAAACAAAGTTCAGGAATATTCCTTTATCCCAGTGTGTAGCAATTCTATGTACACTACAAACTGTATGATTGAATCGGTTCTGATATCACTGTTTTACTAACCTGACAGCTTATTATTCTAAATGGGAAGCCTTCATTTTGTTTGCAAATATTAAAGATTCTAACTACCAGCAAGAAGAAGTCCTTACATTTAAAGAGTGGAAAGAGGGGAACCCAACCTGCTGTCACAAATGAGGACCGCCATCCACATCCCAATATACAACATGAAACAGAAATGGGCCCCGTGGGGGTTTTTAAGGATAGCAGTTCACTCATGCAAGTAGAAGAGAGTACATAGGATAAAAAATGTAACATTTATTGATATATATTCAAATCTGTAATGGTCCCTACGATGGGACTAGGTATAAAAACAACGCAAAACAACTTCTCATATAATGAAGGCAATAGTGGTACAGCCCACCCAGGCCGGCTGATGTGTAGAATGCTCAGCCTGGATGACTAGCTGTATCCCAACATGTTTCGAAATTCTTTGTACAATTCTTCTTCAGGGCAAGACGAGTATTGCAACACGAGAAGTTGTAAAAAAAACAATATAATGTATGATTATAGTATACATAATCATCAATTATAAGTACAGTGTAATAACCATATAGTGTAGTGTATGTTGTTTAGCATATTGAAATACATTTTCTTCTTTTTTTTTGCATTGTTGATCCCATCCAGTTCAGAAGGAGGTTTTAGCCCCTTCTCATGTCAGGCTTAGGTGGCAGACGACACATCATTTCCATGTATACATGTTTTTTCATTATGGTCGTATTGCCATTTTGATAATGTTGCACTCTTTAAATTTTTTTTATTTAGTAGCTGATCCGTCTTTCGCTCTGGCGGATTTGTGATGCATTATCCCTTGATGCTACTGGGAATTGTGGTTGGCGTCGGCTCTGTTCCCTGGCGCGCGAGGCCCCCCAGCTGATTATCAGCAGTGTGGGGGGCCTTTGTTGCTCCCTCGAGACGCCGTGACGGTCATCTCCCTGCCTTTCCATCGGTGGGTGGGTGAGTGATGTCATGCGGCTGACGTCTGGCGCCATCACACATGGCGGCGCTCCTAGCAGAGTGCATATGCACGGTGGTGCCCGACCGTCGGGGGACCGGACATGGAGCGGGATTGGGAACCCACGGTAGTTTTCCCTGTGGGTCCTAGCATTGGGACCATCAGGCTAGTCCAGTTTGGCGTTTCCTGAACACCTTTGACCCACCCTACTCAGGTGGATATATTTAGTCCACACTAACCAGATGGACGGCTGTAAACAGAAGGGAGGCCGTCCAGTCCAGGCGTGCACACATCCATTTACTGCTGCGGAGGTTGGGATACTTGGTAAACAAGGTAGACTGGGGCCATTTTTTCTCTGTCATCCTCTTCCTTCTCTCATTCCCCTCTCACCTTCCTTGCTAGCCTGCTACTGTTGGGTAGCAACACTATTTTCTAACAGCTTGTCACAGGTATGCCCCCCCTTTTTTTTTGTCAGCAGTACCGCTCTGCAGCCCTATGGCTCGGTCCTCGCAAGCAGAGCTTGTTTATACCCCGGGTCAACCAAGATGGCTCTGATTGCATAGTATGTGGTCTGTCCACACCTGAGTGTTGAAATACTGGAATAGCGACCATCGCTATGTTTTTGTCGCATACGCAACTGCATGTTTAATCACGTGAGTATGTCTAGCTCGTTTTTGCCTGGTGTGATGACCGTGCACTCATGACGAAATGTCTATTTCTGCTATCGTTCACTGACAGACGCAGCTTCTCCATTACGCGTGGGTTTTATGCCGGTCTCACTAGGAGTTAACTAGGCAGGGAAAAGAAACAGCTGGCCCCTCCCATGGGGGCTGTCCTCTCTTCCCACATAAAACCCCCTCATAGCATAGCTCTTCAGTTTCAATGCCTAGTTTGTAAGAAGTTGACCTGGCTTCCCTTCAGGGGAATTGCGGTCCTGTTTGTGACCGTTTTTTATTTTTATTTGTCCTCTATCAAGCAATTGATCTGCTATCAAGAAGCCGGTCGGGGCATAGAGAGTCCATGGGCTCTGTACTTTCCCCGATCTGGCCGACCGATGCGAGCCAGTCCCGTCGTATGTGGACCCGCCGCATCGTGCCCGTTCCATGTGGGCGGCCTGGGGTGATCCCCCTTACGCCCAGCCCCGGATGCGATTCGGGAAGGGCGACTTTTGACCTGCAGCATACTGCCCAAGCAGGGGCGGAAGGTCTGCGACTGGGTGGCTACCCATGGCGTCGTCTGGAGTGGTGAGTGAGAGCTCCTTCCTTCCCCCCCTTTTTAGGGACGGAAAGGGGGACAGACGACCCTAAAAAAAAAAAAAAAAATTGTTGCTGGGTAGGGGCGCGTGGAGCCCTGTTCACCCCCTGCACACCCCCCCCGCTTCGCCCCGCACCGCACCCGATCGTCTAGCGCCGTTCGGTCGTTTTTTGCCGCTATGCGGCGATCGGCCGCCATTTTGCGGCGGACCGCCGCCATTTTACCGTAGCCGCAGACATATTGGGCCTATGGGGCTTTCCCTCTAGCGCTCAGAGCGGCCATTTGCGGTACTGCACGTTCCCTGCAGGTGTTTTTCGGCCTCTAGTGCTCAACGGCGGCCATATTGGATTCCCTGCTCATGCAAAAAACGTGTCTACAGCTTTTTACTTTCACTTTGGAACGGTGCGTGCTCCTGACGGCGCGGCTTTCTGACGATCCTCAGGGTTATGCAGCAAACAGCAAGTATAGCTGGGCTCTCCTGTGGGTGCTGGTGGCGGCGGGTGCAGTCCTCCTGGGTTCCCTGGTGCACTGTGGGGTGGTGGTGTGCGGCTGTGTGGGGGTGCCTTTAACCCTTTCTAGGCATCTATGTGTTCCTAAGGGAGCTGAACATGCTAGGAGCGCAATCTGCGCAAGGGGCTTTTCTGGACCAGCTGTGGCGGTTTTTAGTGATTTTCCCCAGGGCGGATGTCACCAACATGCCCCCCAAGAAGCATCTCCCTCCTCCTTGCTTTTCAAGGGAGGATTTTTTTGATCCGAAAGCTCCCTCGGATGGAGAAGAGGATCAGGGAACGGCAGCTGCGATTATAATTGGTATCGCACTGCGATGCGATTGAGCCAGGATGGCGAATTGCTGATTTCTGCGCATGTGGTGTGGTCCTCCAGGCCCCCTAGGGCGCCCAAGGCTTACCCATATGATCTTTTTCCTAATTGCCTTGTTTGTTGTAAATGGCAGCGTCCGCAGCATTCCTTTTAACGCAGTGGAACTTGTGCCTGGCAGCGTAATGCTTGCTGGCTCGGATCCTAATCATGACCTGCCTGGGGTTTGCGTGTCCTCCCTGTGCGTGCGTGGGTTTCCTCCCGGTGCTCCGGTTTCCTCCCACACTCCAAGGGACTTGGGTCCAAACTGTTCGCTGCTCACTATCCCTTGAGAAAAGTTTTTTTTAAAAAAAAAAAAAAGAGAAATGGGAGTCGCTTTGGCGTCCCGCCTATGGTCGCTTTACTAAAAGACAACGACCAGTCCTCTGGAAGGGGTTCCTGCATTCAAGGGCCCTGCTGGCAAGACAGAGGCGCTGTTAAGGTCGCTCTTCCTGGTGGCAGGCTCTGCGGCCAGCCCTGACGTTCGCCATGGCGGCGCAATATCTGTCTGAGCTTATGACGGAGCTCCAGAATCTTCTGGACTGCAGTCGCCTGCTGGCTACGCCGCAGAGGGTTGACTTCTTGCTCCGAGGTCTCAAGTACCTTGGTGATGCTGCCGTTTTTTTATTGCCTATGTGATCCAGGGTAGCGGTGTTGCTGTATCCTCAGTCGGGCACTCTGGTTGCGTTTTTGGTCCGGTGACCATGCTTCCAGAAAAGGTCTCGCAGACCTTCCTTTTCAGGGTGGACGTCTATTCGGTCCACGGCTGGGTGAGATCATAAAAGATTCACAGGAGTTAAGTGCCTTCCTCCTAGAGCCCCGGAGGCGTGCGCTTTCGCCGTAGACAGGGGCCCCCTACCTCGGGTCAAAAGAGTTTTTTTCGCACCCCGGGCGTAGCGGGTAAAGGGACCCGCTCCGGTAAGGTCGCTGCAGGGGCCAGGTGCCGGCAGTGGCAGCACAAAACCAACAAGGCGGAGGACAAACCTGCTCAGCCTGATGGGTTGTCTCCGCCCGGGCTTCGGGTGGGGGATGTTTCTGAGTTCAACACTCTGCCACCAGTCAGGTTCTTTCCTTTGACTTAGTGCTCCCGCAGGCACGCCGGGCGGCCCTCTTTGGGGCTGTACAAGCACTCGAACCAAGGGGTGATCGTGCCAGTGCCTCCAGCGAGAGGTTTCAAGGTTTTTTACTCACATCTGTTCGTGGTTCCCAAAAAAGAGGGGGGAGGGGTCTGGCCAGTACTGGACCTGAAGGCCCTGAACCGGTATGTTAGGGTGCGGAATTTTCCGGATGGGATCTATCCACTCGGTTGTAGCGTCTCTAGACATCAGGGATGTGTACCTCCATGTACCCATTTGTCCACGGCTTCAGCGTTTCTTTCGCTTTGCAGTGGGAGACCTCCATTTTCAATTCGTGGCACTCCCTTTCGGTCTAGTCTCAGACCTCGATTTTTTCTTCACAAAACTGGTAGCTCCGGTATGGCGTTACTGCGACAGAGAGGCATTGCGGTAGTAGCCTACCTGGACGACCTGCTCCTGCGAGCGGAATCCGCCTCGGCTCGGGAAGAGAAGGTGAGGATCACAATGACCTCGCTGCAGGACTTGGGCTGGTTACTCAACCTGCAGAAGTCGACGGTGTCTCTATCCCGTCGTCTGGAGTATCTGGGCCTGTTTCTGGACTCAGAGCAGGCAAAGGTTTTTCCTTCCTCCAGCCAAGTTGCGGTCACAGCAGTCGGCAGTGAAAACTTTCCTGTCGCACCGACGGTCTTCCTTACGTGGGGGGCTGGGGCTCATGGTCTCGACTTTCGAGGAGATACCGTACGCCCAGAGTCACACTCGTCTCCTTCAACGAGCAAGTTTGGCTCGGTGGGACAGATCCCCTCGATCCTTGGACCTTCTGATCCGTCTGAGTCCCCAGACCAGGGCGTCTCTGACCTATGGTTCCAGGACTCAGCGTTGCTTCATGGGAAGTCGTTCCTGCCCCTTCAGTGGGTGATCATTACCACGGATGACAGTCCTTGAACTGGGGCGGGGTCCTGGGACAGCTGTTTGCCCAGGGCCGTTGGTCGGCACAGGAGACTCGCCTCTCCATCAATGTACTGGTGCTGAGAGCAATCAGATTGGCTTTTTTCTCTGGATGAGATTGCAGGGTCGTCCGATCAAATTCAGTCGGACGATGCCACAGCAGTGGCGTATGTGAACCATCAGGGCAGCACAAGGAGTCCAGCAGCAGCGGTACTGCGTTGGGCAGAACGTCACGTTCCGGCAATCTCCGCTGTTTACATTCCAGGTGTGGAGAACTGGCAGGCGGACATTCTCAGTCTCCAGACGCTGGACCAGGGAGAGTGGTCTTTCCACCTGGAGGTGTTCAATCAAATTTGCCGCAGATGGGGGACGCCGGAGTGGATCTCATGGCGTCCCGGTTCAATCACAAGGTGGAAACCTTTGTGTCCAGAACGAAGGATCCGTTGGCAGTGGCCACGAACGCTCTGGTGGCCCCCTGGGGGCGTTACCACCTTCTGTACGCTTTCCCTCCGATAAAACTGCTTCCGCGATTGCTACGCAGGATAGTGGCGGAGGGGATACCAATAATCCTGGTGGCTCCAGATTGGCCTCGGCGCACTTGATACGCCCACGTGGTGCAAATGGTGGCAGTCGTCCCTTGGCGGCTCCCACTGTGAGACGATTTTCTGTCTCAGAGACCCCTCTTGCACCCTGCCTTACCCTTGCCGGCTTTGACGGCTTGGCTATTGAGTCCCAGGTGCTAAGAGACAGGGGAGTCATCGACTCCGTGATCCCTACTTTGTTAAAAGCTCGCAAGTGTACTTCTCGCAAGATAATCACCACACCTGGAAGGCTTATATAGCTTGGTGCGGGGCTGGGGGTCATAACCCTCGCTCTTATGTCGTGTCCAGGGTCCTGACTTTTTTACAACAGGGCCTGAACAAAAAAAAAAAAAAAAACTGGCTTTGAGTACTCTCAAGGGCCAGATATCGGCTCTGGCGATTCTCTTACAGAGACCTTTGGCTTCGCACTCGTTGATTCGTACCTTTGTACAGGGTGTGCGGCATGTGACGTATCGGGTGAGGACTCCGATGGCTCCGTGGGATCTGAATTTGGTGCTTTCTGTTCTTCAGAAACCACCTTATGAGAATATCAGGGAGATTTCCTTACAACTACTGTCGCGGAAGGTGGCCTTTTTAGTTGCCATCACTTCCGCCAGACGGGTGTCGGAATTAGCAGCACTATCGTGCAAGTCTCCCTACTTAGTCATGCATAAGGATAAGGCGGTCTTGCGACCCTCTCCTTCCTTCCTTCCGAAGGTGGTTTCTCCTTTCACATTAATGAAGATATTGTTCTGCCTTCATTGTGCCCTCGCCCATCGCACCCAAAGGAGTTTGAGTTGCATGCTTAGGACGTGGTGAGGGCCTTACGGGTGTACTTGGCTGCTACGGCTTCTTTTCAAAAAGCTGAGGCTTTGTTTGTACTGCCAGAGGGCCCGCGCAAAGGATTGGCGGCCTCGTCAGCTACACTTTCTCATTGGATTAGAAAAACCGTGACCCATCCGTATTCTGTTCGGGGCAAGGTTCCCCCTTTTCCAGTGACAGCTCATTCTACCCAGGCTGTTAGCACTTCCTGGGCTTTAAGACACCAGGCCTCGGTGTCACAGGTGTGCAAGGCGGCAACTTGGGCCTCGGTTCACACTTTCACTAAGTTTTATAAAGTTGATGTGTTTGCATCTTCGGATGCTACTTTTGGCCGCAAAGTTTTGCAGGCGGCAGTGTAGGCGCGTCTGGCACCTCCTTAGAGGTTCAGTTGGTTACTGTTAGTGTTTACCCACCCCTCTTTTTGACACAGCTTGGGGACGTCCCCACACGTAATGGAGAAGCTGCGTCTGTCAGTGAATGATAGGAGAAAAAGGGATTTTATTAAAACTTACCGTAAAATCCTTTTCTCCGAGTTCACTGACAGACGCAGCACCCACCCCTCTGCTCTGTTCTTGTACGGCTTGTTTACAAACTGAAAAGCTATGCTATGAAGGGGTTTTATGTGGGAAGAGAGGACGGCCCCCATGGGAGGGGCCAGCTGTTTCTTTTCCCTGCCTAGTTAACTCCTAGTGAGACCAGCATAAAACCCACACGTAATGGAGAAGCTGCGTCTGTCAGTGAACTCGGAGAAAAGGATTTTACAGTAAATTCTAATAAAATCCCTTTTTATCAACACTGTTATGTACACTGTACTATAATGGTTATTACGCTGTATTTATAATTAATGATTATGTATACTATAATGATACATTACATTGTTTTTTTATAGAACTTCTTGTGTTGCAATAATTGTCTTCCTTTGAAGAAGAATTTTGCAAAGAATTTCGAAACATGTTGGGATACAGCTAGTCATCCAGGCTGAGCGTTCTACACATTGGCCGGCCTTGGTGGGCTGTACCACTATTGCCTTCATTATATGAGAAGTTGTTTTGCGTTGTTTTTATACCTAGTCCCATTGCAGGGGCCTCTTCTACTTGTATGAGTGAACTGCTATCATTAAAAATCCCCAGGGTGCCCATTTCTGTTTCTTTTACATTTAAAGAGCACCTGTCATTTCAGATTCATCATGGCAGCGCCTGTTAGTGGGCATCCACTCGCCTGCTACTGCCACGTCCCTCACCTTGTTGTGTCACTGCTGCATCACCGGCCGTCCCATTAAAGTGAATGGGAAGGTCGGTGAGTCACCAGCGGATCAGAGGAGGAACTGCTGTGGGACAGAGATGTCAGTGGTCCTTTAAAAATTTTTAATTTAAATCAATTGATAAATATTTGAATGAGTCAGATAAGTGGAACAAGGCACCTCATCCTGTAAGTAATATAGAGAATTGCAAAAAGGAAAGGGGGGGACTTTTGAGGTGGTTAAAGGACAGAATAGACTAATACAATAAAAATTTGTTATACTTTTTATATCACAATGAAAAGATATTGTAATCTTTTATATTAAAATCAATGAATATCAACCACAGAGTGTACAAATATGTTCATAATTACTGCACAATGTTTTCATCATGTATTTTTATTTTATATATATATAGCAATATCTTTTTAATGTGGTACAATAAAAATGTTATACTATTTATCCATTGTATTGGTTTATTTTGTCCTTCAGGTACCTTTTTTAAAAGTCCCCTCTTTCCTTTTTGCAATTCCCTTGATTTTAAATCCAATTCACCCTGGAACTTAGACTGCTGTGCCTGGAAGACAGGATGAATTCATCTGGTTTGTCCTTCCACTTCCTTTTTCATTCCGCAAGCAGGCTTCCTTCTCCTTTCTAAGTTGGGTGTTAATGAGCTCTTGGGGGAATCCCCTGCCATTAGGTCGCATGGTGCCACAGCAGCAAATTCCTAGAATGAACAAGTGTCCAAAAAGTGGCACACTTGCATAATAGTTGTCCAAGTACAAATGGTACCCCTTCCGGAGCAAGGGCCACGCCAAGTCCCTACTATCTTGCCGCTGCTCTCCATGTAGTCTGAGCATTCTGATGGCTCTGCGTCGCTGCCTTTTCCCTTAATATCTCTGAATGGGGATGTATAAGCTTGTGGCCCTCTCACAGAGTTTATACCAGTTGACCCCATATCTGCCACGATGGCTGGCGAGATATTGCTTAACACGTCTACACAGATGTTTTGTTGAGGCGTATACACATCTGCAAATTTCTCAGGGAGGTAGTTTATGAGGGGCCCAATTTTGTGGAGCTGATCCCCCCCCCCTCCTTCCCCAGCGTGACAGAGGGTATTGTCACTGAAATTCATATCTTTTCCTGACCATTGCAGCAGAGAACACGGGCATCTGATGAATCGGGTCTGTGGACAAATATGACCGCTAATCATTTTTTTCTGTAATACCCATGCTAAGCGTTCAGCCAAAAAAAAAAGTTTTATGTTCGGAAATAGTGATGGTTTCCACTCAGATGACCTGGCAAGGAATGAATTTGTGTTGGCAGTGATGTACTTGTTGGCATAAAGATTATGAGATCTTTGTTTTAAAAAAAAAAAAATCAAGAGGCATTGTTAAAGCGGAGTTCCACCCATTTAAAACTCAGCAGCCACGAAAAGTGTAGCAGCTGACTTTTAATAAACGGACACTCGCCTGTCCCAGGCTGCAGCGATCTGCCCATCCAATGCCTCGCTCCTCTCGCCCTCCTCTCTGCGGAGCCGGCGCCTGGCTGTGCGTTCTTAATGCTACTAGTGCCAGTCACCTCACCAGCTTGTACTGCATTTCCAGTGCTCGTCACTTTGCCATGCAGCGTTGGAGTCTAAAAGGTCAGGATGGACTAGGCCGCTGTTGCTTGTCAGTCCAATAAAATGTAGTGCAGCGCTAGTACTTGCACCCTGCTGCATGTGCGCATTACTCTGCTTTTCAGATTCAGCTGAGAGGTCCCTGCTAACATCAGGGTCCCGGTCAAAGTCATTGGCCGAGACCTGCTGGTAAACTTGTGTTGTAGTCATTGAGAGCCCGGGTTGGCATGTATAGGAGCGCACTCACAGCCCAGGAAAAAGCCAATCACGTATAGTCCCATCTTAGAGTTTGTCACGTTTCAGTTTTAGACCTACACAGAAGAGGTGACAATGGAGTTCCTCAGTTTACTAGTAAATTGTGGGCCAAAGAGGAGGCATCACATCACCTCCTCGCCACCTGTCAAACACCTCTGAAAAACAATCTGAATGCAAATCGCTTTTTAGGAGCACAAAGTCTAAACTTAGCCCATGTTCTTTATTCCCGATCTATCACATAAACCCTCCCACATCAAACAATTCACACAGACACGCATTTAAAGTTTAAAAAGCTTTATTGAATGATAGTAATTACAATTCCATAATATTTTGTAGTTCGATGACCATTACCCTAAATTTAGGGAAGGCTAAAAACCCCTTTATAAAGGGGAAAAATTGTTTTCTGACCTTTCAAGACAATCGGATACTCCCTGAATCAACGATATATGGTGCTGATCCAGAGGAAGGCGAAAAACCCTATGAAAGCATGGTCTACATTGCTCCCACAGGGAAAAAATTCCTTCCTGACCCCTTGGAAGGCCGATGCCCAACATGAGACCTAACGGTGGTCAATATGGGGCCCACTATGCTCTAGAACTTGGTGCAGTTCATGATCTTTATGAGACCATGCCCTCATAATAAGAATGTTCCCTTTCAAGACATGTTCTCTACAATTCAAATGTTCCTCTTCTGACTAACCCAGCGAGGAAAGCTGCACCTGGAATGCTGTCTTGGAAGAGAACCTAACCCTAACATAAACCCTAACTCCTAAAACTAACCCAAACCTAATAACCCTAACCCTTGACCCTAATTCCTAACCCTAGCTGTACATCTAAGCTTATTCCTAACCCCCTATGCCTACTCTTTACCCTCCCACAAACCTTAACCCATAACCCTTACCCCTACTCTACCCATGACCCCCAACCTTGGCCCCTACCCAAATCATAACCTCAACTCTAACCCATAACTCCACCCCTAACATCCTAACCCCTATCCTGAGCACAAACCCACTAAGCCCTAAAAACATCCCGAGATGACAGGCTGCAACCACCACACCCCCTATGTGATAGGCTGCATCCTTTTCCACCAAGGTAAGATGCTACAATCCAGCCCCCCCATCCAGGAGATAAGCTGCATCCCTTCCTTTTCCCCCCAAGGTGACAGACTGCAACCTTCCCCCAAAGGTAACAGACTGCAACCGCCCCCCCCCCCAGGAAATACATCCCTTCCCTAACCCCCAAGGTGACAGGCTGCAACCTGCTCCCTTCCCCCCAAGGTAACAGACTGCAACCACCGCACCTGACCCTAACCCCAACTCTTACTCCCTAACCCTGAACCCTCTAACCCTAAACCCATCCCTAACCCTTTAGCTCCCCATCGCTAATCCTGAACCCTAAACCCCTACCCCTAATTCCCTTACTACCTAAACCTAACCTCCCAACCCTAACCCCCCTAAAACAGTACGTTGCAGCCATGTGGGAGTCATGGCTGGGAGTGAAATACAAAATTAAAAATCATACTGCCCTCTTCATGGGTCTTACGTATGTCAATCCAAATCC
>BLSH010397259.1:14275-25169 GCA_018402905.1 Glandirana rugosa | reverse complement strand
GGACAATCAGCCGCCCCTCACATCACCGGGTAAGAGGAGACTTTATTGTAAAGGAGAGAGCAGTACAGAGGCTCCACCTAGACCCCCCTCATCTGATAAACACATAGAAACAATGTATTCAGTCAGTGTTGTGTTTCCTACAGATGGATCCAGTAATGGGAACCCACCAGAGAGATGTCCCCGTCCTCTGTATTCCCGGGATTCCACACAGGAAGGTCACACCATCCCTCACCATCATCAGGTAGATGAGGAACAATCACTGATAGTATCATTAGGATCTGTACATTATCTGCATTGTTACCATTGATGTCATTTTTATTATATATTCAGAGTGGAAACCTGAGAGATTCTAAAGTTGAAGTTAAAGAAGAGATAAAAGAGGAGGATGGGGTGATGGAGGAGTCAGAGTTTCTAAAAGAACACAAAGATCTGTACCAGGACACCATGGAGGAGTCATCCAGCTACAGAAACCCACCAGAGAGATGTCCCCGTCCTCTGTATTCCCGGGATTCCACACAGGGAGGTCACACCATCCCTCACCATCATCAGGTAGATGATTGACAATTATTGGTAGTTCTGATTTATACACAGCATGTTTGTTACAATGAATGTTTTATTATATATTCAGCGTTAAAATCTCGGGGATTATAATATTGTTGTTAAAGAAGAGTATAAAGAGGAGGGTGAGGAGTATGGAGTGATGGAGGAGTTATCAGAAGGACACAAGGATATGATGGAGCCACTGAAAACCAGGAACTCACCAGAGAGATGTCCCCGTCCTCTGTATTCCCGGGATTCCACACAGGAAGGTCACCCCATCTCCCACTGTTACAAGGTTGGTGGGACGGAGGTTATAAACCACACCTATAGAGACAATGTGTGGATTTTTTATGTGATGTCACAATAATAAAGCTTATATCTTACAGATGATATTTTCTCTCATTTTCTTGATTTAGAGTGGATATCCAATTGATATAGAATTTGAGGTTAAAGCAGAAGAAGAAGAGAGGTGTGTGAGAGATCATCAGCCGTCTATGGAGGAGGATGGAATAACGGGGACATTTATAGAGGAGGACCCTCCTACAGAGATCAGCACAGGTGGGTCATTAACACTTAATACATTCCTCCATTCATACTGCTCACTGATTGGTCCAGAGTAGGGCGGGGACTGGGTGATATCAGCCTGTAATCCCTTGGTCACTTTCCAGAGCTGTGTTCCCCACCCTGTATTTCTGTATTTCTCTTGGTTAATCTTCCTTCTCTGTGCTGCACAGGGGCATTGCTAGGGGGTGGCTATTGGGGCTAAAGCCCCGAATCTGGGGCCCATAGCCCTGAGTCTCTTACAGGGTGGATGCAGTTCTGCAAGCAGAGGAGGGTTCCATTTCCTCCTCTTCCACGCTAGTTCTTGTGGGGCTTAAAAAGTTGAGCCCAGCCCCCTTGTCATGGTCCTAGACTGGAGCAGACGCTGCTGGTCCAGTGGCATCTTCAAATAGGGAGGGGGAAGCCTGGGCAGCCGGGAGGAGCCCAGGGGGGAGTGAGAGAGAGAAGATGAGGCCTTACCACCACCCTGAGCAGCATCCCCGGTGCCTCCCAGAGCCTGCACTCCTTCTCCAAGTTCCTCTCCTAGCTCGCTGTGACTGTCATGGAACAGGAAGAAAAAAAGCTGACCAAGGATGGGTGGGAGGTAGGTGGATCACACACACACCTACCCACACAGACAGAGGCTGGGACAGTAGGGACTGCAGGCAGGGTTAGAGGGTCTCTCTTTCGCCCCCTCTCATCCACCATCCTCTTTCTCTGATGTGTGGGGAGGCTCTCTGGGGACCCCGATTTATGGGGAGGCTCTCTGGGGACCCTGATGTATGGGGAGGCTCTCTGGAGACCCTAATGTATGGGGAGGCTCTCTGGAGACCCTAATGTATGGGGAGGCTCTCTGGAGACCCTAATGTAAGGGGTGCTCTCTGGGGACCCTGATGTATGGGGGGCTCTCTGTAGGCCCTGATGTATTAGGAGGCTCTCTGTAGACCCTGATGTATGGGAAGGCTCTCTGGGGACCCTGAAGTACATGGAGGTTCTCTGGAGACCCTGATTTATAGGGGGCTCTCTGGGCACGATGATGTATGGGGAGCTCTCTGGGGACAATGATGTATGGGGAGCTCTCCAGGGACTCTGATGTATAGTGAGGCTCTTTGGGGACCCTGATGTATGGGGAGGCTCTCTTGGGACCCTGATATATGGGGAGGCTCTCTGTGGACCCTGATGTAAGGGTGGGCTCTCTGTGGACCCTTATGTGAGGAAGAAGCTCTCTGTGGACCCTGATGTAAGGAAGGGGCTCTCTGGGGACCCTTATGTAAGGAAGGGGCTCTCTGGGGACCCTGATGTAAGGAAGGGCTCTTTGTGGACCCTGATGTAAGGAAGGGACTCTTTGGGGACCCTGATGTAAGGAAGGGGCTCTCTGGGGGGACCCTGATGTAAGGAGGATCTGCACTCAGATATGTAACAAAATATATATATATATATATATATATATATATATATATACACACACACACACACACACGTATACTCTATACATGTGCATGCCCGCTCATGAGTATGACTTTCTTTACTTCGCTGCTATGGGCTCTAGCCCCAGATCTTTTGTAGACCTAGCAATGCCCCTGGTGCTGCAGACACAATTTATGCATCTAGACTGGATTTATGGAGATTCTGGGGTTCAGCTGACAGCAAAAGGTTCATAGACCTAGGCACCTGGGATATGTGTTTTGAATCTTCTGCCCCATACCCGGGTATGGCAGGATGTCTGACAGAGCAATTCTCCCAGCGATACTTACTTTGTTGTTTGCTGTCTGTGCCGGGTGGAGGGGTATGTCTGTATAGTCTCAGATCCAAGTCACTAAATGCAGTATACACTGTATAATGTATATTGTACATTACACACTCCTGACCTCTGCACTATATACTCTATGTTGTACATTACATACCCCTGCACTATATACTCTATGTTGTACATTACATACTCCTGACCCCTGCACTATATACTCTATGTTGTACATTACATACTCCTGACCCCTGCACTATATATACGCTATGCTGTACATTACATACTCCTGATCCCTGCACTATATACTCTATGTTGTACATTACATACTCCTGACCCCTGCACTATATACTCTATGTTGTACATTACATCATTCTTATACTATATAGTCCTATCTGCTGTATCTTATACAATATGTTGTACATTACATAGTCCTGACTTCTGCTCTCTCCCCTCTACCCACTGCTATATATAAACATAATATGTATTCTCATTTGTTACACCCATTTCCTACCAGCTGGACATTTTATATCTGATGATTTGATTGGAGCACAGATTTTTACATGTTGATAGTAATGGGATAAAATCCTCAAATTTTGGAACCTTAACCACTTCAGTACCAGGCTCTTACCCCCTCCCCTCCCCGTCCCAGACCAATTTTCAGCTTTAAGCATTGTCACATTTTGAATGACAATTGCGTGGTTGTGTGACGCTGTACCCAAACTACATGTTTGTAAATTTGTTCCCACAAATAGAGCTTTCTTTTGGTGGTATCTGATTACCTCTGGAGCTTTTATATTTTGCGCTACAAATAATAAAAGACCGAAAAGTGTGAAAAAAAAAATTTGTTTCTGCCACAAAACTTAAATAAGTATGTTTTCTCCATCACTGATGGGCACTGATAAGCTAAACTGATGGGCACTGATGAGGCAGCACTGATTGGCACTGATGATGAGGCACTTATATGCAGCACTGATGTGCACTGATAGGTGGCACTGATAAGCAGCACTGACGGGCACTGATAAGTGGGACTGATGGGCTCTCATAGGCGGAACTGATGGGCACCGATAGTTGGCACTGATGGGTGGCACTGGTGGGCACTGATAGGCGGCACTGAAAAGAGGGCACTTTAAGGTGTCCATTCCCTGGTGGTCTAGAGTGGCATCTGTAATTGGCACTGAGTGCCAGCCAAGTTGGACATTATGCCCCTTACCTGGTGGTCTAGTGTGGGCTCCCTGATCATCTCGCTGGTGGTCTAGAGTCGGCTCCCTGGTGGTCTGTGGGTGGGCTCTCCCTGGTGGCCCCTGGGCGGGCTCCCTGGTGGTCCAGTGTGGGGATCCAAGGGGGGGCTGTGCTTATAAACAATCAGCACAGACCCCCCTGTCAGGAGAGCCACCGATTTGCTCTCCTCTACTCGTGTCTGCAAACGCAACTAGAGGAAAAGCCGATAAATGGCTCTTCCTGTTTACATCGTGATCAGCCGTGATTGGTCATGGCTGATCATGTGGTAAAGAGCTTCCGATGGAAGCTCTTTACAGAAATCAGTAGTGCAGTGGGTCAGACTGACCCATCGCACCACCGTTCACCATGAAGCACGCCCCGGCGGGCATGCGATCATGGGTTATCCTGAGGACGTTGATAGACATCTAGTCAGGATAACGAATCCCCCGCCCGGCCCTCATTTGTCTATAGGCCGGGCGGGAAGTGGTTAAACAGAAAGTGATGAACTGGGAAGAGTTAATAACCCAATGATGGCAGTGTTCAGGATCAGTCCAGTCTTCATCTTGGTTGTTCTCCCCCCATCCTCAGTTTCTGACCTCTGGTGGGGCTCAGCCCGCTATTATTCATGACTAAATCATGGACTAAATAAGGAAGTACGGGGCTAATTGTGTTGGGAAGATGACAATGAGTGATAGAGGGGGTGGGGACACTCGTCCTATAATACCCTCATCACTGTCACTTCTAAAAAATACAGTTTTATTTGCTTCCTCACTCTCTGACCAAGGTTCATGAGTAAAGAAATGAACTGGTAGGAGATTCAGAGATGTAGGGCTGAAACAACTAATCGATTATGAATATAGTTGTCAACTATTTTCGTAATCGATTAGTTGGTCAGTCGATTAATTGGTATGCATATGGAATGCATCTATTTCTTTGCATATCAGAAAATACAGCTTAGTACACCATCCATACATGTCAGTAAATGCCTGAGAACTTGAATGTGTGAGGAGCAATGCATCATGGGACATGTAGTCCCGGGCAAGAGAAGGAAGCAAGTGGTTCCAAAGGCAGAAGTTTTTGTATATTTTGCGGCTTCCTATAGGGGAACTCTATACTATATTTTGCGGCTTCCTGTAGGCGCTCTCTGAAGGCAGGAGGAGCCAGAAGTACCAGTGGGGAAGGGGGTCCAGAAGAAGAGAATAATGGCTGCTCTGTGCAAAACCATTACACAGAGCAGGTAAGTATGACAAGTTTGTTTTAAAAAAAGAAATCCAACATTTACAATGACTTTAAGGGCTCTGCATAGGAAAGATCGGCATCTGAACCCAGAGAAGGTGGAGGCTGATAGACTGGAGGTAATAGAAGGCATTACAATTACATAAAGTAAAAGTTTACCAGTATTGTGCATTATATATAAAATTATTATATCCATGAAGAAAGTCTCAGCTTTCAATATAAAAGTTTCCCCCCTCTAACCTCCATATAGCTTCATGTCTGACTCCCAGGTAAAATCCCTGTATATCCTACTTCTGGGTATATTTATTATTATATATATGATATAAGATATATTACTTTCATTATTTCACAGTATAAATGAATCCCTTATAGTAGTGATTATTGCTGTTTTTGTACTATAAAGGACTACTTTATTTAACCCCATCATAACAGATGATTAATCATGCTGCTGCTACAAAATGTCCTAAATTCTGGATGAGAATATTCACACAAATATTTGTAAGAAAATGATTTGTACATTCGATGAATGGAGGAGTGAAGTTTGAAAATTCCACTTGCATTTAACGCTCAATTATAAAGTTAATGTAACTTCTGAGCAAAAACCACATTCACTGTCTGAAAATTTGTTTGATCGAGAAAAGTTTTCTGTTCTGCTCCTTTGAATTTTCCCGTCACTGTGGTGGAAAATGAACGCCGATTTGATCCCACTAATGGTTAGAAAATTGGATGAATGTTTTATTGATAGAAAAATGAGTTTGTGTGCGGCCAGCATAAGAGAGCGGGGGCAGGGAGCTTGTGCCCACCTACCTGCCTATGACAAGGGGGTCTGTCACCCATCATATTATATTACACTCCTGTCTGAGAATCTGCAAAACTGCGTTTTAGGTCTTTTTTACATGTGAATAATGTTGATGTGTGATTGTGATCTGTAGCAGATTCACCCTCTAATAATCCATCTATCTGTCTGTTATTCTCAGAGTGGATGAAATACCCAACTATATAGCTGGATATTTATATTTACCACTGCATATAGAGATTCAAGAATATTAACTCCATTATACACCAAACTTTTTATGAGGTTTTTATCCAATTAGTTGATTAATCGAAACAATAATTGGCCAACTAATCAATGATGAAAATAATTATTAGTTGCAGCCCCACAGAGGAGCCATTTACTCGTTATTTTGAGGGGGGAATTGTAAGATCCTCAGAGACAAAGCTGCCTGATGTGGGCGGAGTCCTGGTTTAGGGGAACCAATCAGCTGATGTCTAGTAATAATCTTTTTATTTCTATTTTAGTAGATGGACGGGAGATGAGGAAAACCTCAGAGGATCGTCTCACTTTGTCTCCAGACTGTAAAGTAGAAGATGAGGACATCACACAGTATAGTCCAGGAGAAAACCCGGCTACCTCAAATGTCCATCTGGCACCACACAGTGTAGATGGACCATCGTATTCCTCTTGTCCTGAAGAACGTCAGACTGTGAGGGACGGTGCCATCCTTCCAACAGATAAGAGGTTTTCCTGTACTGAGTGCGGGAAGTGTTACCCTTCTAAATACCACCTTAATGTGCATAAAAGATCTCACACAGGAGAGAAGCCACTTTCCTGTCCTGAGTGTGGGAAATGCTTTTCACAGAAGTCCAATCTTTATAGACATCAGAGATCTCACACAGGGGAGAAGCCGTATTCCTGTCCTGAGTGCGGAAATTTTTTTTCAGTGAAGTCCCATCTTTACAGACATCAGAGATCTCACACGGGGCAGAAGCCGTATTCCTGTTCTGAATGCGGGAAATGTTTTTCACAGAAGTCCCATCTTTACAGACATCAGAGAGCTCACACAGGGCAGAAGCCGTATTCCTGTCCTAAGTGCGGGAAATGTTTTTCACAGATGTCCACTCTTTACACACATCAGAGATCTCACACAGGGGAGAAGAAATATTTCTGTTCTGAGTGCGGGAAATGTTTTTCAGTGAAGTCCAATCTTTACATACATCAGAGATCTCATACAGGGGAGAAGCCGTATTCCTGTCCTAAGTGCGGGAAATGTTTTTCAGTGAAGTCCAGTCTTAAAAGACATCAGAGATCTCACACGGGGGAGAAGCCATATTCCTGTCCTGAGTGAGGGAATTGTTCTTCACTGAAGTTCTGTCTTCCTGTACATTAGGGATCCCACACAACCCTCAAGATATATTAGTGCCTTGAGTGCGGGAAATGTCTTCTATATGAATGTTGCTGGACATTACAGCTCTCACGTGGGGAAGAAGCACACCCTGAAATACACTTCAGATATACTCCATGGCTGATCTTCATCATGTAAGAAACAGTTCCAGGGGTGTGGACATTTTGTTAAAAAACGACTTGTCGGAGGGACTAAATCCGGGGTCCCAATCTCCTGGTTCCTCATCTACCAGAGAGCTCATCAGAGGTGTGGGAGTTCACTGAAAACTACAAGTTGACATCGGCAAAGGATAGAACTCTGTGAATGAATGGCACGGCCGCGCTCTTTTCATAAAGTGACAGCCGGTATGAGGAACTTCTCCCCACACTGCTGTCACACAGAGGACTCGGATCTCTGAGTCGCTGCAGGAACAGGAACATCTAACATCTTCCCGAAGGTGAACGTTTCCTTTAACCCTTTCACGGCCAGAGATGGTTTTGTGTGTTTTGCCCCCACATGTTTAACCCCTTCAATACCGGACACTTTCACCCCCTTCCTGACCAGGACAATTTTCAGCTGTCAGCACTCTCACACTTTGAATGACAATTGTGCGGTGATGTAACACTGCACCCATATGACAGTTTTATCTTTATTCCCACAAATAGAGATTTCTTTTGGTGATATTTGATCACCTCTGGGGTTTTATTTTTGTGCTACAAATAAAAAAAAGACAATTTTGAAAAAAAATGCTTTTCTTTGTTTCTGTTATAAAATGTTCTCCTTCACTAATAGGCACTGATGAGGAGGTACTGAGACACATACTTGATGGGCACTGATTGGCATCACAGGTGGGCACTGCTGGACATCACGGCCAATCATCGCTGATGGGCCTTACTTGATAATCAATGCACTGAATATCAGTGCAGATCCCCCACTGTCAGGAGAGATGCTGATCGGCTCTCCTCGCTCCTTGTCAGCATGAATAAAGGAAAGCCGATAACTGGCACTTCCTGGTTATGATGTGATTAGCTTTGATTGGAAACAGCTGATCACATGGTAAAGACCCTGCATCATAGGCTCTTTACCGAGATTGGAGTTTCGGGGTGTCAGAGCGACTCACCACACCACTGATGGAGTGGCTTGTTCTTCTGGAACGTCATATGACATTCAGTCAGGATAATGGAACCCCTGTCTGGCCATTTTAGGCCTGAAGATTATAAAAAAAAACCTAAATGTGACATATTTTCTGAAAGCAGACACCCTAGAGAATAAAATAGTAGTAGTTCCAATTTTTTTATGTCACACAATATTACCGCAACAGTCTAGGAAACGTAAAATTTCAGTAAAAAACACACTAAAGTTCATTTTAGGGGGCACAAAAATACAATAAATTATCCATTTTTTTTGGTAAAATATAAAAGCCGAGGTTGCACCAAGTAAATAGATACCAAACATGTCAAACCTTAAATTTCTGTGCGCCTGTATAATGGTGACAAACTTCAGTACCCTATAGGCCATGCTTTAAAAGCCCCCTATAGGTCATCAGTTTAGTGTTACGGAGGAGGTTTGGTGATAGAATTATTGCTCTCATTCTGGTCTGCGCGGCGATATGTAACATGTGTATCACAATCAACATTTTCAGGTGTAGGCGCCCCAATGTGTAGGTTTATGTTTGGACATGCATATATGTGGGGGCGGGGACTCAGATTTTTTTGGGGTGGGAGTTATGTGCCTGGGATTAAATTTAATTTTGTAACACTAAAAAAAATAAAATGCCCAACAATTGCCCCAAAACAAGCCAGAGGGTGGATGAAGCCTTTTATTTACACAAAGCCTCAGGTTTTCATTGTTCACCATTACACCCTTCTAGCTGCCAACCTCCTAATGACCAATGACATCATGAGCTGATAAGGAGGATGTCAGTTGTCTGAATATCATCCTTGTGTGCCCCTCCCCCGCCCCTCTCCATCAGCTTTGGGGTCTCATTAGCTGAGTGATGGAGAAAAACTGAGGGAGAAGAGAAACATTGGAATACTAGTCAGTACCAGCGTGCAAAAGTCTATTTGCTTTGGAAGAATAAATCACTTATAACGTTGGGTGTCCTACGTGTGTGGATGTTGTTTTTTTTACATTTTAGATTGGGGCGCCTCAAGATTGTCCATCATTTTATAGGGTGACCCAAGATTGTCCATCATTTTAGAGGGTGTCTTGTCTGAAAAAAGCTTGAGAAACACTGACAAAAACTCCCCCATGTGATGATTTTTTGGTGACAGGTTCGCTTTAATGAGACATCCAGGGTCTAAAAGACCCCCAATGTCTCCCCTGTGCCCCACTGAATGTAATGTAATACAGATCACACTGCATTATATTCTTTCCTGGCCTTGATAGTGGGGAAACTGTCACTGGGGACCCAGAAGTGATGTCATACATGTCACTTCCAGGTCAGGAACAAGAGCGGATGTGTGTCCTCCCTCCCCTCTACCCATCATCACCCGCTATGCTGGTCCTGGGTCTGCAGATGGGCAGAGGAGCCTGGGATATATAGTGGGTGTGTGTCGGGGGAGGGGCACTTTACCGGGGGGTGTGGAAACATTCGCTCAGCCAGCCGAATGCTTCCATCCGACAAGTAAACCTGCTCCTTGCTTGCCCACAGCAGGGCTAAATATTAAAAAACCTCCCTGTCCGGCCCTCAGAACTGCATGTCCCGGGTGTCAGGAGATAGGAATTGTTCATCCCTGAATTCATAAGGAGATCAGAGATCACCAAAGACATGGATGAAGTGTTGTACTGTGTTGGCCATTGATAGCAGGAGAAAAATAAAAATGGAGTCATTACTAGAGTTGAGCGAACCCGGACTGTAAAGTTCGGGTCCGTACCGAACTTTGGGGTGTCCGGGACCCGGACCCAAACCCAGACTTTCCAAAAAAAGTCCGGGTTCGCGTCTGGGGTTCTGGTAATTTTAATGAAAGTTCTAAAAATTGCTGTAAAAAAGTCCAGGAAGGTCCTAGAGGTCTGCAAAAGGAAGGAAAATGGGGGTAAGGGTGGGACAAGTGCCCTACAAAGAAATGGGGACAGAGAAATAACTTTAAATATTTTTTAAAAAAATAAAAACATAAAAAAAAGCAAAAATGGAGGTGAATGTGGATCATCTTCAAACTGGGTCTGAAAAGTATAAATTAACGGTAGAAGCCATATAACTGTTCTAAAATCATCTTCAAACTGTGTCAAAAAAAGTATAAATAAGTCGGGAGAACCCATATCACTGTTCTGCAAACATCTGGAAGCTGTGTGTGTCACTTTAAATAAAACCGGGAATAACTGAACATCTGTTCTGCAAACATCTGTAAAGTCTGTGTGCCACTTTAAAAAATACAAAAATAAAAAAATTTTTTATAAATTTCAATAAAGAGACAGGGGTAAAGAAACATCCCGTGAACAGGGTGGGAATGGGGGT
>BLSH010397259.1:0-11860 GCA_018402905.1 Glandirana rugosa | reverse complement strand
GGTGGGGGGGAGTATTTTGTTACTAGGCAGCGCTGTGGGCATTGCACATCGCCCACAGCGCTGCTGCACGTCTTCTCTCCCCCCTCTCTCCTCTCACACTGCACCGATCGGTGCGGAGAGGAGAGAGAAGCCGGCGCTTCCGCCGGCTTGTTTACATGTGATCGCGCCGTCATTTGACGGCGCGATCACGTGGTGAAAGGCCGCGCACAGCGGCCATTCACCCCGATCCGTGATCAGACGGGTCCCCCGGACCCGACGGTCACGGATGTTCCCGTGTGCGCGCCCCAGGGGGCGCGCGGGAACCGCGATTCTGGGAGGACGTCAATAGACGTCCTCCCAGAATTAAGCAACCGCCCTGTAGATGTCAATTGTCTATGGGGCGGTTGTTAAGCGGTTAATACTTTTCAGACCCAGTTTGAAGATGGTCCACATCCACCTCCATTTTTGCTTTTTTTATGTTTTTATTTTTTTAAAAGTATTTAAAGTTATTTCCCTGTCCCCATTTCTTTGTAGGTTACTTGTCCCACCCTTACCCACATTTCCTTCCTTTTGCAGACCTCTAGGACTTTCCAGGACTATTTTACAGCCATTTTTGTGCCTAAAAGTTCGGGGCCCCATTGATTTCAATGGGGTTCGGGGTCCGGGACAAAGTTCGGGTTCTGTCCGGACCCGAACCCGGACTTTGTCCCGAAGTTCGGCCGAACCAGCAGAACCCGGACTTCTAGAAGTTCGCTCAACTCTAGTCATTACCTTTCATTGGCTGAGTGCATTTTGTGGTGTGGAGATTTCACAAACACTTAGAGGTCTATTTGTTTAATCCATGTTTATTAATTTTTCAATAAATATTTATAACATACACATAAGGTAGTCATGGTAAAATATCATTATTAGGAAAACATCTTTATGTCTTTAAATATGTTTTTCAAAAATACTTTGATAGGCAATTGTAACCTCATCTATCCTAAATGTCTAAACTATCTTAACTTTGTCCTGTATGGTTTTCCCTTCCCATCCTGCTTTGTTGTTTCTAATTTAAGGCACTTTTTCTGTACATAGCCCTCTAAAAAAGGGGCGTACCACGGATCCAGAGCCCTAGTCTCCCCACACCCAATCTGTCATTCATTCAAAAAGATACAAGTCACAAAGAGAAAAGAAAAAAAGGAAGAAAAAAATGACAACATTTAAATTTGAAATTATCCCCTTCAAGAATTAGAATTTTATAAATATTTCAATAATAATCCCGAGGTATAATATTTATCCCATTTTTCCCATATAGTACTACATTTTTCATTAGAACTTATCTCAATATTGGTTGTTTCCTCCATTAGACGCATATCACCCATCTCACCCACCCATTCTGTTATGGAGGGAGCCGTTTCCTTTTTCCATGAACGAGCAATAATTGTTTTTGTTGCTGTTAACATATGTCATAAAATATCCTTTTTGATGACCTTCAACGAGCTGGGGATTATTGATAATATCACTATAAGTATATCTGGTTGTAATGTGGATTTAGACATTTCTCTATATATTTTGAATACTCTTGTCCAGAGTTGGAAAATCTCTGGGCAATAATACCAGATATGTGACATAGTCCTTTCTGCCCCATTACATCGCCAACATGTCTCCGGAATACTATCCCTTATTTTATGCAGATCTACTGGACACCTGTACCATCTTGATATTATTTTATAATTCCTTTCCTGATGTTTGACTGAAGGGGACAATTTATGTGTTAAAGTCAATGCTTTTTCCCATTGTACTATAGATATTGTCTTCCCAATCTCTTTTTCCCATTTATCTTAATATATTACTTCTCTGTCTAAGTTTTTAGGGAGCAGCTCTTTATATATCTTAGATAATATATGAGTTGGTTTTTGTGACTGTAATAGAATTTTTTCGAATTCTGTGGGTGTTCTTGCTAGTTCGGAGTGCTGTTCAAGAGAATGAATATAAGCTACCAATTGTTGGTATTGTATCTATTTGTTTGCATTCCCCCTCCCCATTGTGCTCATTGGGGGAACCTCCCCATCCACCAGGACCTGTTCCAATCTTACATCCTCCTGTCTTTGCCAGCCTAAGAAGCTGGAAGCCTCCATTGCTGGTTGAAAATCGGGATTAGAGAATAGTGGTGTCATGGGCCCAATCCGAGTCGAGAGGGTACCTTTCTTTATAAATGTATCCCATACTTTTAAGGTAAATAAGACCAAAGATGGTATATTTATTGTTTTGGGGCAATTTGGTAACCCAGGGTATGGATTTTAATTTCATACCCAGGATGTCCTCCTCTAATCTGATTTATATTTAGTCCCATGGAACCAGTCAACCATCCCAGTTAGATGTATGGCCTGTATATATTTTGTGAAGTCCGGTAGGCCCAAGCCCCTGTAGGCTTAGACCTAACAAGTATGTCTTGTTTAATTGGGGGGGGGGGGGGAGTTTATGTTCCCAGATAAATCCCCCTACTGCAGACCATAATTTTTGGATCATGGCAGCAGGGGGGCACACTGGAACTGCCTGGAACGTGTACAATAATTTAGGAAGTATATCCTTTTTTATGATGTTAATCCTTCTCATCCATGAGAAGGCTTTTTTTATCATATTTTTGAAGCAGTATTAAGATTTTATTGATAAGAGGGGCATGATTAAGTTCTATTAATTTATCCAGGTTTCGAGGTATCTGTATTCCTAAATATTTAAGGGCTTTTTTTGCCATTTAAAGGGAAAAGATTTTTGAAGATGTATTTGAACTTTATTTGATAGTGATATATTTAATTCTTCAGATTTATCATAGTTCACTTTAAAATTACTCAAAGCTCCGAACCGATCATATTCCTGAATAAGGTTTGGGATAGTTATTATTGGGTTGGCAATATGCAATAAAAGGTCGTCTGCATATACTGACATTTTATATTCCTTTCCCTTTATTTTAATCCCTTGTATATCAGGGTTATTTCGTATAGCTGTGGTAAGATGTTCCATTACCAACACATATAATAACGGGGAGAGGGGGCAACCCTGTCGGGTTCCATTGGTAATTGGGATTGGGTTCGACAGGGTCCCATCTATCCGAACCTTTGCATGGGGTTTACTGTACAGTGCCATTATCTTTTGCATTAGCTGGGGACCAATACCCCATTGTTTCAGGGTTTCTTCCAGGAAAAGCCATCCCACCCTGTCAAACGCTTTCTCAGCGTCTATGGCCAGAAGACAGGAAGGGATGGAGTTCCTCTGGGCATATTCGATCAATGAGATAGTTTTCAGGGTATTATCTCTGGCTTCCCTTCCCTCTACAAATCCTGTTTGATCCAATTGAACATGTGCCGGTAGGATTGGAGTGAGCCTTTCTGCTGTAATTTTTGCGAAAATCCATAGATCGATATTCGTGAGAGAAGTAGGTCTATAATTTCAGCATATTGTGTGGTCTTTCTCTGGTTTAGGTATTATAACGATATGAGCTTCCATTGCTTGCGATGGAAAGGGGCAAGATGTAGATACTGCGTTAAAGGTCTTACATAGTACAAGTCCTAAGTTTCCACCTAGTGTTTAATAGAAGCCTACAGTAAAACCGTCCGGTCCTGAGCTCTTTCCCAAGGCCAGGGCCTTAATGACTCTCTGTATTTATTCTATTGACATTTCTTTATCTAGTTCTTCTATTGTTTCTTTAGGTAAAGGTGGAATTGCAGTTTCTTTTATACACTTTTGTATCTTTTGACGGAACCTGTCTAGTTCTTTACCTGTCTTTTGGTTGGTAATATTATAAAGTTTAGAGTAGAAAGTTTGAAAAGTTTCCAAAATCTCTTTGGGATTAAATGTTACTTCCCCTGATTTTTATAAAATTTTAATTATAGCAGTAGTAGCTGACCGTTGTCGCAAAGCTCTTGCCAGAAGCTTCCCTGGTTTATTCCCTTTTGAATAGTATAAAGCTTAATTTTTATCTCTTAGTCTCAATGTTTGTTCATTTAGTATAGATAGCAATTCATTCTGTTTATCTGTCAATTTTGTCAGATTTATCGGGGTAGGGTTCCGTTTATGGATTTTCTCATAGTTTGCAATCTCTTTTAATAAGATAGACATTCTATTTATCTTGCTTGCCTTCAATCTAGCCCCATGTTTTATAAAAATACCCCTCAATACACATTTTAGTGTTTCCCACTTTGTGGGTTGGGAGGTTTTGTCCTTCTCATGATCTTTTCGAAAATTTATTGTCGCCTGACGGATTTCCAAAATGCTCGTTTCATCTTTTAACAAGTTTTCATTTAATTTCCACTGACCATACGATCTCTTGTGGCTCTAAAGCTCAAGTTCGACAGTAACTGGGGCATGATCGGACCAAGCAAAATTGCCTATTTCCGATGCGGTCACAGTGGGTAATCTAAACTGGTTTATTAGGAAGAAATCTATCCTATGATGTGTGTTGTGGACCTTTGAATAGAATGTATAGTCTCTGTCCCTAGGGTGGTCAAATATCGATCATTTTTAATTTTTCCATGGTCTCTTTAAATGTATTCGTCTGGTTATTGTTTTGAAATGGGCGAGTTGTTGTGGTATCCCGATCCAGGTCCAGAATGAAGTTGAAGTCCCCGCCAATGAGCACAATACCCTCCGATCTTTCCATGAAATCTATCAATTGTATCGCTGTTTTAATTTTTTCCTGATTTGGTAGATATAGGATGTATATTTTTTCCCGTAGATGGATAGTTTTAAGAGCAAGGCTCTATCATCTCTACTGCCCCAGGACTCCAAAACCTGATGAGGTAGAGATTTATGTATAGCAATAGATACACCTCTAGCTTTCGAGTAAGAGAAAGTGTTGTGGTACCATGATGGATAGTATTTGTTATGTTTGGGATGTGGTTTGAGCGGTAATGCGTCTCCTGGAAAAACATCACCCCCACCTTTTGTTTGTGGAGTGAGTATAGGATTTGTGTTCTCTTATATGGGGAATTAAGACCTCTTGCATTAAATGAGCACAACTTTACCGGGCCCATTTAAAGGGAGAGAAAAAAAAAGGAAAGAGAGAGAAAGAAAGAAAAACTATGCCACGCACTTAAGCAACCCTAGTTACTACGTAATTAAATGACTTTCTATCTAACCCTATATCTTGGGTGTGGGATGACCTATCGATAGCCGCATCCTTCTACTAGGCAAGCCTTCTAAAAGGGGAGGAAGGACGGGTGGGAAGGGGGAAAAGAAAAGTCGGTTCCCCCCTCTCAGCCGAACCCCCCTATATACTGAATTGAACTGTTTCCAGCACGGGGCCCCAGGGTAGCACAACGGCGGGCACCAAACAGCCAGGTCTGTGTCATCTTCAGCTGGGAAACATATTATTTTAACATCTTCTCTTATTCAATCCCATTAAACTGGATTGCTTCATCTTATTACTGTTTTTAGAGTACATGTATTTATTATCTATCCGATTCCAACAGTTTCTCATGAACCGGGTAAACACAAGAATATAATTTGACAGCTCTCTTTCAGGCATTCCCCAATCCCCACCCCCTTCCTGAAAAGAAGGGGAAGGGGATATGAGAGGGAGAGAGGGGGGGGGGAGAGGGAGAATAAAAAAAGAAAAGAAAAAGCATGTTTGTGAATGCAGTGCTAAAAAAACAAGAAAGTATATGTGTCAATGTGATACTAGGGATTAAATATGTGATGTTGCCATTTGTGTGGATTTGCGTGAAACCTGAATATGTGAAATAAGTTGTGAAAAAAAAACACAGGGGGAGAGAACCGTAAGGAAATATATTATGAATATGTGCGTGAAAGCCAGGTATGTAAAATATATGTGTATATATATGTGAGTCTAGATATGTGAGACAACCATTTGTGTTAGAGAAAAAAAAAAGGAGATTTCCTTCCGCAAACCCCTCCCTTCCCCTTTCTCCCCCGCAAAACCCTGACACTATCAAGTCCTTCAAGTGTTAATTTCTTTTAAAGTGATTGTTCAAGTATCCCGGATATTTTGGGGGCCAGAGTGGTAACTCAATGTCAGGGAGCTGTAGGATTCTCAAGAAGTCTGGAAGGTCCTCAATATCCTGAAATTCTGCTTTTTTCCCTTTATAGAACACCTGGATCAGAAGCGGAAACTTGCATTTATATACTGTAGAATGTTCCTTTCCCTCATCATTGTGAGTAAGCTGACCCCTCCCAGGGGACCGTCCTCTCTCTCCCATATAACCCCCCTGCTCTGCATAGCATATCAGTTTTATTATGCCTAGTGCAAGGAGTTAGGCCTGACTCCCTTATGGGACCTGCGGTTTATATTTTTTTGCTACCGCATTTTTATTTTTCTCAAGCTATCTGATGAAGACTGTTATCAAGAAGCCGGCTGGGGCATAGAGGATATCTAGAATACTGCACTCTCCCCAGCGTGGCTGACCGATGTGAGCTAGCTTTAGCCTTGGCGGGGCCCGCCGCATCATGCCCATTCCGTGCGGGTGGCCAGTGGGTGACCCCCACTTGCGCCCAGTGACCGGACCTTGTTCCCATCTAGGGGCCTGCAGCATCCCTCTCCGGCAGTGGGAGGAAGGTCTGCAACCGGGTGGCTACCCGCTACACCCGTCGGACTGGTGAGTGACCCCCCTCTCTCCTCCCCAGGGAGGGTGTTTTGCTAGGGCTAGAGCCTCCCCTGGGTGTTCTCCCCCCTCACCGCACCCCGCCCTTCCGAAACCGCCATGCGGCGATCCACCACCATTTTGCGGCGGATCACCGCCATTTTGCCGTAGCCATTTTCTTGGGGTTTTCCCTCTAGTGTTGAACGGCGGCCATTTTGCTGTAGTTGCGGCCTGTACTACAGGCTTTGGCCTCTTGTGACCGCTCGGCAGCCATATTGGATGTGCCTGGGAAGAATAACGTGCTGCTAGCCGATGCTTCCTCTTTCACCCTGGGACAGCGTGGATGGCACAGGCGGCGCAGGCTCTATGACTGGCGGTCTCTAAGCACTCCTACTGGGATGCAGCGCTTTGTGAGGCAACAAACAGCAAGTATAGCTGGGCTCTCCCTGGGGTGCTGGTAGCAGTGGGTGCAGTCCTCCTGGGGTCTCCCTGGTTGATCTGTGAGGCGGCAGTGGGGCTGAATTGTGGGGGTGTCAGGGCATTTTTCTGCCTGTCAGGTCCAGTGGCACAATGGTGGATGACCCTGCGGTTCCTTCTGAGGAGGAGTCAGCAGCAGCGCAACCTGCGCTAGGGACCCTGGTGTCCCTGGACCAGCTGAAAGCAGTATTTGGGGAATCTCTTCCCCGGGCGGTGCCGAGCCATGGTAAGGGGGCCCCTAAAAAGCGTCCGCCTCCCCCTTTTTCATCGGGGGAAGAGTCTGAACCGGAAGTGGCCTCGGGGGTCACAGGGACTCCCGTGGAGCTCTCAGAGGGCGAGGAGGAGCTCTCGGACAGCGAGGAAGGCCAGGGGGCCTCAGTTGTGCACGAGAAGGCGCTGGTGGCCGCACTGATTGCTGATATCCGTGCGTCTTTGCGACTGGACCAAGCAGGGGAGTCGCAGGAGACCACATACGTTTCCGGGTCTGCAAGGCCACCCAGGTCCCCTAAGGCTTATCCTTATGATCAATTTTTTGACCATCTGGTTTATCAGGAATGGCAGCGTTCGAAGACTTCCTTTGCCCTGGCCAAACGCTTCGCTATATGTTATCCATTTGAGGATAGCTTTGTGAAGAAGTGGGCATCCCCCGCAGGTTGGCAGGGTCAGCCATGAGGCCGGCCCTGGCGTCAGCCATGGTGGCACAATCTCTTTCTGAGTGTGCGCTTGAGCTGCAGAATGTCTTGGGCTGCGAGAGGTCGCTTGAGGCGTCGCAGACCATTTGTTTCAGGGTCTTTGGTACCTGTGTGACGCAGCTCTGGTCCTGCTTCCCATGTTGTCTAAAATGTCTGTTTTCGCAGTCATTATCAGATGGGTACTCTGGTTACGCTCCTGGTCGGGTGACCATGCGTCTAAGAAGGGCCTTACGGATCTCCCCTTTCAGGGGGTCGGCTCTTTGGGGCGCAGTTGGATGAAATCATTAAGGATTTCACTGGAGATGAGTATTTTTCTTCCGGAGCCCAGGCGGCGGGAGTTCCGCTGCAAGCAGGGTCCTACTTCTTCGGGTCAGAAGAGGTTTTTTCGTGCCCCCGGTGCAGCAGGCAAAGGGTCGAGGCCCGGCAAGTCTGTCGCGGGGCCGGTAAATGACCCTGGCAACGCAAGAGTGAAAGGGCAGAGGATAAGTCCTCCTCTGCATGATGGGTTGCCCCCACCCGATTCTCGGGTGGGGGGCCAAATTCTGGGGTTCGCAGACAGGTGGACTGCTGCATTTCCGACCGGTGGGTGCAGGAAGTGGTTTCCCCCGGGTACTGGATAGAGTTCAGCACTCTACCCCCAGACAGGTTCTTCCCATCGAACTTGAGACTCCCTCAGGGGCATCGAGAGGCTCTCCTAGGGGCTGTTCAGGTGCTCTCCGCACAAGGGGTAATTGTGCCGGTACCTCCGCTGGAAAGATTCCGCGGCTTCTATTCAAAACTGTTTGTGGTACCCAAAAAGGGGGGGGGGGGGGTCAGGCTGGTTCTGGACCTAAAAGCGCTAAATCACTTTGTGAGGGCGCAAAAGTTCAGAATGGAGTCTGTCCGCTTGGTCGTGGCCGCCCTACACCAAGGGGACTTCATGGTGTCTCTGGATATCAGGGGCGCGTACATCCATGTTCCCATTTGTCTCCGGCACCAGCGCTTCCTGCGCTTTGCGGTGGGAGATCTGAATTACCAATTCGTGGCACTTCCCTTCGGTCTGGCCTCGGCTCCTCGGGTGTTCACCAAACTGGTGGCTTCGGCTCTGGAGGAGAACGTGGCTGTCACCGTGGCCTCGTTGAAAGACTTCGGCTGGCTGATCAATCTGCAGAAGTCGACATTGACCCCGTCCTGTCACCTGGAATTCCTGGGTCTGATTCTGGACACAGAGCAGGCGAAGGTATTCTTTCCTCCGGCCAAGTTGCTGACACTGCAAGCGGCGGTGCGAACTCTGCTGGCACGCCGGTGGTCCTCCTTACGATTCTGTATGCGAGTGTTGGGGCTCATGGTTTTAGCCTTCGAGGCGGTACCTTACGCCCAGAGTCACACTTGGCTCCTTCAGCAAGCGATTCTGTCATGGTGGGAAAAGTCTCCGCTGTCCCTGGACCAGCTGATCAGATTGGATCATCAGACCAGAGGATTGTTGGCCTGGTGGCTTCCGGCCCCGGCTCTAACGTTGGGGAAGTCATTTCTCCCCCTGAATTGGTCAATAGTCACGACGGACGCCAGCCTATCGGGCTGGGGTCCTGGGGCAGCTGTCTGCTCAGGGCCATTGGTCGGTGCAGGAATCCTGTCTTCTGATCCATGTACTGGAGTTGAATGCGATCAGGCTCTGCCTCTCCCACTGGACGGTGAGGTTGCGCGGTCTCCCGGTTCGGGTCCAGTCGGACAACGCCACGGCTGTGGCGTACGTGAACCATCAGGGCGGAACGAGGAGCTCGGCCGCGGCTGCGGCTCTCATTCTGCGATGGGCAGATCTTCACATGCCGGCAATCTCCGCCATTTACATCCCGGGCGTAGAGAGTTGGCAGGCGGACTTACTCAGTCGCCAGACTCTGGATCAGGGGGAATGGTCCTTACATCCAGAAGTGTTCCACCAGATTTGGCACAAGTGGGGCACGCCAGACGTGGACTTCTCGGTTCAATCACAAGGGGTAAACCTTTGTGTGCAGGATGAGATACCCGCTGGCGGTCGCCACGGACGCGCTGGTAGCACCTTGGAGTTGGTATCGGCTCCTGTACGCTTTTCCTTCCATCACGCTTCTACCACAGCTACTGCACAGGGTAGAAGCGGAGGGAATCCCGACAATCCTGGTAGCTCCAGATTGGCCATGGCGCCCTTGGTACGCTGACCTGGTGCAAATGGTGGCAGATTTTCCCTGGCGTCTTCCGCTGCGCGAAGATCTGCTGTCTCAGGGACCCATCTTGCACCCTGTTTTACCCTCGCTGGCTTCGACCGCTTGGCTATTGAGTCCCAGGTGTTGAGGGATAGGGGTGTCGCTGACTCCGTGATCCCTACCATGCTTACAGAGCGCAAGTGTACTTCGCGCAAGATTTATCATCGCACCTGGAAGGTTACATTCTTTGGATATCGTGAGGGCTTTGCGGGTGTACTTGGCGGCTACAGCTTCCTTTCGGAAGTCTGATGCGTTGTTTGTGCTGGCGGATGGTCCGCGCAAAGGATTGGCCTCGTCGGCTACTGTTTCCCGTTGGATCAGACAGACCGTGACCCATGCATATACTGTTCGAGGCAAAATCCCCCCCATTTCCGGTCATGGCTCATTCCACAAGGGCAGTTAGCACTTCCTGAGCTTTCAGACACCAGGCCTTGGTGTCACAGGTGTGCAAGGAGGCTCTGTGGGCCTCGGTGCACACATTTACTAAATTTTACAAAGTTGATGTGTCAGCATCCGCGGATGCTGCTTTTGGCCGCAAAGTTTTGCAGGCGGCAGTGTAGGTGCGGCTGGCGCCTCCTGAGGGGTCTCGGTTGGGTACAGTTGTTGTTGTTCACCCACCCCTCTTGACTGACACAGCTTTGGGATATCCCCACTTGTCAATGAAGGGCTGCGTCTGTCAGTGAACGGAAGAGAAAAAAGGATTTTATTAAAATTTACAGTAAAATCCTTTTCTCTGAGTTCACTGACAAACGCAACACCCACCCCTTTGTGTTGCGTTTGTAAGGCTTGTTACGAACTGATATGCTATGCAGAGCAGGGGGGTTATATGGGAGAGAGAGAGGACGGCCCCCTGGGAGGGGTCAGCTTGCTTTCTTTGTATTTGCCTAGTAAACTCCTGGTAGGATGTGCATATAACCCACTTGTCAATGAAGGGCTGCGTCTATCAGTGAACTCAGAGAAAAGGATTTTACGGTAAGTTCTTAATAAAATCCCTTTTTTCTTAAACATTGGGTCATATCTTGTTTTTCTATTTCAGATTGACTTATTTTTTCTTCCAATTTTGTTATTCTTATTTCCATTCTGTTTGTTCTGTCCTTAACGTTTTCCAAAGAGGTTTTTACATCCTGTATTTCTTTTTTATAACATGTTTCAAGATGATAGATGTACTTATCTATGTCTTCTCTGGTTGGCAAAGCCTTTATATAAGCTTCCATATTCCAAGGTTCCTTTTGGATTTTATTTCCATCTACCATCCCTCTAGTTTCTTGGTCTATATTCATTTCTTTTTCCGTGTGTGCTAGTGCTTAAACCTCCACATTCGCATTAGTGGTCTTCGTTTGATGTTGGGGCTGCTGAAAATACTCCTTAATATCTCTGTACTGTGAAATTTGTATTTTAGGAATATTTCCATCTTTGGAGCCCACAGATAGCTTTTTGTGATTGAGAACTTTTGGGAGGCATGACCCTGTCTATCCCAGCTCTTTATATATATATATATATATATATATATATATATATATATATATCCCCTTTGTAAAGAGGTTTTTATTGGGGTCTATTAATGTTATCAAGACCTTTCTCTTCTTCAGTCAACTATTTTCCTTTCTCCCAAGGATTATTTAAATGTTATTGGGAAATTCCTTCAGTGTCAGATAGTTCCACAATTTTTTCTTCTTATTTGGAGGATTTTATATCAAGATTTTATATGCTTTTCCATACACAGGATAACTGGTACCTCTGAGAATAAGAGGCCAGTCTTCCGCCTATAGGAAGCTTCTGCTTTTCCCACAGTTAATAATATGAATGTATTATAGCTAGAGTTGAGCGAACCTCTGGAAGTTCGGGTTCTGCTGGTCCGTCCGAACTTCGGGACAAAGTCCGGGTCCGGGTCCGGACGGAACCCGAACGATCGCACGGA
>BLSH010397254.1:0-17980 GCA_018402905.1 Glandirana rugosa | reverse complement strand
TCTTTCTCCCTACACCAACTCTCTTTTGTCTCTTTCTCTCATTCTCTTTCTCTCTTCTCTTCCTTTCTCCGTTCACTGTCTCTTTCTATGTTTCTCTCTTTCTTTCTTTCTGCGTTCACCACATCTTTCTCTGTTTCTTTTTCTCTCTTTCTCTTTGTCTTTCTTTCTCCCTACATCAACTCTCTTTCTCTTTTTCTCTCTTGCTCTCTTTCTCTATTTCTCTCTTTCTCTCTCTCTTTCTCTCTTTCTTTCTTCCTTTCTCCGTTCACCGTCTCTTTCTATGTTTCTCTCTTTCATTCTTTCTCCATTCAACAACTCTTTCTCAGTTTTGTTTTCTCTCCTTCTCTTTGTCTTTCTTTCTCCCTGCAGCAACTCTTTTTCTCTTATTCTCTCTTTCTCTCTTTCTTTCTTCCTTTCTCCGTTCACCGTCTCTTTCTATGTTTCTCTCTTTCATTCTTTCTCTCTTTCTCTCTTCCTTTCTCCGTTCACCATCTCTTTCTATGTTTCTCTCTTTCTTTCTTTCTTTCTCCGTTCACCAACTCTTTCTCTGTTTCTGTTTCTCTCTTTCTTTCTTTTTGTCTTTCTTTCTCCCTACACCAACTCTCTTTGTCTCTTTCTCTCATTCTCTTTCTCTCTTCTCTTTCTTTCTCCGTTCACCATCTCTTTCTATGTTTCTCTCTTTCTTTCTTTCTCCGTTCACCAACTCTTTATCTGTTTCTGTTTCTCTCTTTCTCTCTTTCTTTTTGTCTTTCTTGCTCCCTACACCAACTCTCTTTGTCTCTTTCTCTCATTCTCTTTCTCTCTTCTCTTACTTTCTCCGTTCACCATCTCTTCTTTGTTTCCCTCTTTCTTCTTTCTCCGTTCACCAACTCTTTCTCTGTTTCTATCTTTCTCTCTATCTCTCATTCTCTTTCTCTCTCTCTTTCTCAGTTCACCATCTCTTTCTTTCTTTCTCTCTTTCTTTCTTTCTCCGTTCACCAACTTTTTCTCTGTTTCTATCTTTCTCTCTTTCTTTCATTCTCTTTCTCTCTCCCTTTCTCAGTTCACATCATTTTCTTTGTTTTTCTCTTTCTTTCTTTCTCCGTTCACCAACTGTTTCTATCTTTCTATCTTTCTTTCTCTTTTTCTCTTTCTCTCTTTCTCTCTTTCTGTCTTTCTCTCTTTCTCGCTTTCTCTCTTTCTCTCTTTCTCTCTCTCTTTCTCAGTTCTAATCTCTTTCTTTGTTTCTCGCTTTCTTTCTTTCTTTCTTTCTCCGTTCACCAACTATTTCTCTGTTTCTATCTTTCTCTCTTTCTTTCTCTCTTTCTCTCTTTCTTTCTTCCTTTCTCCGTTCACCATCTTTTTCTATGTTTCTCTCTTTCATTCTTTCTCCGTTCACCAACTCTTTCTCCGCTTCTCTCTTTCTCTCTTTCTCTCTTTCCCTCTTTCTCTCTTTCTTTGTCCGTTCACCATCTCTTTCTATGTTTCTCTCTTTGTTTCTTTCTTTCTCCATTCACCAACTCTTTCTCTGTTTCTATCTTTCTCTCTTTCATTCTCTTTCTCTCTTTCCCTCTCTTTCTCTCAGTCTACATCTCTTTCTTTGCTTCTCTCCTTCTTTCTTTCTCCCTACACCAACTCTTTCTCCGCTTCTATCTTTCTCTTTCTCTCTTTCTCTCTTTCTCTCTTTCTCTCTTTCTCTCTTTCTCTCTTCCTTTCTCCGTTCACTGTCTCTTTCTATGTTTCTCTCTTTCTTTCTCCATTCACTTATTCTTTCTCTGTTTCTTTTTCTCTCTTTCTCTTTGTCTTTCTTTCTCCCTACACCAACTCTCTTTCTCTCTTTCTCTCTTTTTCCGTTCACCATCTCTTTCTATGTTTCTCTCTTTCTTTCTTTCTTTCTCCGTTCACCAACTCTTTATCTGTTTCTGTTTCTCTCTTTCTCTCTTTCTTTTTGTCTTTCTTGCTCCCTACACCAACTCTCTTTGTCTCTTTCTCTCATTCTCTTTCTCTCTTCTCTTACTTTCTCCGTTCACCATCTCTTCTTTGTTTCCCTCTTGCTTCTTTCTCCGTTCACCAACTCTTTCTCTGTTTCTATCTTTCTCTCTATCTCTCATTCTCTTTCTCTCTCTCTTTCTCAGTTCACCATCTCTTTCTTTGTTTCTCTCTTTCTTTCTTTCTTTCTCTGTTCACCAACTTTTTCTCTGTTTCTATCTTTCTCTCTTTCTTTCATTCTCTTTCTCTCTTTCTCTCTGCCTTTCTCAGTTCACATCATTTTCTTTGTTTCTCTCTTTCTTTCTTTCTCCGTTCACCAACTCTTTCTCTGTTTCTATCTTTCTCTCTTTCTTTCTCTTTTTCTCTTTCTCTCTTTCTCTCTTTCTGTCTTTCTCTCTTTCTCGCTTTCTCTCTCTCTTTCTCAGTTCTAATCTCTTTCTTTGTTTCTCGCTTTCTTTCTTTCTCCGTTCACCAACTATTTCTCTGTTTCTATCTTTCTCTCTTTCTTTCTCTCTTTCTCTCTTTCTTTCTTCCTTTCTCCGTTCACCGTCTTTTTCTATGTTTCTCTCTTTCATTCTTTCTCCATTCAACAACTCTTTCTCAGTTTCGTTTTCTCTCTTTCTCTTTGTCTTTCTTTCTCCCTGCATCAACTCTTTTTCTCTCTTTCTCTCTTTCTTTCTTTCTCTCTTTCTCTCTTTCTCTCTTTCTCTCTTTCTCTCTTTCTCTCATTCTCTCTTTCTCTCTCTCCTTTATCTGTTCACCATCTCTTTCTATGTTTCTGTCTTTCTTTCTTTCTTTCTCCGTTCACCAACTCTTTCTCTGTTTCTATCTTTCTCTCTTTCATTCTCTTTCTCTCTTTCTCTCTCTTTCTCAGTCTACATCTCTTTCTTTGTTTCTCTTTCTCTCTTTCTTTCTCTCTTTCTCGTTTCTCTCTTTCTCTCTTTCTCTCTTTCTCTTTTTCTCTCTTTCTCTCTTCCTTTCTCCGTTCACCATCTCTTTCTCTGTTTCTCTCTTTCTCTCTTTCTTTTTGTCTTTCTTTCTCCCTTCACCAACTCTCTTTGTCTCTTTCTCTCATTCTCTTTCTCTCTTCTCTTCCTTTCTCCGTTCACTGTCTCTTTCTATATTTCTCTCTTTCTTTCTTTCTTTCTCCGTTCACCACATCTTTCTCTGTTTCTTTTTCTCTCTTTCTCTTTGTCTTTCTCCCTACACCAACTCTCTTTCTCTCTTTCTCTCTTGCTCTCTTTCTCTCTTTCTCTCTCTCTTTCTCTCTTTCTTTCTTCCTTTCTCCGTTCACCGTCTCTTTCTTTGTTTCTCTCTTTCATTCTTTCTCTCTCTCCTTTTTCCGTTCACCATCTCTTTCTATGTTTCTCTCTTTCTTTCTCCGTTCACCAACTCTTTCTCTGTTTCTATCTTTCTCTCTTTCATTCTCTTTCTCTCTTTCTCTCTCTTTCTCAGTCTACATCTCTTTCTTTGTTTCTCTTTCTTTGTTTCTTTCTTTCTCCGTTTACCAACTCTTTCTGCGCTTCTATCTTTCTCTTTTTCTCTCTTTCTCTCTTCCTTTCTCCGTTCACCATCTCTTTCTATGTTTCTCTCTTTCTTTCTTTCTTTCTCTGTTCACCAGCTCTTTCTCTGTTTCTGTTTCTCTCTTTCTCTTTCTTTTTGTCTTTCTTTCTCCCTACACCAACTCTCTTTGTCTCTTTCTCTCATTCTCTTTCTCTCTTCTCTTCCTTTCTCCGTTCACCATCTCTTTCTTTGTTTCTCTCTTTCTTTCTTTCTCCGTTCACCAACTCTTTCTCTGTTTCTATCTTTCTCTCTTTCTTTCATTTTCTTACTCTCTTTGTCTCTCCCTTTCTCAGTTCACATCTCTTTCTTTGTTTCTCTCTTTCTTTCTTTCTCCGTTCACCAACTCTTTCTCCGCTTCTATCTTTCTCTCTTTCTCTCTTTCTCTCATTCTCTCTTACTCTCTTCCTTTATCCTTTCACCATCTCTTTCTATGTTTCTCTCTTTCTTTCTTTTCTCTGTTCACCAACTCTTTCTCTTTTTATGTTTCTCTTTCTTTCTCTCTCTCTCAGTTCACATTCTCTTTCTATGTTTATCTCTTTCTCCGTTCACCAACTCTCTCTCTGTTTCCCTCTTTCTCTCTTTCTCTCTTTCTCTTTGTCTTTCTTTCTCATTGCACCAACTCTCTCTTTCTCTCATTCTCTCTTTCTCTCTTTCTAAGTTCACCATCTCTTTCTATGTTTCTCTCTTTCTTTCTCCGTTCACCAACTCTTTCTCTGTTTCTCTCTTTCTTTCTCTCTTTCTCTCTCTCTTTCTCAGTTCTAATCTCTTTCTTTGTTTCTCGATTTCTTTCTTTCTTTCTCCGTTCACCAACTATTTCTCTGTTTCTATCTTTCTCTCTTTCTTTCTCTCTTTCTCTCTTTCTTTCTTCCTTTCTCCGTTCACCATCTTTTTCCATGTTTCTTTCTTTCATTCTTTCTCCGTTCAACAACTCTTTCTCAGTTTCGTTTTCTCTCTTTCTCTTTGTCTTTCTTTCTCCCTGCATCAACTCTTTTTCTCTCTTTCTCTCTTTGTCTCTTTCTTTCTCTCTTTCTCTCTTTCTCTCATTCTCTCTTTCTCTCTTTCTCTCTCTCCTTTTTCCGTTCACCATCTCTTTCTATGTTTCTCTCTTTCTTTCTTTCTCCATTCACCAACTCTTTCTCTGTTTCTATCTTTCTCTCTTTCATTCTCTTTCTCTCTTTCTCTCTCTTTCTCAGTCTACATCTCTTTCTTTGTTTCTCTTTCTTTCTTTCTCCGTTTACCAACTCTTTCTCCGCTTCTATGTTTCTCTTTTTCTTTCTCTCTTTCTCTCTTTCTTTCTCTCTTTCTCGTTTCTCTCTTTCTCTCTTTCTCTTTTTCTCTGTTTCTCTCTTCCTTTCTCCGTTCACCATCTCTTTCAATGTTTCTATCTATCTTTCTTTCTTTCTTTCTTTCTTTCTTTCTTTCTTTCTTTCTTTCTCCGTTCACCAACTCTTTCTCTGTTTCTCTCTTTATCTCTTTCTTTTTGTCTTTCTTTCTCCCTACACCAACTCTCTTTTGTCTCTTTCTCTCATTCTCTTTCTCTCTTCTCTTCCTTTCTCCGTTCACTGTCTCTTTCTATGTTTCTCTCTTTCTTTCTTTCTCCGTTCACCACATCTTTCTCTGTTTCTTTTTCTCTCTTTCTCTTTGTCTTTCTTTCTCCCTACACCAACTCTCTTTCTCTCTTTCTCTCTTGCTCTCTTTCTCTATTTCTCTCTTTCTCTCTCTCTTTCTCTCTTTCTTTCTTCCTTTCTCCGTTCACCGTCTCTTTCTATGTTTCTCTCTTTCATTCTTTCTCCATTCAACAACTCTTTCTCAGTTTTGTTTTCTCTCTTTCTCTTTGTCTTTCTTTCTCCCTGCATCAACTCTTTTTCTCTCATTCTCTCTTTCTCTCTTTCTTTCTTCCTTTCTCCGTTCACCGTCTCTTTCTATGTTTCTCTCTTTCATTCTTTCTCTCTTTCTCTCTCTCCTTTTTCCGTTCACCATCTCTTTCTATGTTTTTCTCTTTCTTTCTCCGTTCACCAACTCTTTCTCTGTTTCTATCTTTCTCTCTTTCATTCTCTTTCTCTCTTTTTCCCTCTTTCTCAGTCTACATCTCTTTCTTTGTTTCTCTCTTTCTTTCTTTCTTTCTTTCTCCGTTCACCAACTCTTTCTCCGTTCACCAACTCTTTCTCCGCTTCTATATTTCTCTTTCTCTCTTTCTCTCTTTCTCTCTTTCTCTCTTTCTCTCTTTCTCTCTTTCTCACTTTCTCTTTTCCTTTCTCCGTTCACTGTCTCTTTCTATGTTTCTCTCTTTCTTTCTTTCTCCGTTCACCAAATCTTTCTCTGTTTCTTATTCTCTCTTTCTCTTTGTCTTTCTTTCTCCCTACACCAACTCTCTTTCTCTCTTTCTCTCTTTCCCTCTCTCTCTCTTTCTCTCTTTCTTTGTCCGTTCACCATCTCTTTCTATGTTTCTCTCTTTGTTTCTTTCTTTCTCCGTTCACAAACTCTTTCTCTGTTTCTATCTTTCTCTCTTTCATTCTCTTTCTCTCTCTTTCTCAGTCTACTTCTCTTTCTTTGTTTCTCTCCTTCTTTCTTTCTTTCTTTCTCCGTTCACCAACTCTTTCTCCGCTTCTATCTTTCTCTTTCTCTCTTTCTCTCTTTCTCTCATTCTCTCTTTCTCTTTCTCTCTTTCTCTCTTCCTTTCTCCGTTCACTGTCTTTTTCTATGTTTCTCTCTTTCAGTCTCCGTTCACCAAATCTTTCTCTGTTTCTTTTTCTCTCTTTCTCTTTGTCTTTCTTTCTCCCTACACCAACTCTCTTTCTCTCTTTCTCTCTTTCTTTTTCTGTTCACCATCTCTTTCTATGTTTCTCTCTTTCTTTCTTTCTTTCTCCGTTCACCAACTCTTTATCTGTTTCTCTCTTTCTTTTTGTCTTTCTTGCTCCCTACACCAACTCTCTTTGTCTCTTTCTCTCATTCTCTTTCTCTCTTCTCTTACTTTCTCCGTTCACCATCTCTTCTTTGTTTCCCAGTTTCTTCTTTCTCCGTTCACCAACTCTTTCTCTGTTTCTATCTTTATCTCTATCTCTCATTCTCTTTCTCTCTCTCTTTCTCAGTTCACTATCTCTTTCTTTGTTTCTCTCTTTCTTTCTTTCTCCGTTCACCAACTTTTTCTCTGTTTCTATCTTTCTCTCTTTCTTTCATTCTCTTTCTCTCTCCCTTTCTCAGTTCACATCATTTTCTTTGTTTCTCTCTTTCTTTCTTTCTCCGTACACCAACTCTTTCTCTGTTTCTATCTTTCTCTCTTTCTTTCTCTTTTTCTCTTTCTCTCTTTCTCTCTTTCTGTCTTTCTCTCTTTCTCTCTTTCTCACTTTCTCTCTTTCTCTGTTTCTCTCTCTCTTTCACAGTTCTAATCTCTTTCTTTGTTTTTCGCTTTCTTTCTTTCTTTCTTTCTTTCTCCGTTCACCAACTATTTCTCTGTTTCTATCTTTCTCTCTTTCTTTCTCTCTTTCTCTCTTTCTTTCTTTCTTCCTTTCTCCGTTCACCGTCTTTTTCTGTTTCTCTCTTTCATTCTTTCTCCGTTCACCAACTCTTTCTTCGCTTCTCTCTTTCTCTCTTTCTCTCTTTCTCTCTTTCTCTCTTTCTCTCTTTCTCTCTTTCCCTCTTTCTCTCTTTCTTTGTCCGTTCACCATCTCTTTCTATGTTTCTCTCTTTGTTTCTTTCTTTCTCCGTTCACAAACTCTTTCTCTGTTTCTATCTTTCTCTCTTTCATTCTCTTTCTCTCTTTCTCTCTCTTTCTCAGTCTACATCTCTTTCTTTGTTTCTCTCCTTCTTTCTTTCTTTCTTTCTCCCTACACCAACTCTTTCTCCGCTTCTATCTTTCTCTCTTTCTCTCTTTCTCTCTTTCTCTCTTTCTCTTTCTCTCTTTCTCTCTTCCTTTCTCCGTTCACCAAATCTTTCTATGTTTCTCTCTTTCTTTCTCCATTCACCAAATCTTTCTCTGTTTCTTTTTCTCTCTTTCTCTTTGTCTTTCTTTCTCCCTACACCAACTCTCTTTCTCTCTTTCTCTCTTTCTCTCTTTCTTTTTCCGTACACCATCTCTTTCTATGTTTCTCTCTTTCTTTCTTTCTTTCTCCGTTCACCAACTCTTTATCTGTTTCTGTTTCTCTCTTTCTCTCTTTCTTTTTGTCTTTCTTGCTCCCTACACCAACTCTCTTTGTCTCTTTCTCTCATTCTCTTTCTCTCTTCTCTTACTTTCTCCGTTCACCATCTCTTCTTTGTTTCCCTCTTTCTTCTTTCTCCGTTCACCAACTCTTTCTCTGTTTCTATCTTTCTCTCTATCTCTCATTCTCTTTCTCTCTGCCTTTCTCAGTTCACATCATTTTCTTTGTTTCTCTCTTTCTTTCTTTCTCCGTTCACCAACTTTTTCTCTGTTTCTATCTTTCTCTCTTTCTTTCTCTTTTTCTCTTTCTCTCTTTCTCTCTTTCTCTCTTTCTCGCTTTCTCTCTTTCTCTCTTTCTCTCTTTCTCTCTCTCTTTCTCAGTTCTAATCTCTTTCTTTGTTTCTCGCTTTCTTTCTTTCTCCGTTCACCAACTATTTCTCTGTTTCTATCTTTCTCTCTTTCTTTCTCTCTTTCTCTCTTTCTTTCTTCCTTTCTCCGTTCACCGTCTTTTTCTATGTTTCTCTCTTTCATTCTTTCTCCGTTCAACAACTCTTTCTCAGTTTCGTTTTCTCTCTTTCTCTTTGTCTTTCTTTCTCCCTGCATCAACTCTTTTTCTCTCTTTCTCTCTTTCTTTCTCTCTTTCTCTCTTTCTCTCTTTCTCTCATTCTCTCTTTCTCTCTTTCTCTCTCTCCTTTTTCCGTTCACCATCTCTTTCTATGTTTCTCTCTTTCTTTCTTTCTTTCTCCGTTCACCAACTCTTTCTCTGTTTCTCTCTTTCTCTCTTTCTTTTTGTCTTTCTTTCTCCCTGCACCAACTGTCTTTGTCTCTTTCTCTCATTCTCTTTCTCTCTTCTCTTCCTTTCTCCGTTCACTGTCTCTTTCTATGTTTCTCTCTTTCTTTCTTTCTCCGTTCACCACATCTTTCTCTGTTTCTTTTTCTCTCTTTCTCTTTGTCTTTCTCCCTACACCAACTCTCTTTCTCTCTTTCTCTCTTGCTCTCTTTCTCTCTCTCTTTCTCTCTTTCTTTCTTCCTTTCTCCGTTCACCGTCTCTTTCTATGTTTCTCTCTTTCATTCGTTCTCTCTCTCCTTTTTCCGTTCACCATCTCTTTCTATGTTTCTCTCTTTCTTTCTCCGTTCACCAACTCTTTCTCTGTTTCTATCTTTCTCTCTTTCATTCTCTTTCTCTCTCTTTCTCAGTCTACATCTCTTTCTTTGTTTCTCTTTCTTTGTTTCTTTCTTTCTCCGTTTACCAACTCTTTCTGCGCTTCTATCTTTCTCTTTTTCTCTCTTTCTCTCTTCCTTTCTCCGCTCACCATCTCTTTCTATGTTTCTCTCTTTCTTTCTTTCTTTCTGCGTTCACCAATTCTTTCTCTGTTTCTGTTTCTCTCTTTCTCTTTCTTTTTGTCTTTCTTTCTCCCTACACCAACTCTCTTTGTCTCTTTCTCTCATTCTCTTTCTCTCTTCTCTTCCTTTCTCCGTTCACCATCTCTTTCTTTGTTTCTCTCTTTCTTTCTTTCTCCGTTCACCAACTCTTTCTCTGTTTCTATCTTTCTCTCTTTCTTTCATTCTCTTACTCTCTTTCTCTCTGCCTTTCTCAGTTCACATCTCTTTCTTTGTTTCTCTCTTTTTTTCTTTCTCCGTTCACCAACTCTTTCTCCGCTTCTATCTTTCTCTCTTTCTCTCTTTCTTTCTTTCTCTCTTTCTCGTTTTCTCTCTTTCTCTCATTCTCTCTTTCTCTCTTCCTTTATCCTTTCACCATCTCTTTCTATGTTTCTCTCTTTCTTTCTTTTCTCTGTTCACCAACTCTTTCTCTTTTTATGTTTCTCTTTCTTTCTCTCTCTCTCAGTTCACATTCTCTTTCTATGTTTATCTCTTTCTCCGTTCACCAACTCTCTCTCTGTTTCCCTCTTTCTCTTTGTCTTTCTTTCTCATTGCACCAACTCTCTCTTTCTATCATTCTCTCTTTCTCTCCTTCTAAGTTCACCATCTCTTTCTATGTTTCTCTCTTTCTTTCTCCGTTCACCAACTCTTTCTCTGTTTCTCTCTTTCTTTCTTTCTCTCTTTCTCTCTCTCTTTCTCAGTTCTAATCTCTTTCTTTGTTTCTCGCTTTCTTTCTTTCTTTCTCCGTTCACCAACTATTTCTCTGTTTCTATCTTTCTCTCTTTCTTTCTCTCTTTCTCTCTTTCTTTCTTCCTTTCTCCGTTCACCATCTTTTTCTATGTTTCTTTCTTTCATGCTTTCTCTGTTCAACAACTCTTTCTCAGTTTCGTTTTCTCTCTTTCTCTTGTCTTTCTTTCTCCCTGCATCAACTCTTTTTCTCTCTTTCTCTCTTTGTCTCTTTCTTTCTTTCTCTCTTTCTCTCTTTCTCTCATTCTCTCTTTCTCTCTTTCTCTCTTTCTCTCTCTCCTTTTTCCGTTCACCATCTCTTTCTATGTTTCTCTCTTTCTTTCTTTCTCCGTTCACCAACTCTTTCTCTGTTTTTATCTTTCTCTCTTTCATTCTCTTTCTCTCTTTCTCTCTCTTTCTCAGTCTACATCTCTTTCTTTGTTTCTCTTTCTTTCTTTCTTTCTCCGTTTACCAACTCTTTCTCCGCTTCTATGTTTCTCTTTTTCTTTCTCTCTTTCTCTCTTTCTTTCTCTCTTTCTCGTTTCTCTCTTTCTCTCTTTCTCTCTTTCTCTTTTTCTCTCTTTCTCTCTTCCTTTCTCCGTTCACCATCTCTTTCAATGTTTCTTTCTTTCTTTCTTTCTTTCTTTCTTTCTTTCTTTCTTTCTTTCTCCGTTCACCAACTCTTTCTCTGCTTCTCTCTTTATCTCTTTCTTTTTGTCTTTCTTTCTCCCTACACCAACTCTCTTTTGTCTCTTTCTCTCATTCTCTTTCTCTCTTCTCTTCCTTTCTCCGTTCACTGTCTCTTTCTATGTTTCTCTCTTTCTTTCTTTCTCCGTTCACCACATCTTTCTCTGTTTCTTTTTCTCTCTTTCTCTTTGTCTTTCTTTCTCCCTACACCAACTCTCTTTCTCTTTTTCTCTCTTGCTCTCTTTCTCTATTTCTCTCTTTCTCTCTCTCTTTCTCTCTTTCTTTCTTCCTTTCTCCGTTCACCGTCTCTTTCTATGTTTCTCTCTTTCATTCTTTCTCCATTCAACAACTCTTTCTCAGTTTTGTTTTCTCTCTTTCTCTTTGTCTTTCTTTCTCCCTGCATCAACTCTTTTTCTCTTATTCTCTCTTTCTCTCTTTCTTTCTTCCTTTCTCCGTTCACCGTCTCTTTCTATGTTTCTCTCTTTCATTCTTTCTCTCTTTCTCTCTCTCCTTTTTCCGTTCACCATCTCTTTTTATGTTTTTCTCTTTCTTTCTCCGTTCACCAACTCTTTCTCTGTTTCTATCTTTCTCTCTTTCATTCTCTTTCTCTCTCTTTCTCAGTCTACATCTCTTTCTTTGTTTCTCTTTCTTTCTTTTTTTCTCCGTTTACCAACTCTTTCTGCGCTTCTATCTTTCTCTTTTTCTCTCTTTCTCTCTTCCTTTCTCCGTTCACCATCTCTTTCTATGTTTCTCTCTTTCTTTCTTTCTTTCTCCGTTCACCAACTCTTTCTCTGTTTCTGTTTCTCTCTTTCTTTCTTTCTTTTTGTCTTTCTTTCTCCCTACACCAACTCTCTTTGTCTCTTTCTCTCATTCTCTTTCTCTCTTCTCTTTCTTTCTCCGTTCACCATCTCTTTCTTTGTTTCTCTCTTTCTTTCTTTCTCCTTTCACCAACTCTTTCTCTGTTTCTATCTTTCTCTCTTTCTTTCATTCTCTTACTCTCTTTCTCTCTCCCTTTCCCAGTTCACATCTTTCTTTGTTTCACTCTTTCTTTCTTTCTTTCTCCGTTCACCAACTCTTTCTCCGCTTCTATATTTCTCTCTTTCTCTCTTTCTCTCTTTCTTTCTTTCTCTCTTTCTCGTTTTCTCTCTTTCTCTCATTCTCTCTTTCTCTCTTCCTTTATCCGTTCACCATCTCTTTCTATGTTTCTCTCGTTCTTTCTTTTCTCTGTTCACCAACTCTTTCTCTTTTTATGTTTCTCTTTCTTTCTCTCTCTCTCAGTTCACATTCTCTTTCTATGTTTATCTCTTTCTCCGTTCACCAACTCTCTCTCTGTTTCCCTCTTTCTCTCTTTCTCTTTGTCTTTCTTTCTCATTGCACCAACTCTCTCTATCTCTCATTCTCTCTTTCTCTCTTTCTAAGTTCACCATCTCTTTCTATGTTTCTCTCTTTCTTTCTCCGTTCACCAACTCTTTCTCTGTTTCTCTTTCTCTCTTTTTTTCTCTCTTTCTCTCTCTCTTTCTCAGTTCTAATCTCTTTCTTTGTTTCTCGCTTTCTTTCTTTCTTTCCTTCTCCGTTCACCAACTATTTCTCTGTTTCTATCTTTCTCTCTTTCTTTCTCTCTTTCTCTCTTTCTCTCTTTCTTTCTTCCTTTCTCCATTCACCGTCTTTTTCTATGTTTCTCCCTTTCATTCTTTCTCCGTTCAACAACTCTTTCTCAGTTTCGTTTTCTCTCTTTCTCTTTGTCTTTCTTTCTCCTTGCATCAACTCTCTTTCTCTCTTTCACTCTTTCTCTCTTTCTTTCTTTCTTTCTCTCTTTCTCTCTTTCTCTCATTCTCTCTTTCTCTCTTTCTTTCTCTCTTTCTCATTTCTCTCTTTCTCTCTTTCTCTCTTTCTCTCTTTCTCTCTTTCTCTTTTTCTCTCTTTCTCTCTTCCTTTCTCCGTTCACCATCTCTTTCTATGTTTCTCTCTTTCTTTCTTTCTTTCTTTCTCCGTTCACCAACTCTTTCTCTGTTTCTCTCTTTCTCTCTTTCTTTTTGTCTTTCTTTCTCCCTACACCAACTCTCTTTGTCTCTTTCTCTCATTCTCTTTCTCTCTTCTCTTCCTTTCTCCGTTCACTTTCTCTTTCTATGTTTCTCTCTTTCTTTCTTTCTCCGTTCACCACATCTTTCTCTGTTTCTTTTTCTCTCTTTCTCTTTGTCTTTTTTTTCTCCCTACACCAACTCTCTTTCTCTCTTTCTCTCTTGCTCTCTTTCTCTCTTTCTCTCTTTCTCTCTTTCTCTCTCTCTTTCTCTCTTTCTTTCTTCCTTTCTCCGTTCAATGTCTCTTTCTATGTTTCTCTCTTTCATTCTTTCTCCGTTCAACAACTCTTTCTCAGTTTCATTTTCTCTTTTTCTCTTTGTCTTTCTTTCTCCCTGCATCAACTCTTTTTCTCTCGTTCTCTCTTTCTCTCTTTCTTTCTTCCTTTCTCCGTTCACCGTCTCTTTCTATGTTTCTCTCTTTCATTCTTTCTCTCTTTCTCTCTCTCCTTTTTCCGTTCACCATCTCTTTCTATGTTTCAGAGAGAAACATAGAAAGAGATGGTGAACGGAAAAAGGAGAGAGAGAAAGAGAGAAAGAAAGAGATTCTTTCTCCGTTCACCAACTCTTTCTCTGTTTCTATCTTTCTCTCTTTCATTCTCTTTCTCTCTTTCTCTCTCTTTCTCAGTCTACATCTCTTTCTTTGTTTCTGTTTCTTTCTTTCTCCGTTTACCAACTCTTTGCGCTTCTATCTTTCTCTTTTTCTCTCTTTCTCTCTTCCTTTCTCCATTCACCATCTCTTTCTATGTTTCTCTCTTTCTTTCTTTCTTTCTTTCTTTCTTTCTCCGTTCACCAACTCTTTCTCTGTTTCTGTTTCTCTCTTTCTCTCTTTCTTTTTGTCTTTCTTTCTCCCTACACCAACTCTCTTTGTCTCTTTCTCTCATTCTCTTTCTCTCTTCTCTTCCTTTCTCCGTTCACTATATCTTTCTTTGTTTCTCCCTTTCTTTCTTTCTCCGTTCACCAACTCTTTCTCTGTTTCTATCTTTCTATCTTACTTTCATTCTCTTACTCTCTTTCTCTCTCCCTTTCTCAGTTCACATCTCTTTCTTTCTTTCTCTCTTTCTTTCTTTCTCCGCTCACCAACTCTTTCTCCGCTTCTATCTTTCTTTCTTTCTCTCTTTCTCTCTTTCTCTCTTTCTTTCTTTCTCTCTTTCTCTCTTCCTTTATCCGTTCACCATCTCTTTCTATGTTTCTCTCTTTCTTTCTTTTCTCTGTTCACCAACTCTTTCTCTTTTTATGTTTCTCTTTCTTTCTCTCTCTCTCAGTTCACATTCTCTTTCTATGTTTTATCTCTTTCTCCGTTCACCAACTCTCTCTCTGTTTCCCTTTTTCTCTCTTTCTTTTTGTCTTTCTTTCTCATTGCACCAACTCTCTCTTTCTCTCATTCTCTCTTTCTCTCTTTCTAAGTTCACCATGTCTTTCTATGTTTCTCTCTTTCTTTCTCCGTTCACCAACTCTTTCTCTGTTTCTCTCTTTCTCTCTTTCTTTCTCTCTTTCTCTCTCTCTTTCTCAGTTCTAATCTCTTTCTTTGTTTCTCGCTTTCTTTCTTTCTTTCTCCGTTCACCAACTATTTCTCTGTTTCTATCTTTCTCTCTTTCTTTCTCTCTTTCTCTCTTTCTTTCTTCCTTTCTCCGTTCACCGTCTTTTTCTATGTTTCTTTCTTTCATTCTTTCTCCGTTCAACAACTCTTTCTCAGTTTCGTTTTCTCTCTTTCTCTTTGTCTTTCTTTCTCCCTGCATCAACTCTTTTTCTCTCTTTCTCTCTTTGTCTCTTTCTTTCTTTCTCTCTTTCTCTCGTTCTCTCTTTCTCTCTTTCTCTGTTCACCAACTCTTTCTCTGTTTCTGTTTCTCTCTTCCTCTCTTGCTTTTTGTCTTTCTTTCTCCCTACACCCACTCTCTTTGTCTCTTTGTCTCTTTGTCTCTTTCTCTCTTTCTCTCTCCCTCTTTCTCTCTTTCTCTCTTTCTCTCTTTCTCTTTTCTCTCTTTCTCTCTTCCTTTCTCCGTTCACCATCTCTTTTCTATGTTTCTCTCTTTCTTTCTTTCTTTCTCCGTTCACCAACTCTTTCTCTGTTTCTGTTTCTCTCTTTCTCTCTTTCTTTTTGTCTTTCTTTCTCCCTACACCAACTCTCTTTGTCTCTTTCTCTCATTCTCTTTCTCTCTTCTCTTCCTTTCTCCGTTCACCATCTCTTTCTTTGTTTCTCTCTTTCTTTCTTTCTCCGTTCAGCAACTCTTTCTCTGTTTCTATCTTTCTCTCTTTCTTTCATTCTCTTACTCTCTTTCTCTCTCCCTTTCTCAGTTCACATCTCTTTCTTTGTTTCTCTCTGTCTTTCATTCTTTCTACGTTCACCAACTCTTTCTCCGCTTCTCTCTTTCTCTCTTTCTTTCTCTCTTTCTCTCTTTCTCTTTTTCTCTTCCTTTCTCCGATCACTGTCTCTTTCTATGTTTCTCTCTTTCTTTCTCCGTTCACCAAATCTTTCTCTGTTTCTTTTTCTCTCTTTCTCTTTGTCTTTCTTTCTCCCTACACCAACTCTCTTTCTCTCTTTCTCTCTTTCTCTCTTTCTCTCTTTCACTCTTTCTCTCCTTCACTCTTCCTTTCTCCGTTCACCATCTCTTTCTATGTTTCTCTCTTTCTTTCTTTCTCCGTTCACCAACTCTTTCGCCGCTTCTCTCTTTCTCTCTTTCTCTCTTTCTCTCTTTCTCTATTTCTCTTTTTCTCTCTTTCTCTCTTCCATTCTCCGTTCTCCATCTCTTTCTATGTTTCTCTCTTTCTTTCTTTCTTTCTTTCTTTCTCCGTTCACCAACTCTTTCTCTGTTTCTGTTTCTCTCTTTCTCTCTTTCTTTTTGTCTTTCTTTCTCCCTACACCAACTCTCTTTGTCTCTTTCTCTCATTCTCTTTCTCTCTACTCTTCCTTTCTCCGTTCACCATCTCTTTCTTTGTTTCTCTCTTTCTTTCTTTCTCCGTTCACCAACTCTTTCTCTGTTTCTATCTTTCTATCTTTCTTTCATTCTCTTACTCTCTTTCTCTCTCCCTTTCTTAGTTCACATCTCTTTCTTTGTTTCTCTCTTTCTTTCTTTCTCCGTTCACCAACTCTTTCTCCGCTTCTATCTTTCTCTCTTTCTCTCTTCCTTTCTCCGTTCACCATCTCTTTCTATGTTTCTCTCTTTCTTTCTTTCTTTCTTTCTTTCTTTCTTTCTTTCTCCGTTCACCAACTCTTTCTCTGTTTCTGTTTCTCTCTTTCTCTCTTTCTTTTTGTCTTTCTTTCTCCCTACACCAACTCTCTTTGTCTCTTTCTCTCATTCTCTTTCTCTCTTCTCTTCCTTTCTCCGTTCACTGTCTCTTTCTATGTTTCTCTCTTTCTTTCTTTCTCCGTTCACCAAATCTTTCTCTGTTTCTTTTTCTCTCTTTCTCTTTGTCTTTCTTTCTCCCTACACCAACTCTCTTTCTCTTCCTCTCTTGCTCTCTTTCTTTCTTTCTTCCTTTCTCCGTTCACCGTCTCTTTCTATGTTTCTGTCTTTCATTCTTTCTCCGTTCAACAACTCTTTCTCAGTTTCATTTTCTCTCTTTCTCTCTTTCTCTCTTTTTCTCTTTTTTTTTCTTTCTTTCTCCGTTCACCAACTCTTTCTCTGTTTCTGTTTCTCTCTTCCTCTCTTTCTTTTTGTCTTTCTTTCTCCCTACACCAACTCTCTTTGTCTCTTTCTCTCATTCTCAGTTTCTCTCTTTCTCTCTTTCTCTCTTTCTTTCTCTCTTTCTCTCTTTCTCTCTTTCTTTCTCTCTTTCTCTCTTTATCTCTTCCTTTCTCCGTTTAATGTCTCTTTCTATGTTTCTCTCTTTCTTTCTCCGTTCACCAAATCTTTCTCGGTTTCTTTTTCTCTCTTTCTCTTTGTCTTTCTTTCTCCCTACACCAACTCTCTTTCTCTCTTTCTCTCTATCTCTTTCTCTCATTCTCTTTCCCTCTTCTCTTCCTTTCTCCGTTCACCATCTCTTTCTTTGTTTCTCTCTTTCTTTCTTTCTCTGTTCACCAACTCTTTCTCTGTTTCTATCTTTCTCTCTTTCTTTCATTCTCTTACTCTCTTTCTCTCTCCCTTTCTCAGTTCACATCTCTTTCTTTGTTTCTCTCTTTCTTTCTCCGTTCACCAATTCTTTCTCCGCTTCTATCTTTCTCTCTTTCTCTCTTTCTCTCTTTCTCTCTTTCTCTCTTTCTCTCTTTCTCTCTTTCTCTTTTTCTCTCTTCCTTTCTCCGTTCACCATATCTTTCTATGTTTCTCTCTTTCTCTCTTTCTTTCTTTCCCCGTTCACCAACTCTTTCTCTGTTTCTGTTTCTCCCTTTCTCTCTTTCTTTTGGTCTTTCTTTCTCCCTACACCAACTCTCTTTGTCTCTTTCTCTCATTCTCTTTCTCTCTTCTCTTCCGTTTTCCGTTCACCATCTCTTTCTTTGTTTCTCTCTTTCTTTCTTTCTCCGTTCACCAACTCTTTCTCTGTTTCTATCTTTCTCTCTTTCTTTCATTCTCTTTCTCTCTTTCTCTCTCCCTTTCTCAGTTCACATCTTTCTTTGTTTCTCTCTTTCTTTCTCTGTTCACCAACTCTTTCTCCGCTTCTCTCTTTCTCTCTTTCTCTCTTTCTCTCTTTCTCTCTTTCTCTCTTTCTCTCTTCCTTTCTCCGTTCACCATATCTTTCTATGTTTCTCTCTTTCTCTCTTTCTTTCTTTCCCCGTTCACCAACTCTTTCTCTGTTTCTGTTTCTCCCTTTCTCTCTTTCTTTTGGTCTTTCTTTCTCCCTACACCAACTCTCTTTGTCTCTTTCTCTCATTCTCTTTCTCTCTTCTCTTCCGTTTTCCGTTCACCATCTCTTTCTTTGTTTCTCTCTTTCTTTCTTTCTCCGTTCACCAACTCTTTCTCCGCTTCTCTCTTTCTCTCTTTCTCTCTTTCTTTCTCTCTTTCTCTCTTTCTCTCTTTCTCTCTTTCTCTCTTTCTCTCTTTCTCTCTTCCGTTCTCCGTTCACCATATCTTTCTATGTTTCTCTCTTTCTCTCTTTCTTTCTCCGTTCACTAACTCTTTCTCTGTTTCTGTTTCTCTCTTTCTCTCTTTCTTTTTGTCTTTCTTTCTCCCTACACGAACTCTCTTTGTCTCTTTCTCTCATTCTCTTTCTCTCTTCTCTTCCTTTCTCCGTTCCCTGTCTCTTTCTATGTTTCTCTCTTTCTTTCTTTCTCCGTTCACCAAATCTTTCTCTGTTTCTTTTTCTCTCTTTCTCTTTGTCTTTCTTTCTCCCTACACAAACTCTCTTTCTCTTCCTCTCTTGCTCTCTTTCTCTCTTGCTCTCTTTCTCTCTTTCTCTCTTTCTCTTTCTCTCTTTCTCTCTTTCTTTGTCCGTTCACCATCTCTTTCTATGTTTCTCTCTTTGTTTCTTTCTTTCTCCGTTCACCAACTCTTTCTCTGTTTCTATCTTTCTC
>BLSH010397243.1:745710-766423 GCA_018402905.1 Glandirana rugosa | reverse complement strand
CCTTTCTCCTACCCCTCTGTTGTACGGTACTGCCATGCGTTTTAGTAACTATATTGGTTATCGCATGACGTATGTATAACACAGCCAGCTGTCCCTGCACTCTTCCATAAATCTTTATTAGACATCTGGCGGTGGCCCTCCACACACGCTGGAGTTCTGACTCCCGCTGGGTGTCATAATATTCATCTGCATCCCAAAGTGCGTTATCAAACCCCATTTTAGTATCCTTATGTGCTGGGTGTCCATACATTCTATCCGTGTCCCATTGTATATTATCGTTTTTAAAATTATTACATTATTTTAAAATTATTACATTATTCTAAAATCATCCCTTTTATTATTGTTTAATATACTTGCCATCTATATAGATCCGTGCTTCATTCATGTACACTTACATTTTATCCGTGTCCTATTGTGTATTACCGTTTTTAAATTTATTACACTATTCTAAAATCATCCCTTTTATTATTGTTTAATATACTTGCCATCTATTTAGATTCGTGCTTCATTCATGTATACATATATTATACATATTTTAGATGCTTTTTTCCCTCACTGCCCCGCACACATATATAGACCGCAACGTTTTAATTAAACATTTGTTCCAAATGCTTATCTATTTTGATTAGATTATACACCCTTCTGCTTCTTTTATCATTTTATAATCATCTAACCAATATGTATGGGATACTCTATAGTGTATGTTCATGTGTTTATATTTATCGCCGTTTTTGAGACCTCCTTTGGGTACACTTCTCAGTGGCTTCCTGTTTTTCTCCCTCTCCCTGTACGGAGCCCCTGACAGACCATTCCGGCTTGGTCCAATCCTGTGCCCGCTCTTGCCTATATATTCCCACCCCTTCCTCTATCAGCTAGTCCTTGCCTGAGGAAGAGGCGCGGTCCTTGTGTCATCAGGACCATTTTTCGCCTAGGAAACGTGTCGCTTATTGATGACGTCACTCCCCTGCGTTCTGTCTCCTGTGTCACACACTGCGTCCTGGATTTACAAGCCGGCTTTTTACCATCTCCCCTGGACGACTCAGCCTACATCTGGACACCTGCCTAAACTTGGAGATGCTTCCCCCATCGCAGAGGTTGCAGTGACGCCATTATGGACTACCCATGCTGATTATGCTGTTAATGCTGCTTCACCATGTGAGTGTTTTTATACCATTATTATAATAAATCCTTTGTAATACTGCACTTAGAGGCGCCTCCTTTTGTCTTTTTCATAAATACATATATAATACATTATATTAAAGCTGTTCTACCTGCCAAAAGCATTTGTATTTCTGTCCTTACTGTCCTGAGATTTTTAACTACTTGGCAAGGGAGGGGGCTGATCTCTGTCTGCTGCAGTTTCACTTTCACTTGCAGGCCTCCTTCCAACCCCACCTTGTGATTGGCAAATGAAAGGTGAAGCAACACACTGATGAGCTCATCTCTATGTTACCCTGCTCTCCTCCTATCCGTTTGCTTCTAGAACTGAAGCACACCATATTGAACTTGTGCTTTTTCCTGAACCTAAGCCATACACGGTTCAAACCTCAGTCGGTTCAGCAGGAAACAGCTGAAATTCAACCTGTTAATGGGCAGGCTGAATGTATCAAGTTGATGGATGGGTCAACTTGGGTACATCCAGCCTGACATATTCTCTTACAATTATTGCTAGCTAATAATCTCTGTCTTCTCCCAGACAGGGACAGCTTACTCTGCTTGGCAGGAGGGATTCCGCTGTCAGCACTGTCTGAGTTGATGGGGGAATCATGCACATTTCCTGCAACTTCCACTTTCCTGCAACTCGTGGCTGTAGGCAGTGCTGGGACAAGGTCATTGAATGCCCAGGGCGAAGATAGCAAACTGCACCCCCCCACGCAGCGAAATACTTATTTGGATGTAGCTTAAAAGGGGTGTGGTTTAATAGTCTGAGATGACTTACATAGTGCAGAATGCAGTAATGTTAAATAGGGAATGTACAGTGTGGAGTGTGTGGCGGTGGGTAGTATGTGCAAAAGAGGAGTGTGGACTGTACGGTGGTGGGTAGTATGTGCAGGAGAGGAGTGTGGAGTGTACGGCGGTGGGTAGTATGTGCAGGAGAGTAGTGTGGAGTGTACAGCGGTGGTTAGTATGTGCAGGAGAGGATTGTGGTGTGTACGGCGGTGGGTAGTATGTGCAGGAGAGGAGTGCTGAGTGTATGAAGATGGGTATAATGTGCATGTGAGGAGTGTGGAGTGTACAGTGGTGGGTAGTATGTGCAGGATGGTGTCAGTAGGGCAGTGAACGGTGTCAGTATTTCTTTATTTTTATTATTCTTTTTTATTTATTTTTTTACAATTTAATTTTTTTTGTATTTTTTTTAATGTTTTCAAAATGATTTTAGGGGACCAGTGGATGCTGTAGGGCAGTGGCATTTTTTATTTTTATTATTTTTTTACAATTTATTTTTTTAATTATTTTTACAATTTATTTTTGTATTTTTTTGTTTTTTACAAAGGTTGGCGGTGGGGGGTGTGAGGGGTGGGTAGTGGACAGTGTCAGGAGAGCAGTGGACTGTGTCAGTGTTTTTTTTTTTTATTATTTTTTCTATTATTTTTTATGGTTTTATTATTTTTTTAAATAATTAAAAAAAAAAAAATTCACAGTGCTTTTGGGGAAGGGTGTGGGAGGTATGTGGCAGTGGACTGTGTTAGTAGGGTAGTGGAGGGTGTCAGTAGTTTTTTCTTTTTACATATTGATTTTTTTACAATTTAATTTGTTTTTAATTTTTTTCACAATGCCTTTTGGGGGGAGGGGGTTGGAGCAGTGGACAAGTGTTGGTAGGGGGGTGGAGTGATGTCCATAGTTTTTTTATTTTATAACTTTTTACAACTATTTTTTTTTTACAATTAAATTGTTTTAACATTTTTTTTCCTTATCAGCCCTGTTGGGGGGCATTGGCGAGATATTAGGGGTCTAAACAGACCCCTGACATCCCCCCTTTGAGACAGGGAAAGGGACTGAGGACAGATATTCCCCAGTCCCTTTCTCAGCACTGAAGATGAATGAAGAGGAGACAGTGGCTCCTCTCCATTGATAAACTGAAGCAGAGTAATCACAAGTTACTCTGCTCAGTTATCACAGGACACAGGAGCCAGTGATCGCTTTGTGTCCAATTCAGAAAAGAAAGGGACCAGTAAATTACATATTTACCGGTCCTTTCCTCCGCTAGATATCCTGACACATCACCCCTCCGGCAGCCGGCGGGAGAGTAGAGAAGAGAAGGGAAGCTGGCTGCGGGGAACGAGAGGGGGATGTGAAGTGGGCAGAGGAAGACAGAGCCGGAGGAGCATGGAGGAGGCAGAGAAGGAGGACAGAGCTGGAGGAGAATGGGAGGGGGGCAGAGGAGGAGGACAGAGCCTGAGGAGAACGGAGCAGTGCAGAGGAGGAGGACAGAGCCGGAGGGGGCAGAGGAGGAGGACAGAGCCGGAGGAGAACAGAGGGGACAGAGCCAGAGGGGGCAGAGGAGGAGGACAGAGCTGAAGGAGAACAGAGGGGACAGAGGAGGAGGACAGAGCTGGAGGGGTCAGAGGAGGAGGACAGAGCCTGAGGAGAACAGAGGGGACAGAGGAGGAGGACAGAGCCAGAGGAGAACAAAGGGGACAGAGGAGGTGGACAGAGCCAGAGGAGAACAGAGGGGACAAAGGAGTAGGACAGAGCGAGAGGGGGCAGAGGAGGAGGACAGAGACTGAGGAGAACAGAAGGGACAGAAGAGGAGGACAGAGTTGGAGGGGGCAGAGGAGGAGGACAGTGCCAGAGGAGAATGGAGGGGGCAGAGGAGGAGGACAGGGCCGGAGGAGAACAGAGGGGACAGAGGAAGAGGACAGAGCCAGAGGGGGCAGAGGAGGAAGACAGAGCTGGAGGAGAACAGAGGGGACAGAGGAGGAGGACAGAGCCGGAGGGGGAAGAGGAGGAGGACAGAGCCTGAGGAGAACAGAGGGGACAGAGGAGGAGGACAGAGCCGGAGGGGCAGAGGAGGAGGACAGAGCCTGAGGAGAACAGAGGGGACAGAGGAGGAGGACAGAGCCAGAGGAGAACAAAGGGGACAGAGGAGGAGGACAGAGCCAGAGGAGAACAGAGGGGACAGAGGAGGAGGACAGAGCCTGAGGAGAACAGAGGGGACAGAGGAGGAGAACAGAGCCTGAGGAGAACGGAGCAGTGCAGAGGAGGAGGACAGAGCCAAAGGGGGCAGAGGAGGAGGACAGAGCTAAAGGAGAACAGAGGGGACAGAGCCAGAGAGGGCAGAGGAGGAGGACAGAGCTTGAGGAGAACAGAGGGGCCAGAGGAGGAGGACAGAACCGGAGGGGTAGAGGAGGAGGACAGAGCCTGAAGAGAACAGAGGGGACAGAGGAGGACAGAGCCAGAGGAGAACAAAGGGGACAGAGGAGGTGGACAGAGCCAGAGGGGACAGAGCTGCAGGGGGCAGAGTAGAAGGACAGAGCCTGAGGAGAACAGAGGGGACAGAAGAGGAGGACAGAGCGGGAGGGGGCAGAGGAGGAGGACAGTGTTTGAGGAGAATGGAGGGGGCAGAGGAGGAGGACAGAGCCAGAGGGGACAGAGGAGGAGGACAGAGCCGAAGGGGGCAGAGGAGGAGGACAGAGCCTGAGGAGAACAGAGGGGACAGAGGAGGAGGACAGAGCCAGAGGAGAACAAAGGGGACAGAGGAAGAGGACAGAGCCAGAGGAGAACAGAGGGGACAGAGAAGGAGGACAGAGCCGGAGGGGACAGAGGAGGATGACAGAGCCTGAGGAGAACAGAGGGGATAGAAGAGGAGGACAGAGCCGGAGGGGGCAGAGGAGGAGGACAGAGCCTGAGGATAATGGAAGGGGCAGAGGAGGAGGACAGAGCTGGAGGAGAACGGAGGGGGCAGAGGAGGAGGATAGAGCCCGAGGAGAACGGAGGGGAACAGAGGAGGAGGACATGGAGCCGGAGAACATCCATTAGTGAAATGCACTGCCAGCACTTCACCTGCATCCCCCTCTTCCTGCAAATTGTTCCACCCAGGGCAACCACCCCTTCCACCCCTGCCTTGTACCAGCCCTGGCTGTAGGAAAGAAACTTGTACCATGTTTGGGCTGCCTTACTCTAAGTTCTGCTATCAGTAGGTTTCAGGAGACTCATACCAGGTCAGTGGAAAAACACATGGACAAACCATGTTTTTACTGCCATCCATATGCTCCCTCTTAAAGTGATATTAAAGGTTTTTTTTTTTTTAAATAACAAACATGTTATACTTACCTGTTCTGTAGAATGGTTTTTGCAGAGAGCAGCCTGACCCTCCTCTTCTTGGGTCCCCAGCCAGCGCTCCTGACCTCTCCCCCTTTCTGAGTACCTTTTGCGTGCTCACTCTGGAGCCCCGCTTTGTGTGCCTATAAGACACGCAGAATGAGACTTGGTCCCATTCCCCACTCCCTATTCACTAGCTGTAAGCTGTAATTGACTATATCTCAGCTCGTCAGGAGGCAGAGACCCGTGACAGCAGCCCCTCGAATGCACATCGCTGGATCACGATCAGGCTTGAATAAGTACAAGGGGGGCTGTGGGGGGAGCCACAAACTGAAGGTTTTTTACCTTCATGCATAGAATTCATGAAGGTAAAAAAAAACCTTCAGCCTCCAGAACCACTTTAAGCTGAAATGATGTAACATACATGTATACTTACCTATTTTTATGTCAACTATGGCTCAGCTCAGTGCAATGTTTTTATCCTGATTCCACCATATTTGTAACATTGTCATTTTTATTTGCTATAATGCAATACATTTATTACTATGTTCTTACACATTTTTTCAGTGATCGGCCTCATTTAAAGCCCCCTTGACCAATGTTTTCTCTTGTTCAACTTTAAGCTGCATAGGCAGTGAATAGGGGTGAACACATGCCTTGGCTGCGATGCTTTACAAGCGTTAAACCTCCTGTGGTGTTCAGCAGGCAGTATCATCCACCAAATGTGACCCATTTGAAAGAATAGGGCTGCACTATACCTGCCTCACAACAGTGTGGAATGCACGCAGTTGCAGTACCATTGTGAGTCCTTTATGTGGCTAAAACAGGCGGTGAATAGGCGACAAATTGTCTCCTCATCCCTTATCAAATGCCTCTAAAAAGCAATTCAATAACAGATGGCTTTTCAGAGGTGTGGCAGAGACAGCTGCAAGTGTAAACATAGTCTGACATTGCCTAAACAATTGTTTTAGATAGTTTACTAGTATTTCTTATTGAAGAATAAACCTTATTTTACGTGTGTGGCTTTATTTTTAACAGAAAGAAATAGTTTACGCCAAATTGTTGGCACCATTTTTTTTACAAAACAATAAAAAGAAATTAAAAAAAAAAAAAAGAAACAAATACTTTAACTGAAGTCTCATTCAAACTATATGGCACAAACTATGTTTTAATTTACTTTGTTTCAGAATAGTGCAGTTTGGCAGAGCTCAACTATACCATGTCCAAATCAATAAGAATTTTTGGCAGAAAACAACCTATAGAGAATATTGAATCATCCCCAGCACTCAGTTAACAAAATGAACAGTATGGTCGGCAGTCTAGACTGGTACAAAAGTTAAATCACAAACTCTATTTCATAAATTCACAGTGTGTCCTAAACACTTCATCAGATTAATACACTTTTCTTTTTTTTATCGATAACTAAGAAATGTGCCGTGGCGGCAGTTTTTGTGGCATGCACTGCTGCTTTGTTAAAACATTTTATTTGTTTTGATTCCAACTTTATGAGGACTCCCTAGTTATTTACTCCCTAGTTATTTACTCTTCCTTATATTGTACAACATGCTCAGCTTGAGAAAAGGTTTCATTTTAAGGAACCTGCTTTATTAAAATAATAAAGAAATGTGCTGAAATATTAAACAGCTAACAAACACTCAGAAACCAATTTATATGCCTGGAATACTCAGCAAAGGGAAATATTATCACTAGAATATTATTAAGCAGGAGGGGTATTTAAAATGTTTTAGTAAGCAGCTTTGCTATGTAAATTAGTATGGTTATGAAGTATATTAACCTGGGCAGACACTGTATGAGTTTGATCTATCAGTTAAACCGAATTAACTATGTAGCATGTGAGTCCATCTAAAAAGAAAAACCCATTTATATTATTTCCAGTTAGGTAGACTTTTATACTGCACAGCTGTTGATGCATTTCATTCATATGACAGATTAAAATCTAAATGTGTGAGACAAGTTTTAGCGTGGCTATGTTATTAGACAGCAATACAGATTTCTCCTTTGTACATGTCTGCTGGTGAATATGACTGTCTAGCAGCTAAATTTGCTAAATGTGCCTCTCCTCTAGTAACCACTCAAAGGAGAAGTATGACCAAAGCTTTTTTGACCATGCTTCTCCTATGGATCACAGGAGTGTACTTACTTCTGCACTCCTGTGACCCATATTCAGCCAACAGCAGACTAAAGCCTGCTATTGGCTGACATTACAGAGCCTGTCTAGCCTCTGCACGAATCCCAACAATAGTTTTGGGATCTGCCCAGTTGCCTGGCCAACAGTTGGCTCGGCCTCTTAGCATGCCGCTAAGGGCCTGGGCCAGCCAATCCTGCCCCCTTCACAGCCCTGCACTCCTATGAGCACTGAAGGTGCAGAACTGACAGTCATGAGCTCTCTGCTCACTGAAGACTGAGAACCAAGTGATCAGTCGTCTTTGATTGCTCAGTTATCGGTGTAGAGCTGGCGGATGCTGAAGGGGGTCTATTGATAAAAAAAAAAAAATGGTGTGAAAATGCCTCACCATTTACACAACCATCCTGAGTAATCCCCACAATATGTCTAATATGTGTATTTCCTATTATCATTAGTGCCATCTACCATAATGCTGCACTTTTTTGAAATACCACAATCAGAAAAATACTGCATTCTTGCCACTAGATGATGATAGTCATAGGAAATACACATATTAGACACATGATGGTCATAGGAAATACACATATTAGAAATATTACCAGTAGAGTTGAGCGAACCCGGACTGTAAAGTTCGAGTTTGTACCAGACTTTGGGGTGTCCGTGCCCCCAACCCGAACCCGGACATTTGAAAAAAAAGTCCAAGTTCGGGTTCGGTATTTGGGCATTTTTTGCACCTTTTCTATAGCTGCAGGGTAGCCAATCAACAAGCGTTTCACTCGTTTCCCTTAGAAGCTATCACAGCCATGCCTACTATTGCCATGGCTGTGACTGGCCAGTGCATCATGTGGCCCAGCCTCTATATGCCGCTTATCATATCGTCTCAGGCTATTGTAGGGAGAGCATGCTGCCGGTGCTGTGAGGGATAGGTTACCGATCTAATATGATCTCATCCTGCATTACAGACAGATTCCTGGCGGTGCTGTGAGGAGAAAGCTTAGCGTTCTAAAACCATCTGATACTGGACTAGGTACAGTTTACTAGTGCCGTGAGGGATAGATTACAGATCTAATATGATCTCATCCTGCATTACAGACAGGTTCCTGGCGGTGCTGTGAGGGGAAAGCTGAGTGTTCTAAAACCATCTGATACTGGACTAGGTACAGTTTACTTTGGTTGTGAGGGATAGATTACCGATCTAATATCATCTCATACTGCATTACAGACTGGTTCATGGCGGTGCTGTGAGGGGAAAGCTTAGCGTTCTAAAACCATCTGATACTGGACTAGGTACAGTTTACTAGTGCTGTGAGGGATAGATTACCAATCTAATATAATCTCATCCTGCATTACAGACAGGTTCCTGGCGATGCTGTAAGGTGAAAGATTAGCGTTCTAAAACCATCTGATTCTGGACTAGGTACAGTTTACTGGTGCTGTGAGGGACAGATTATTGTTCTAAAATCATCTAATAGTGCTGTAGGGAGAGGTTCCTGCTGCTCCTGTGAGGGACAGATTATTGTTCTAAAATCATCATACCATAGTGCTATAGGGAGAGGTTCCTGCTACTCCTGTGAGGTACAGATTATTGTTCTAAAATCATCTAATCATAGTGCTATAGGGAGAGGTTCCTGCTGCTCCTGTGAGGGACAGATTATTGTTCTAAAATCATCTGATAGTGATATAGGGAGAGGTTCCTGCTGCTCCTGTGAGGGACAGATTATTGTCCGAAAATCACCTCATCATAGTCCTAAAGGGAGAGGTTCCTGCTGCTACTGTGAGGGACAGATTATTGTTCTAAAATCATCTTATAGTGCTATAGGGAGAGGTTCCTTCTGCTGATGTGAGGGACAGATTATTGTTCTAAAATCATCTCATAGTGCTATAGGGAGAGGTTTCTGATGCTCATGTGAGGGACAGATTATTGTTCTAAAATCATCTCATCATAGCGCGAGAGGGAGAGGTTCCTGCTGCTCTTGTCAAGGACAGTTTATTGTACTAAAATCATCTCATACTGCTAGAGGGAGAGGTTCCTGCTGCTCCTGTGAATGACATTTTATTGTTCTAAAACCATCTCATCATAGTGTTAGAGGGAGAGGTTCCTGCAGCTCCTGTGAGGGACAGATTATTGTTGTTCTAAAACCATCTTATCATAATGCTAGATGGAGAGGTTCCTGCTGCTCCTGTGAGGGACAGATTATTGTTCTAAAATTATCTCATACTGATAGAGGGAGAGGTTCCTGCTGCTCCTGTGAGGGACAGATTATTGTTCTAAAATCATCTCATTATAGTCCTATAGGGAGAGGTTCCTTTTTGATCCTGTGAAGGACAGATTATTGTTGTAAAATCATCTCATAGTGCTATAGGGAGAGATTCCTGCTGCTCCTGTGAGGGACAGATCATTGTTCTAAAACAGTCTCATCATAGCGCGAGAGGGAGAGGTTACTGCTGCTCTTGTCAAGGACAGGTTATTGTACTAAAATCATCTCATACTGCTAGAGGGAGAGGTTCCTGCTGCTCCTGTGAATGACATATTATTGTTCTAAAACCATCTCATCATAGTGTTAGAGGGAGAGGTTCTTGCTGCTCCTGTGAGGGACAGATTATTGTTGTTCTAAAACCATCTTATCATAATGCTAGATGGAGAGGTTCCTGCTGCTCCTGTGAGGGACATATTATTGTTCTAAAATTATCTCATACTGATAGAGGGAGACGTTCCTGCTGCTCCTGTGAGGGACAGATTATTGTTCTAAAATCATCTCATTATAGTCCTATAGGGAGAGGTTCCTTTTTGATCCTGTGAAGGACAGATTATTGTTCTAAAATCATCTCATAGTGCTATAGGGAGAGGTTCCTGCTGCTCCTGTGAGGGACAGATTATTGTTCTCAAATCATCACATACTACTAGATGGAGAGGTTCCTGCTGCTCCTGTGAGGGACAGATATTTTTTTTAAAATCATCTCATTATAGTGCTACAGGGAGAGGTTCCTGCTGCTCCTGTAAGGGACAGATTATTGTCCTAAAATCATCTCATAGTGCTATAGGGAAGGGTTCCCGCTGCTCCTGTGAGGGACAGAATATTCTTCTAAAATCATCTCATACTGCTAGAGGGATAGGTTCCTGCTGCTCCTGTGAGGGACACATTATTGTTCTAAAACCATCTCATCATTGCGCTAGTGGGAGAGGTTCCTGCTGCTCTTGTGAAGGACAGTTTATTGTTCTAAAATCATCTCATGCTGCTAGAGGGAGAGGTTCCTGCTGCTCCTGTGAGGGACATATTATTGTTCTAAAACCATCTCATCATAGTGCTAGAGGGAGAGGTTCCAGATTCTCCAGTGAGGGACGTATTATTGTTCTAAAATCATCTCATCATACTGCTATAGGGAGAGGTTCCTGCTGCTCCTGTGAGGGACAGATTATTGTTTTTCTAAAACCATCTTATCATAATGCTAGATGGAGAGGTTCAGGATAATGCTAGATGGAGAGGTTCAGGCTGCTCCTGTGAGGGACAGATTATTGTTCTAAAATAATCTCATAGTACTATAGGGAGAGGTTCCTGCTGCTCCTGTGAGGGACAGGTTATTGTTCTAAAACCATCTCATCATAGTGCTAGAGGGAAAGGTTCCTGCTGCTCCTGTGAGGGACAGATTATTGTTCTAAAATCATCTCATACTGCTAGAGGGAGAAGTTCCTGCTGGTCCTGTGAGGGACAGAATATTCTTCTAAAATCATCTCATACTGATAGAGGGAGAGGTTCCTGCTGCTCCTGTGAGGGACAGATCATGGTTCTAAAACCATCTCATCATAGCGCGAGAGGGAGAGGTTCCTGCTGCTCTTGTCAAGGACAGTTTATTGTACTAAAATCATCTCATACTGCTAGAGGGAGAGGTTCCTGCTGCTCCTGTGAATGACATTTTATTGTTCTAAAACCATCTCATCATAGTGTTAGAGGGAGAGGTTCCTGCTGCTCCTGTGAGGGACAGATTATTGTTGTTCTAAAACCATCTTATCATAATGCTAGATGGAGAGGTTCCTGCTGCTCCTGTGAGGGACAGATTATTGTTCTAAAATTATCTCATACTGATAGAGGGAGAGGTTCCTGCTGCTCCTGTGAGGGACAGATTATTGTTCTAAAATCATCTCATAGTGCTATAGGGAGAGGTTCCTGCTGCTCCTGTGAGGGACAGATTACTGTTCTAAAATCATCTCTTTCTGCTAGAGGGAGAGGTTCCTGCTGCTACTGTGAGGGACAGATTATTGTTCTAAAATCATCTCATCATAGTGCTATAGGTAGAAGTTCCTGCTGCTCCTGTGAGGGACAGAATATTGTTCTAAAATCATCTCATCATAGTGCTATAGGGAGAGGTTCCTGCTGCTCCTGTGAGGGACAGATTATTGTTCGAAAATCATCTCACAGTGCTATAGGGAGAGGTTTCTGCTGCTCCTGTGAGGGACAGATTATTTTTGTTCTAAAACCATCTTATCATAATGCTAGATTGAGAGGTTCAGGCTGCTCCTGTGAGGGACAGATTATTGTTCTAAAATTATCTCATACCGATAGAGGGAGAGGTTCCTGCTGCTCCTGTGAGGGACAGATTATTGTTCTAAAATCATCTCATCATAGTCCTATAGGGAGAGGTTCCTTTTTGCTCCTGTGAAGGACAGATTTTTGTTCAAAAATCATCTCATAGTGCTATAGGGAGAGGTTCCTGCTGCTCCTGTGAGGGACAGATTATTGTTCTAAAATCATCTCATAGTGCTATAGGGATATGTTCCTGCTGCTCCTGTGAAGGACAGATTATTGTTTGAAAATCATCTCACAGTGCTAAAGGGAGAGGTTTCTGCTGCTCCTGTGAGGGACAGATTATTGTTCTAAATACATATCATCATAGTGCTACAGGGAGAGGTTCCTGCTGCTCCTGTGAGGGACAGATTGTTGTTCTAAAATCATCTCATGCTGCTAGAGGGAGAGGTTCCTGCTGCTGATGTGAGGGACAGATTATTGTTCTATAATCATCTCATTCTGCTATAGGGAAAGGTCCTGCTGCTCCTGTGAGGGACAGTTTATTGTTCTAAAACCATCTCGTAGTGCTATAGGCAGAGGTTCCTTCTGCACCTGTGAGGGACAGATTATTGTGCTAAAATCATCTCATAGTGCTATAGGGAGAGGTTCCCTCTGCTCCTGTGAGGGACAGATTATTGTTCTAAAACCATCTCATCATAGTGCTAAAGGGAGAGGTTCCTGCTGCTGCTGTGAGGGACACATTATTTTTCTAAAATTATCTCATTGTGCTATAGGGAGATGTTCCTGCTGCTCCTGTGAGGGACATATTATTGTTCTAAAATCATCTCATAATACTATAGGGAGAGGTTCCTGCTGCTCCTGTGAGGGACACATTATTGTTTTCAAAAATTATCTCATAGTGCTATAGGGAGATGTTCCTGCTGCTCCTGTGAGGGACACATTATTGTTCTAAAGTTATCTCATAGTGCTATAGGGAGATGTTCCTGCTGCTCCTGTGAGGGACAGATTATTGTTCTAAAATCATCTCATAGTACTATAGGGAGAGGTTCCTGCTGCTCCTGTTAGGGACACATTATTGTTCTAAAATTATCTCATAGTGCTATAGGGAGATGTTCCTGCTGCTCCTGTGAGGGACAGATTATTGTTCTAAAATCATTTTATAGTACTATAGGGAGAGGTTCCTGCTGCTCCTGTGACGGACAGATTATTGTTCTGAAACCATCTCATCATAGTGCTAGAGGGAGATGTTCCTGCTGCTCCTGTGAGGAACAGATTATTGTTCTAAAATCATCTCATACTGCTAGAGGGAGAGGTTCCTGCTGCTCCTGTGAGGGACCGAATATTCTTCTAAAATCATCTCATACTGCTAGAGGTAGAGGTTCCTGCTGCTCCTGTGAGGGACAGATAATTTTCTAAAACCATCTCATCATAGTGCTAGAGGGAGAGGCTGCTGCTGCTCTTGTGAGGGACAGGTTATTGTTCTAAAACTATCTCATACTGCTATAGGCAGAGGTTCCTTCTGCACCTTTGAGGGACAGATTATTGTACTAAAATCATCTCATAGTGCTATAGGGAGAGGTTTCTTCTGCTACTGAGAGTGACAGATTATTGTTCTAAAACCATCTCATCATAGTGCGATAGGGAGAGGTTCCTGCTGCTCCTGTGAGGGACACATTATGGTTCTAAAATTATCTCATAGTGCTATAGGGAGATGTTCCTGCTGCTACTGTGAGGGGCAGATTATTGTTCTAAAATCATCTCATAATGCTATAGGGAGAGGCTCCTGCTGCTCCTGTGAGGGACAGATTATTGTTCTAAAACCATCTCATCATAGTGCTAGAGGGAGAGTTTCCTGCTGCTCCTGTGAGGGACAGTTTATTGTTTGTAAAATCATCTCATACGGCTAGAGGGAGAGGTTCCTGCTGCTCATGTGAGGGACAGATTATTGTTCTAAAATCATCTCATCATAGTGCTAGAGGGAGAGGTTCCTGCTGCGCCTGTGAGGGACATATTATTGTTCTAAAAGCATCTCATACTGCTAGAGGGAGAGGTTCCTGCTGCTCCTGTGAGGGACAGATTATTCTTCTAAAATCATCTCATACTGCTAGAGGGAGAGGTTCCTGCTGCTCCTGTGAGGGACAGATTATTGTTCAAAAATCATCTCATACTGTTGTAGGGAAAGGTTCCTGCTGTTGGTGTGAACTGTACATTTCTTGCACAAAAATAAAAAGTGCGTCTACGTTGCTGTTTTCCAAAAAAAATAAATAAATAATAATTTCTTCTTTTTTTATTAATAAATAGTGCTACATAGTACATTTGTGCCCAGAATGAGGAGAGCGTCAAATAAGGGACTTGGTCATGGTCGTGGTGCATCTGGTGCTGCTGGTGTTGGTGGTGTTGGTGAAGTTCCTGTTGCAAGGAGAAGACATGGTTGATTTGTGCCAGCTACACGCACTAGTGAAACATCTTCCTCAGGTGCGAGTAGCCGACAGAACCTTCAACCTTATATGGTAGGCCCGAATGCCGCTCAACGAATGGTGAGGCCAGAACAAGTACAGGCGATAGTAGATTGGGTGGCTGACAATGCCTCCAGTTCCTTCACATTGTCTCCCACCCTGTCCCTTTATGTAAGCTCAGAATTGGCACCTGAACCCCATGGCCGTCTGTCTTTCACCTCAGCCCCTTGTAAATCAGCCAAGCAGTCTGAGCCCCAAGTCATGCAGCAGGCTCTTATGCTTTTTGATGACTCTCCTGGTGTGCTTTCCATGGGCCATCCACATTGCCCTGCCCCAGAAGTGGAAGACATTGAGTGCACTGATCCCCAACCACTTCTGTTGCACGATGAGGACATGGAAACACCACCGCAGCATGTCTCTGATGATGATGAAACACAGGTGCCAACTGCTGCGGTTTTCCACAGTGTGTAGACTGACAAAGAGGGCAGTGGTGAAGGGTGGGTGGAAAATGATGTGGAGGAGGACGATGAAGTCCTAGACCCCACATGGAATGAAGGTCATGTGAGTGACTTGTGCAGTTTGGAGGAAGAGGTGGTGGTCGCACAGAGGCACCAGCACAGCAAGAGAGGAAGCAGGTTGCAAAAGTGGAGCAACTGTCCCCTAGACAGTATGCCTGCTACTACCCACCGCACCCAGGGACCTAGCACACCAAAGGCAGCTCAAAGGCGTTCCCTGGCGAGGCAGTTCTTCAGACAAAGTGCTGAAGACAAGACACAATTGGTTTGCACGCTGTGCAATGAGAGCCTGAAATGAGGCATAAATGTTCTAAACCCGAGCACAACCTGTATGACCAGGCATCTACATGCAAAGCACCAGCTGCAGTGGAATAAGTACCTCAAAATCCAAGAAAGGTTTCGGCCTCCTGCTTCCTCTTCTGCTGCTGCCTTGGCATCTTCCTCCACCTCTACAGTGCCAGTGTTAGAAAAAGATTGTGCTGAGGACGTGTTTGCATTTGATTGCTGTTTCCTCTAGCCCCCAGAGGAGGAGGTCCAGGCAGCTCTTTTTAAGCAGTCTGCTTCCTGTAAGCAAGTGCTGTCTGTTCTACAGCATTTCCTGCACCTGTGACCCCCCAGTGGCTACTTCTGAGTGACTTCCTGTTCCTGTGACCCCGGCTAGCCCTCTGGACCTGTTGATATCTGCCTGCATCTGACCCCGGCTTGTTTACGAGCATCCACTTGTCTACTCCCTCTGTACTTCTGTTGCCAGCACGTTACCGGCCCTGCCTGTACCCGACCATCTGTTTGCCTGATCCCGTTGTACCGCACCACCTGCCAGTTGTCGACCCGGACTGAACCACTACTCTCCTGCCTGGCACGAGCTTCTGTGGACTTCTGATTACCACTTGAAGATTGTCCAGCCCTCGTGCCCCCCTGTGCTCCAGAGCTCCCTGTCTAAACTACCAGGGGTTCTTGAACCAGGGCCGCAAGAGAGGTTGCCCCCACATAAGCCATACTCTACCACCAGGTACGTGACAGAAACGGACAGCCATGTCAGAGTCTGCGCCGGGGCCCTCTCCCATGAAGGAGCTATGCACACACCTTGCTGGACTAATCCAAGCAGTGCAAACCCTGCAGGAAGGATATGCATGCCTGGAAGATCAAGTGCAGGATTTGGCCGCTCCTAATCCATCCAGCAGGGGGCACACACCTCCCCGTACCATAGTGACTCTGCCCACAGAGCCTAAGGTACCTATGCCTGAGCGGTTTACGGGGGACCGCAGGAAGTTTAGGGCCTTCCGCAGTGCCTGTTATCTGTATTATGCTCTCCAGCCCCACACGTTCTCCCTGGAGACCACCAAAGTGGGCCTTGTGATCTCCCCCCTCCAGAATGACCCACAGGCCTGGGCTCATCAGCTATTGGAGCAAAAGGCTCCCGAGGTCCCACTTTGGACGGATTCTTCTAGGCTATGGCTGGCTATATGAGGATCCACATCTGGCCACCACCGCAGAAGCCACGCTCCATGCCCTCCAGCAGGGTAGCCGCCCTGTGGAGGATTATGTATCCGAATTCAGGCATTGGAGCACTGATACTGCTTGGAATGGTGCGACCCTATGCCACCAGTTCCGGCTGGGACTCTCCAAAGTGCTCAAGGATGAGCTGGCACGTGTCGGGGTTCCCCATACCCTGGAAGTGCTAATTGATCTGGCCATCCAGATAGACCGCCGCCTGCGAGAGCGCAGCGCAGAGAGGGCCACAGTGTCCCTGCGCCCTGCCTGGGTGACTTCCCAAGCACCTACCTCTCCAGGTCTCAGCTCAGCAGCAACCTCCTCCTCTCCACGAGACCACCCTGGGTCTAGGAGGGCTAGATCCTTCTACCCATCCTTATCCCGAGAGTAACGCCAGCGGCGGATGGACTGTAACTTGTGCCCCTACTGTGGCAGCTCGGGGCATCTCATCAATAGCTGCTCCGCCAAGGCTGGCAAGAAACCCACTCCAGTCCTAGGGGAGGTGCTGTCATTGCCGAGTTCCCAGCCTCACCTGACCCTCCGTATCTTGCTGCAGCTCCCCAACAAGGACATTCAAGAGTCGGCCATCCTGGATTCGGGAGCATGCAGCTGCTTTATATACCTGTCATTTACTGCCCAGCACCGGGTCCCTCTTAGACCCAAGGAACGCCCATTGTCGATCCGCTTGGCCGATGGGTCGGCCATCAAATCGGGCGCAGTGATTCAGGAAACCTTTCCCTTGCTGGCCGAGTTACTTGTGCTGGATGCCATCGCCTCCCCATTGAGTCCCGTGATCCTTGGCCTCCCATGGCTTCGAGCACACAGTCCTCATATTGACTGGAACGGGGGTGAAGTCTGTTTCCGGTCCTCTTACTGTCAGAATAATTGCTTTCCACCTGCTCAGAGAGCACCGCCAGCGTTACTCTCCATCAACCCTGATCCAGACCAGGAGACTCGTCTTGCTGTTCCCGAGGCGTACCAAGATTTCTGGGATGTCTTCAGCAAGAAAGGAGCAGACACCCTACCTCCACATCGGCCATACGATTGCCCGATAGACCTGCTGCCTGGAGCCGAGATCCCTTTCGGCAGGATTTTCCCGCTTTCCGAAGTGGAGCTTGTGGCTCTCAAAGCCTATATCGAGGAGAACCTGCAGAAGGGTTTCATCAGGCCTTCCACGTCCCCAGCAGGAGCTGGGATCTTTTTCGTTGAGAAAAAGGACCACACTCTTCGGCCGTGTATCGACTACCGGGAGCTTAATAAAGTCTCAGTCAAAAACAGATACCCCCTGCCTCTGGTTCCGGAACTGTTTCAGCGCCTTGGCTCTGCAGCCATGTTTACCAAACTGGATCTTCAGGGGCTTACAATCTGATCCACATACGGGAGGGGGATGAATGGAAGATGGCATTCCGCACACGATTTGGTCACTTTGAGCATTTGGTCATGCCCTTTGGGCTTTGCAATGCCCCGGCCACGTTCCAGCACCTGGTCAATGATATCTTCAGGGACTTTATGGACCAATTTGTGGTAGTATATCTGGATGATATCTTGATCTTCTCCCCCTCCCTAGAGGAGCACCAGAAGCATGTCAGGCGTGTACTCAGCCGCCTACGACAGCACGGCCTGTATGCCAAGGCCGAAAAATGTGCCTTTGAACGCACTGAGATCGCCTTCTTGGGGTTCCATATTCCTACTTCTGGCACAACAATGGACTCCCAAAAAGTCACAGCTATTGTGGACTGGCCCCCACCGGCGGACAAGAAGGCGGTACAACGCTTCGTTGGCATTGCCAATTTTTACAGAAAGTTCATCCGGGGCTTCTCTGCTGTGATCTCCCAGATAACACAGTTAACCAAACAGGGCACCCGCTTCGCCTGGACCCCAAAGGCACAAGGTGCCTTCCAAACCTTGAAGAGACTATTCACCTCGGCACCTGTTCTCAAGCACCCCGATTCCAAGCGGCCCTATATCTTGGAGGTGGATGCTTCGAAGACCGCCGTCGGGGCAGTCTTGTCCCAAAGACAGGGGCCTAAGGCATCCCTGCACCCTATCACCTTCTTCTCACGGAACCTCTCTCCCCCTGAGAGAAACTACGATGTGGGTGACAGGGAGCTTCTTGCCATTAAATCCGCCCTAGAGGAATGGCGGTACCTTTTGGAAGGGGCTACTTATCCAGTCTTGGTCTTCACAGACCACAAGAACTTGGAGTATCTTAGAACTGCCAAGAGGCTCAGGCCCCACCAAGCACGATGGGCCCTGTTCTTTTCAAGATTTAACCTACACATTACATACCAGCCCGGATCCAAGAATGTCAAGCCAGATGCGCTGTCAAGGATGTTTTCTGAAACTGGAGAAGCTCCCCCTCCTGACACCATCCTACCAGCGCACCACTTCCTGTTAATCCGAGAAGATCTGTTGACCCAGATCAGGAAAACGTTGGCCAGCTCCACCATGCCCACAGTTCCTGGACTTACCCTCAAGGATGGAGTATGGTGGTTGGGTACACAAGTCTTCATGCCAGAAGAGCTTCGCCTGTCCGCCTTTGAACTCTGCCATGACCATCATTTAGCCGGGCACTTTGGCCATCAAAAGACTAGAGTTACTTGCACGCACCTTTTGGTGGCCACAGTTTAAAGAGGACTGTAAGAACTATGTCAATGCCTGTCCTATCTGTGCTAGGAACAAGGTGGAAAGAACCAGAGCCTGGGGTCTATTAAATCCATTGCCTATGCACGAACGCCCATGGGCACAGATCTCAATGGATTTCATTGTGGAATTGCCCCCATCTGCAGGCTACACAACCATCTTCGTGGGGGTCGACCGTCTCACGAAGATGGCACATTTTATCCCGATGAGGGGCACTCCCTCGGCCACAGAAACGGCCAAAGTCTTCATTCGGGAGATTATCCGTCTACATGGCATCCCGAAAAATCTGGTATCTGACAGAGGGGTGCAGTTCACATCCCGGGTCTGGAGATCCTTGTGCTCTATTCTAGGAATCAAGTTGGCCTTTTCTTCAGCATATCACCCGCAGTCTAATGGGCAAACGGAAAGGACCAACCAGACCCTGGAGCAATACCTCCGATGTTACTCTTCCTACTCCCAAGATGACTGGGTCTCCTTGTTACCACTAGCCCAGTTCGCCTACAACAATTCCATCCATTCTGCCACCAAGCAGTCTCTGTTTTGGGCGAATCTCGGCTACCATCCCACATTCCTGCCTGTTTCCATCCCGGAAAGTGCCATCCCGGCCAACAGGAGATCATCAAGTTCCTGGAAAACAACAAAAAGATGCTGCAGCAGACCCTTGCGCAGACCCAGGAGCGCAATAAGGAATGCTATGATAGGAAGAGACGCGGAGAGCTTGACCTACAGCCCGGCAATCGGGTCTGGTTGGCGACCACTAACTTACGACTCTCTTGTCCTTCCAAAAAGCTGGGACCGAAATTCATAGGACCTTTCCCAGTAAAAAGGAGAATAAACAAGGTAGCCTACGAACTCGACCTGTCGTCCTCGCTCAAGATCTACCCGGTGTTCCATGTTCACCTTCTAAAGCCAGTGACCAAGGATCTGTTTCCAGTACGAAGGTCGGCTCCGCCCGAACCGGTGGTAATTGATGGAGAGGAGGAGTTTGAGGTGGAATCCATCCTCGATTGCAGAAGAAGAGCTGGAGGAGTGCAGTTCCTGGAGAAATGGAAAGGTTATGGCCTTGAGGAAAATTCATGGGAGCCCGAGAGCAATCTACATGCCCAGGAGATGGTCAGGACTAGTGTTGAGCGAACCCGGACTGTAACGTTCGGGTCCGTACCGAACTTTTGGGTGTCCGTGGCACGGACCCGGACCCGGACATTTCAAAAATCGTTCGGGTTACTTTACAGGCCCAGGCCCAGGCACGGTGCCTGTGGGTTTTCAAGCCATGCCTGGGCTTGCAATGTCAGGCCCAAGCGAGTTGTGATCAGGACTGGTAGAGGACCCGTACATCTAACGAGAGCCCGAGGGTACTTAAAAGGAGTTCCGGTATTGGAAAGGTAAAGAGGTCCTTGACGTGAGGAGGTCGAGAAGAAGACGTTAGCTCCTACCTAAGGTGGAGTTTGAGGAGGAGAGGTAGTTAATGGTGGCCAAGCCCGCCTCGGCTGGAAGCATGACCTTTGTCTAGGAACCAGTGACCGAAATCTTCCACTTGTACCTTGTGGCCCATCTAGAACTCGCTCCTGCTGTCCAGCTCAAGCATCCGATGGAACAAATAAGAGGAAAAATGACCCTTTCCAGGATACTTAAAGCCAGGGTCGAAAAACCTTCCTGTTCTCTCAGCATTCAATCACC
>BLSH010397243.1:730991-744366 GCA_018402905.1 Glandirana rugosa | reverse complement strand
TTTTAATTTATTTTCCCTATCCCCATTTATTTGTAGGGCACTTGCCCTAGTTTGAAGATGATTTTAGAACAGTTATATGGCTTCTACCGTTAATTAATACTTTTCAGACACAGTTTGAAGATGATCCACATTCACCTCCATTTTTGCATTTTTTAAGTTTTTATTTTTTTAAAAATATTTAAAGTTATTTCCCTGTCCCCATTTTTTTGTAGGGCACTTGCCCTACCCTTACCCCCATTTTACTTCCTTTTGCAGCCCTCTGGGGCTTTCCAGGACTTTCCTACAGCCATTTTTGTGCCTAAAAGTTCGGGTCCCCATTGATTTCAATGGGGTTCGTTGTCCGTGCGATCGTTCGGGTTCCGTCCGGACCCGGACCCGGACTTTGTCCCGAAGTTCGGACGGACCAGCAGAACCCGAACTTCCAGGTGTTCGCTCAACTCTAGTCAGGACTTTTTGGAGAAAAAACCCGGACAAGAGAGCCTGGATGGGCATCCGGAGGCTGCCCCTTGGGGGGGGCAATGTTAGAAAAAGATTGTGCTGAGGAAGTGTTTGCATTTGATAGCTGTTTCCTCTAGCCCCCAGAGGAGGTGGTCCAAGCAGCTCTATTTAAGCAGTGTGCTTCCTGTAAGCAAGTGCTGTCCGTTCTACAGCGTTTCCTGCACCTGTGACCCCCCAGTGACAACTTCTGAGTGACTTCCTGTTCCTGTGACCCCGGCTAGCCCTCTGGACCTGTTGATATCTGCCTGCATCTGACCCCGGCTTGTTTACGAGCATCCACTTGTCTGCTCCCTCTGTACTTCTGTTGCCAGCACCTTACCGACCCTGCCTGTACCCAACCATCTGTTTGCCTGATCCCGTTGTACCGCACCGCCTGCCAGTTGTCAACCTGGACTGAACCACTACTCTCCTGCCTGGCATGAGCTTCTGTGGACATTTGGCACATGTCCTTCCGCCACCAAGGATTGCAGGGCATTTCTCTTTGCCTCCTGTTGCCTCCTCCTCCTACTACTCTTCCTCCTCCTCTACCACCTCCTCATCCGGTCAGTGTAACACCTTCACCACCAACTTCAGCACATCCAGGGGGAAACAACAGCAGGCTGTTTTAAAACTGATATGTTTGGGGTATAAACCCCACACTGCGCAGCAGCTGTGGGCGGACATTGAACAACAGACCAATGAGTGGTTGTTGCCACTGAGCCTCAAGCCCGGCCTGGTGGTGTGCGATAATGGGTGAAATCTCGTAGCAGCTCTGGGCCTAGCCGGTTTGACGCACATCCCTTGCCTGGCGCATGTGCTGAATTTGGTGGTGCATAAATTTCTAAAAAACTACCCGGATATGTCAGAGCTGCTGCATAAAGTGCGGGCCATCAGTGCGTGCTTTCGGCGTTCTCACCCTGCTGCTGCTCGCCTATCTGCGATGCAGCGGAACTTCGGTCTTCCCACTCACCGCCTCCTATGCGACGTGCCCACAAGGTGGAACTCCACCTTGCACATGCTGGAGAGATTGTGCGAGCAGCAGCAGGCAATAGTGGAGTTTCAGCTGCAGCACGCACGGGTCAGTCACTCTGCGGAACAGCACCACTTCACCACCAATGAGTGGGCCTCCATACGAGACCTGTGTACCGTATTGCGGTGTTTCGAGTACTCCACCAACATGGTCAGTGCCGATGACGCTGTTCTCAGCGTTACTATCCCACTTCTATGTCTCCTTGAAAAAACACTTCGGGCGATGATGGAAGACGATGTGGCACAGGAGGAAGAGGAGGAGGAAGAGGGGTCATTTCCACGATTATCAGGCCAGTCATTCACAAGTGGCTCGGAGGGTGGGTTCCTGCACCAGCATAGGCCAGGTAAAAAATTTTCAAGTCAGGGCACAGTTCTGGAGGATGAGGAGGACAAGGATGATGATGAGGAGGAGGAGTAACCATGTTCACAGCAGGGTGGCACCCAACACAGCTCCTGGGCATCACTGGAGCATGGCTGGGGGGATACGGAGGACACAGATGATACACCTCCCACAGAGGACAGCTTGTCCTTGCCTCTGGGCAGCCTAGCACACATGAGCGACTACATGCTGCAGTGCCTGCTCAACGACAGCCGAGTTGTTCACATTGTGAATTGTACTGATTACTGGGTTGCCACCCTGCTGGATCCCCATTACAAGGACAACGTGCCATCCTTAATTCCCTCACTAGAGCGTGATCGGAAGATGCATGACTACAAGCGCACACTGGTAGACGCGCTGCTGAGGGCATTCCCAAATGACATAGGGGGCTCAGTGGAAGCACAAGGCGAAGGCGGAGGAGGAGGAAGAGGTTGCCAATGCAGCTGTGGCACCGCCAGCACCTCAGAAGGCAGGGTTAGCATGGTCAAAATGTGGAAAATCTTTGTCAGCAGCATGCCACAACAAACAGCACCACCAGCTGATAGGCAACGTCTTAGCAGGAGGCAGCATTTCAGCAACATGGTGGAACAGTATGTGTGCACACGCCTACACGTACTGACTGATGGGTCTGCCCCATTCAACTTCTGGGTCTCCAAAATGGGCACATGGCCTGAGCTTGTCCTTTATGCCTTGGAGGTGCTGGCCTGCCCTGCAGCCAGTGTATTGTCTGAACGTGTGTTTAGCACGGCAGGGGGGTTATCACAGACAAGCACAGCCGCCTGTCCACAACCAACGTGGACAAGCTAACGTTTATTAAAATGAACCAGGCATGGATCCCACAAGACTTGTCTGTACATTGTGCAGAATAGACATTTAGACCAGCCTCACACAGCCATTGGCATACTTGTTTTTTTTTAATATGTCTCAATATTTTGGGGGCTACCCCAATTAGAAAAATAAAAACAAACAAACAGTGTTGGCTACTTCCTCCTCCTTCTCCACCGCCACTTCCACCTACAACGCAACGGTCACGGCCTACTCAACCTCCTACTCCACATCCACCTCCTCCTCCATTTTTTTATGTGATTTTATGTTATTTCCCTATCCACATTTGTTTGCAGGGCACTTGTCCTACTCGTACCCCCATTTTGCTTCCTTTTGCAGTCCTCTAGCCCTTTCAAGGACTTTTTTACAGCCATTTTTGTGCCCAAAAGTTCGGGTCACTATTGACTTCAATGGGGTTCGGGGTCAAGTTCGGTACCAAACCCCAACCCTCAACTCTAATTACCAGGATTATTTGTGATGGCTGTGCGAATGTTAAGGCATTCATGCATATTTTTTTTTAAATAGATCCCATTGTTTATCTGTCACTTAATCAAAAAGAAGGCTGCTAGTAGTTGTAAAATGCTAGCATCTGCAGTAATTGTAAGGGCTCGCTCACACCCGAACATGGTAGGGAAACCCATTGTTCAGCATGTGTTTTCCATACCGTGCTCAAAACGCACTGAGTGTGTGATCTGCTTGGAGTGTCAATATAATCCCAATGACTCCCCAAACAGAGATCGCAAATGCAGTATGTTTGACTTCACTGGATGGCATGGTACTGCAGTATCATGCCATTTGGTGCCGTGCGCTTGTGACAGTACTTTTAGTGCAATTCAGTGCGATTTCATCTCATTCAAATGGATGGGTTGAAAATCACACCACGTTGCGGAGCACAGGAATTGCACAGGAACACAGACCCAAATTCCCATTGCAATTCAGATGTGAACGGGCCCTAAAGCGACACAAATCTTAGCATAGTGTTAAAGCTTACCTGCTTCCACCCGCCCCCTCGGTCTCCTTTTGGCCCATCTCTATGAAGGATTTCCTCACTGGGCACTAGGAAAGTGTTGGAGGAACAGGGTTAATCAAGTTCTATCACTACTGAGAAGGGTTAGATCTTTGCCCTAACAATGTCACTTGGAGTCCAAGCATTAAGGGAGTCTTTGATTCTACATCAATCCAGTTTGCAAGTTTTATTGAATGCCTTTGTTAGGGCCAGTTGACACCGGGAATTACACAAGAATGAGCTGTGCATTTCTGTGGGATTCACATGCAGTTTTGTGCAGTGCAAAGTGCAAATTTGCCCCGCACTACACCAAAAGTAGTTCATGCACTACTTTTGGAAACTCACTGCAACAGCATTGTGGGGTACTTTTGTACCATGCGATCCAGTGAAGACAAACACACTGTGTTTGTGACCTGTGTTTGGGGTGTCATTAACTTAATACTGACACCCACTGCAGATCACAACTGCAGTGTGTTTTGAACCTGGTTTGGGAAAGACGCACAGAATTCAGGTTTCCTGCACCCCATTCTTATGTGAACTGGCCCTGACAGTCATTACGGTTATGTAAGGGGCACACTGCATCTCCTAAAGACTAGCTTCAACCAGCTGAGTTTTGTTTGAATGCTTGGAGTAAACCACTTGAGTTCTCTTTATATTATTAGGAAAACCAATGACATGAAAGTTACAGCAATATAAGAAGCCATTGGAAGGATTCAGTGTACCAACATTCACACAAAACTAACATATTTGCTAGGTAGTTTGGTTTTAACTGCTAGACAGAGAATTATGCCTTCTACGATCTGGGTATCCAATGTGTGAATCTTGGGTGAAAGTTGCGTAAATCATGCATGAAAACACTTATAAATAGAAAGCGTAGGTTACAACTAAAATAGTAGTTACTATACAATGTCTGTAACACTAAAAGAATATGGAACACTGTTGCTTAACAAAGAAATAAAAGCTTTGAGAGGAACAAAATGTCTGGAACTGTGTTGGCAAACATGTAATTCACTTGTTTAATGTGCATATGTGGGTACCTTTAGAAACAATTGCTTTCTCCGGCAGTAAACATGCCCATTTGATTACAAACAAAAACAGTATGCTGCTTAACTGATTAGCCTTGTAAGAGTATTCTGTACCTTCACACTGCTAAGATAGCCAATGAGTTGGCAGATGCAAAATGCACATGGTTACAGCCGATCAATTCCCCCAAATTACTATGACACTTATACCTCATGTTATGCGCTATACATCTCATGTATTGGTGAGATTATTACATGTGAATTACATAGTGAATTAATATACAATTGGATACATCTAAATCTATCCATCAAAATGTCTGCGTCTCTTTGTATAAGCTATGGATATACTTAAAAGAGTACAGAGATATTGTAAGGGATTTTTCTTTTCTCTTTCAGAATGTCTGAAAGACTGAAAATTGTAAACTAACCCAACTGAAGTCTATGGGGATGAGGTTGAATATATTCTGCCGTTTTCAAGGCTTATAAGCAAGGGGTTGTCAAAAAATGGCAAGGAGATCTGGGCATTGCCATTGGGAACGTGTACCAATGCAAAAAACATTAAAAAGTATCGGGTGAAATTAAAGGGTTTCTTTTCTAAAAAACAAACATGTCATACTTACCTGCTTTGTGCAGTGATTTTACACAGAGCAGCCTACAAGGAGATTTACAGTTTTTATTATCAAACTTTTTAAGGTCTTATTTTTTTTTTAGATTTCAGGTGCCCATGAAATCTATGCACTACAAAACAGGAAATCCTAGACTTAAACACCACCTTGTCCTTATGCAAAACAGTGCAGAGGGAAGGGCAGGCAGTAGAAAACAGATGGAGAAAATTAAAGGGGCCATAGTAAAGTCAGGCAGCAGGAAAAACATAAGTATAAAATATAATGACCATGGGATGCCTGCCGTTCCACAGATATTCAAATTTGGACAAATTAGAGAGACTATTTTAATTCAATTATTTAAATATTTACAAATTTTGATTATATTTTTAATTTAAATCTGCCCTGGTGAAGCACACTAGCACTACATTTATAAAAGCAGGATGTCCTAGATCTAAACCTCAACTAATGGTGGGGTTAGTTGCAGGACAAGGCCACCAGCTCAGACACTTGCCTTGCAGAGGTGATGGCTGCTAGGAATCCCACCTTGTGGGTAAAAGTAGAGATAATGATGTCTCTAATGTTAAAATATGGCATTTCTGAAGCACATAGAGAGCCAGATTAGGTATTTTCCATCAAGGAGTGAGTGGCCAATAGTCACCAAAACAAGATAGAAAGGACAGCACATGACCTTTGATGTCAAAAGTCAAGCACTGGTCCAGACTCATTTTACCACCTGCTATCCCTATATTTTCACTTTTTACAGATTATCATTTTTATCATGTTACATGTACTGTATTAATTTTATTTTTGTATTTATTTTTATCAGGAGTTTTTTAAAGTAAATGTATACCCAACCAATGCAATGCCATATACAGTATGCTTTAATAGTTGGTGATACTGGGCAAGGTCCTTCCATGCCCTCCCAAAGGAAAATATAAGCTTCTGTGTTTATGCAAATTGTCTAGGAATATTACACTTTTTTTAAGAAGAGGTCTTTAAAAAAATTGCAGCTAGCGGCAATTAGGAAATTATATCTGTTGAAAAAAAAAGAACACTTAGCCAGTTAGTAAGAAAATAAATTGCAGCTAACAAAACATTGGAAATATGGCCTTTTAGAAACATACATTCAGCCTGTTATGGCTGTCAACAGTGTATGTGAAGAGGGTGTATAGAAGCTGCAGGCCACACACCAACAGCTTTGAGAATGTAAAAAACTCTCCCCCTATCATTTTCATACCTGAAGGGCATTCATTAGGGGTTTACAATCACTTCAATAGACCAGTGCCTACAAGACCTAAACTAGAAACAGGGGTGCGAGAGGTGTAATCTGTGGCTAAATGTTTTTTGTTTGGTCCATCCAGGACCCTGTGTCCCAGAGGGACATGTCCGTGTCTTGTTTGTGTTGTTGTTTTCCCTTTCTGTCCTGGTTTCATGTTCCACTGGTCCTTTTCATCGGGCTCCGTTCCTCCTCCCCTTCCTTGTCTTTGTCATCCTCCCTTTTTGTAGTATCCCTTGTTGTTCACTAGATTCCGCCTCTTGGTGGGGGTGGATACACGCGGATTTACTTAATAACATGTCAGATCAGTACCCGTCATGGGCGCCACGTGTCGATCTAGCGGTTGCCCATGGTCTGTGTGCTGTTTTTGCCACTCCCGCCATTCCTGGGCATGCGCAGAGCATCTCATAGCGTCCAGGAGTGTCACGACTAGACGCCCTGGATGTGCATGGAGACAGGGAATGGCTTTACAGCAGGAGACACAGACCAGCATACTAGGTGGGCTCCTAGACACTATTAGCAAATAATCTACATCATTTATGCAGGTACAATTTTGATTACAACTATATGCCTTCTTCTTTTTGCATAGCGATGGAGCGATATCCAGCTAGTCCCTCTCTCCTAGGAGATATTGGGACTGCTTTTTTCCTGTGCACCCCCCAGGGACCCTATTGAGGGGGCACAGGGCGGCATATTGGGGACCACTCTATCTAGTTCTTCCAAGCAAATTATATCAGCAACATAAGGAACGGTAATTGGCTGCTTTATGCACCTATACAACATTGCATTTTTGTTATTATTTTTTATCTCCTCATATTTATGCCTGTCCTGCACACTTCCTGCTTACCTTGCAAACCTTATGAGTAGAGTTGAGTGAACTTCTAGAAGTCCGGGTTCTGCTGGTTCGGCCGAACTTCGGGACAAAGTCCAGGTTCGGGTCCGGACAGAACCCGAACTTTGTCCCGGATCCCGAACCCCAAATCAATGGGGACCCTAACTTTTAGGCACAAAAATGGCTGTAAAAAAGTCCTGGAAAGTCCTAGAGGTCTGCAAAAGAAAGGAAATGGGGGTAAGGGTGGGACAAGTGTCCTACAAAGAAATGGGGACAGGGAAATAACTAAAAGCATTTAAAAAAAAAAAAAAACATAAAAAAATAAAAAATGGAGGTGGATGTGGACCATCTTCAAACTGTGTCTGAAAAGTATTAATTAACGGTAGAAGCCATATCACTGTTCTAAAATCATCTTCAAACTGTGTAAAAAAAGTATAAATAAGCCGGGAGAAGCCATATCACTGTTCTGCAAACATCTGGAAAATGTGTGTAACACTTTAACTAAAACTGGGAGAAGCCATACTACTGTTCTGAAACATCTGGAAACTGTGTGTAACACTTTAACTAAAACCGGGAGAAACCATACTACTGTTCTGCAAACATCTGGAAACTGTGTGTAACACTTTAACTAAAACCGGGCGAACCCATATCACTGTTCTGCAAACATCTGGAAACTGTGTGTGACACTTTAACTAAAACCGGGACAAACTGTTCTGCAAACATCTGGAAACTGTGTGTAACACTTTAACTAAAACTGGGCGAACCCATATCATTGTTCTGAAAACATCTGGAAACTGTGTGTGACACTTTAACTAAAACCGGGACAAACTGAACTACTGTTCTGCAAACATCTGGAAACTGTGTGTGACACTTTAACTAAAACCGGGACAAACTGAACTACTGTTCTGCAAAGATCTGGGAACTGTGTGTAACACTTTAACTAAAACCGGGACAAACTGAACTACTGTTCTGCAAACATCTGGAAACTGTGTGTAACACTTTAACTAAAACCGGGACAAACTGTTCTGCAATCATCTGGAAACTGTGTGTAACACTTTAACTAAAACCGGGACAAACTGAACTACTGTTCTGCAAACATCTGGAAACTGTGTGTAACACTTTAACTAAAACCGGGACAAACTGTTCTGCAAACATCTGGAAACTGTGTGTGACACTTTAACTAAAACCGGGACAAACTGTTCTGCAAACATCTGGAAACTGAGTGTGAAACTATAGTAGAGAGAAGAACAGGGATATGGTTTCGCTCTGCTATAGTTTCACATAGAGTTTTTAGATGATTTAAAACAGTGATATCATATCATATATATTACAGTCCGGGTTCACTCAACACTACTTATGAGGCCATCCATTTTGGCATACATGGTTTACATATGACCATACAAGACAACACTCATATACATACACTGAAGGCAGGATTTTTTCCCTCTGTCTCATGTATGGCAAATTTGTTTTAACCTGTTATTGATTACCATCTCAGCACTGGGGTAGGACTTTTTCACCTCAGGATACATAGCTCTACATATAATTGTGTCTCCCCATCATTTTGGGATGTCACATTTTTCCATCCCAACTATTAGCCAATATTTGGCATGTATCTTATTTACTGTCTCAATTTTTCTGCTCCCCTTCCCTCATATTGTATCATATTCCACTTCTTTTTTGGTATCTGGTACAACGATATTATTATCTTTATTATTACTTTGGCATGCATCTCCTCACAATAGGGTCTTTTGGACTACATTCTCTTTTCTCTCCAATTTCCTTATCCTTTTTTTTCTCTATTCCTTCTCTTTGTCTCTTTCCTCTTTCTCCTAGTGTTCTCCCTTTCCTTATTTCTTTCTATTTCCCCCCATTTCTATGTTCATCCAACACTCACCTTATTCCCCTCCCCCCTCCCTCCCTTTTTTTTTTCCAGACCCATCTTTTTGGTGGTTATACTGACCCCCTCACGGGTAGGCTTGAGCTGCCTTTGCACAAGACCACCGGTATGTATTATTCCATCACCTCCTCTCTTTATGTGTATTTGTGTGGGGGGCTGAACATCTGAAAAAGTAAGGGACTATGTATGTTGTAAACTGTAATATACCTATTATACTTTCTCTGATTCTTTTCCAAAACTCTGAATCATGTGTTCAATATATAATGTGTGAATGTATCTGACTATGTACACCAATACCAGCCTCACTGGCTGAGATTTGACATTTGCAAACAGTGGTATTAAAAGATTTCTATGTGTAGATAAGAGAACATATGGATGTTGTAATTCCGCTCATTGTGATCTATATTAATTGAGCTTTTTTGCCTGATAAATCACTATGATTGCCTGAAGAAGCTTGTGGTGAAATGCGTTGCAATTTCGGTGTGATTAAATGCATCTTCTCATTTAAGGGGCCCTGACCTGACATCGGTTGCCTCACTGAAGACGACCGAGGACTAGGCCTATCTATCTACGCAATGAGCACAATGTTCTTTACATATTTTTTTTGTCTCTGTATGTCATGGACTTTTTACTATGCAACGTAATAAATAAATATTGATTTTATATAATCCACTGTTGTGCTATCCTGTTTGGGAATTCTCAGTGTCAGCCTTTAAAGTCCCATTCCTTTTTTCCCTTTGGTTTTTGTGCAATTCAGGTCGGGATGTGGTGTCACGTATAGCAAAATCCGCCTCCAAAGCTTTCTAAGACCTAAACTAGACCTAATCTAATCTATCCTTTATCAGCAGCATTCCCTATGCTTTCCCTATCACAGCTAAGCACAATGTCAACATGGCTGCTGGGAAACCTGCCTTTTATAGTGAGAGGACTGGTTCCTAACAATTATTGTCCATTCTAAGCCACCTGACCTTTTTGACAGCCATTTTGCTGAACTGTGAATGAGCTAAATTGATTTTATAACTAAATTACTGTTGTTACTGTCAGTGAAATTTTGCTCGGGTTAAAACTTCCAATTTAATCCAATAAGCTGCTTAAGCAAAAGTTGATTTGCAGAAAAAAAAATTGACTTGTTGTTAGAAAATAACTATATAATGGATCAATGGCTACAGTATCTCACAAAAGTGAGTACACCCCTCACATTTATGTAAATATTTTATTATATCTTTTCATGTGACAACACTGAACAAATGACACTTTGCTACAATGTAAAGCAGTGAGTGTACAGCTTGTATAACAGTGTAAATTTGCTGTCCCCTCAAAATAACTCAACACAAAGCCATTCATGTCTAAACTGCTGGCAACAAAAGTGAGCACACCCCTAAGGGAAATGTTGAAACTGGGCCCAAAGTGTCAATATTTTGTGTAGTCACCATTATTTTCCAGCACTGCCTTAACCCTTTTGGTGTTGGTGTTCACCAGAGCTTCACTGTTTTCTACTAGAGTCCTCTTCCACTCCTCCATGATGACATCACAGAGCTGGTGGATGTTAGAGACCTTGCGCTCCTCCACCTTCCGTTTGAGGATGCCCCACAGATGCTCAATTGGGTTTAGGTCTGGAGACATGCTTGGCCAGTCCATCACCTTAATCCTCAGCTTCTTTAGCGAGGCAGTGGTCGTCTTGGAGGTGTGTTTGGGGTCGTTATCATGTTGGAATACTGCCCTGCAGCCCAATCTCCGAAGGGAGGGGATCATACTCTTCTTCAGTATGTCACCGTACATGTTGGCATTCATGGTTCCCTAAATGAACTGCAGCTCCCCAGTGACACTCCCACCACCATGCTTGACTGTAGGCAAGGCACACTTGTCTTTGTACACCTAACTTGGTTGCCGCCACACATGCTTGACACCATCTGAACCAAATAAGTTTATCTTGATCTCATCAGACTACAGGACATGGTTCCAGTAATCCATGCCCTTAGTCTGCTTGTCTTCAGCAAACTGTTTGCAGGCTTTCTTGTGCATCATCTTTAGAGGAGGCTTTCTTCTGGGATGACAGCCATGCAGACCAATTTGATGCAGTGTGCGGCGTATGGTCTGAGCACTAACAGGTTGACCCCCCACCCCTTCAACTTCTGCAGCAATGCTGGCAGCACTCATATGTCTATCTCCCAAAGACAACCTCTGGATATGACGCTGAGCACGTGCACTCAACTTCTTTGGTTGACCATGGCGAGGCTTGTTCTGAGTAGAACTTGTCCTGTTAAACCTCTGTGTGGTCTTGGCTACCGTACTGCAGCTCAGTTTCAGGGTCTTGGCAATCTTCTTATAGCCTTGGCTATCTTCATGTAGAGCAACAATTCTATTTTTCAGATCCTCAGAGAGTCATTTGCAATGAGGTGCCATGTTGAACTTCCAGTGACCAGTATGACAGAGTGAGAATGATAACACTAAATTTTACAAACCAGCTCCCCATTCACACCTGAGACCTTGTAATACTAACGAGACACATGACAACAGGGAGGGAAAATGGCTAATTGGGCCCAATTTGGACATTTTCACTTAGGGGTGTACTCACTTTTGTTGCCAGAAGTTTAGACATTAATGGCTGTGTGTTGAGTTATTTTGAGGGGACAGCAAATTTCCACTGTTATACAAGCTGTACACTCACTACTTTACATTGTAGCAAAGTGTCATTTCTTCAGTGTTGTCACATGTAAAATATAATAAAATATTTACAAAAATGTGAGGGGTGTACTCACTTTTGTGAGATGCTGTATATACAGTCAGGTCCATAAATATTGGGACATCGACACAATTCTAATCTTTTTGGCTCTATACACCACCACAATGGATTTGAAATGAAACAAACAAAATGTGCTTTAACTGCAGACTTCCAGCTTTAATTTGAGGGTATTTACATCCAAATCAGTTGAACGGTGTAGGAATTACAACAGTTTGTATATGTGCCTCCCACTTTTTAAGGGATTAAAAGTAATGGGGAAATTGGCTGCTCAGCTGTTCCATGGCCAGGCGTGTGTTATTCCCTCATTATCCCATTTACAAGGAGCAGATAAAAGGTCCAGAGTCCATTTCAAGTGTGCTATTTGCATTTGGAATCTGTTGCTGTCAACTCTCAATATGAGATCCAAAGAGCTGTCACTATTAGTGAAGCCATCATTAGGCTGAAAAAACAAAACAAACCCATCAGAGAGATACCAAAAACATTAGGTGTGGCCAAATCAACTGTTTGGAACATCCTTAAAAAGAAAGAACGCACCGGTGAGCTCAGCAACACCAAAAGACTCGGAAGACCACGGAAAACAACTGTGGTGGATGACCGAAGAATTCTTTCCCTGGTGAAAAAAAAACACTTCACATCAAGTTTGACACCCCTGATCCAAAGCATACCACCTCATCAGTGAAGCATGGTGGTGGTAGTGTCACGGCGTGGGCATGTATGGCTGCCAATGGAACTGGTTCTCTTGTATTTATTGATGATGTGACTGCTGACAAAAGCAGCAGGATGAATTCTGAAGGGTTTCGGGCAATATTATCTGCTCATATTCAGCCAAGTGCTTCAGAACTCATTGGGCGGCGCTTCACAGTGCAGATGGACAATGACCCGAAGCATACTGCGAAAGCAACCAAAGAGTTTTTTAAGGGAAAGAAGTGGAATGTTATGCATAGTCTACTAACTGAACCGGTAACGTATTGTAAGGTGAAGAAAGGGAATTTTTTGAGAAACCAACGAAAGCGTCATACGAAGCCCAGTAACAGGTAGACGTGACACTTCGCGGCGGGTTACTCAAGACTTCGTGAACCGACTTATACTCGTCTATTATAACGGGCTTTGGGAAGTCTTAAGTAGGACGACGAAAACAGTCGTCAGTGTAGTAGTTATTTATGTTCTCTTGGTCAAGGTAACCGTCGGTATGTACGGGTGCGGCACTGTGATGGTGGTGGTACGAAGTGACTACTCCACCATACGAAACCTAGTCCCCACAGTTTGAACTACACTTCACAA
>BLSH010397243.1:720036-730981 GCA_018402905.1 Glandirana rugosa | reverse complement strand
TATCTTTTCATGTGACAACACTGAACAAATGACACTTTGCTACAATGTAAAGCAGTGAGTGTACAGCTTGTATAACAGTGTAAATTTGCTGTCCCCTCAAAATAACTCAACACAAAGCCATTCATGTCTAAACTGCTGGCAACAAAAGTGAGCACACCCCTAAGGGAAATGTTGAAACTGGGCCCAAAGTGTCAATATTTTGTGTAGTCACCATTATTTTCCAGCACTGCCTTAACCCTTTTGGTGTTGGTGTTCACCAGAGCTTCACTGTTTTCTACTAGAGTCCTCTTCCACTCCTCCATGATGACATCACAGAGCTGGTGGATGTTAGAGACCTTGCGCTCCTCCACCTTCCGTTTGAGGATGCCCCACAGATGCTCAATTGGGTTTAGGTCTGGAGACATGCTTGGCCAGTCCATCACCTTTACCCTCAGCTTTTTTAGCAAGGCAGTGGTTGTCTTGGAGGTGTGTTTGGGGTCGTTATCATGGAATACTGCCCTGCGGCCCAGTCTCCGAAGTCTCTGAGGGGAGGGGATCATGCTCTGCTTCAATCAGTACATGTTGGTATTCATGGCTCCCCAGTGCTGGAAGCACTCATGCAGCCCCAAACTATGACACTCCCACCACTATGCTTGACTGTAGGCAAGACACACTTGTCTTTGTACTCCTCACCTGGTTGCTGCCACACACGCTTGACAACATCTGAACCAAATAAGTTTATCTTGGTCTCATCAGACCACAGGATATGGTTCCAGTAATCCATGTCCTTAGTTTGCTTGTCTTCATCAAACTGTTTGCAGGATTTCTTGTGCATCATCTTTAGAAGAGGCTTCCTTCTGGGACAACAGCCATGCAGACCAATTTGATGCAGTGTGCGGTGTATGGTCTGAGCACTGACAGGCTGACCACCCACCCCTTCAACGTCTGCAGCAATGCTGACAGCACTCATATGTCTATTTACCAAAGACAACCTCTGGATATGATGCTGAGCATGTGCACTCAACTTATTTGGTCAACCATGGCAAGGCCTGTTCTGAGTGGAACCTGTCCTGTTAAACCAATGTATGGTCTTGGCCACCATGCTGTAGCTCAGTTTCAGGGTCTTGGCAATCTTCTTGTAGCCTAGGTTATCTTTATGTAGAGAAACAATTCTTTTTTTCAGGTCCTCAGACAGTTCTTTGCCATGGGGTGCCATGTTGAACTTCCAGTGACCAGTATGAGAGAGTGAGAGCAATAACACCAAATTTAACAGTAAGGATTTTGAGATATCTACCTTTTCCCCTGCAGCTGCAAGCTTTCATGTGCACTTTAATGAGAAGACAACGTTGCTTCCTGTGTTTGTAATTGCCTGTTGTCCCTTTTTGCTTGGTGCCTCTCTGAAGAGCCATCCTGACATCACTGGGGGAGGTGCTCCTATAGTCCATAAAAATATCAGGCATTTCATTCTACACAGAAGTTCATAATGAGGCTCTGCCCACAATCAGCAAGTGAAGCCCCATCCACTCCCACCTATGCCCCACCTTTGCCCGCCCACTGTTCCCTATACAGGCTGCTCCTAGCTTGGCTTTTCTTCTGTCAATTTACCAATTACCAGAGGAGAGCAGGCAGGGAGAAGCACACAGATTAATAGACAAATCTGTGTGCAAATGAACCTGTACTGACTTGTGCTGTTTTATATAGCACATACCTAGCTATTGATTGGCAGATTGGTGTGTGTTATGTAAAATAGCCTGAGCATGATAGAAGGCAGGATGACTTTGGGAATTGTAGTTCCCTGTGGGAGATACAGAAGCTAGTTCACTGAAAGGAAATGACATGCTAGCTCTGCTGAACTCCTCCCATCATCACTAGTAGTATACAGCAAAGGGGAACTGGTGGAGGTGATTAGAAACAACAATTGCAGCTATATGTTAAGAAAATAATAATTTCAGTTATGTTTATTACCATGTGTAACTTTCAGGTACTTATATGAGGATTTACTAAAATGTGTATGTTGCCTTTAGATGTACTTTAATGGCTGTGTGTTGAGTTATTTTGAGGAGCCACAAAATTTACATTGTTATATAAGCTGTACAATCACTACTTTTCTTCAGTGTTGTCACTTGAGAAAAAAAAATTACAAAAATGTGAGGGGTGTACTCACTTTTGTGAGATACTGTATGATGACTTTAAGGGCTGATAAGAGTGATTATGATGGCCAGGTCCTGGTCTGGGTGGAGTTTGTTCATTCTAAAACTGTTATTTTGCAGCTTTATCAACCACCAACTTCCCCTTGACAAAACCTACCTACGTGTGTTAATTAAGGGATGGTAATATTTTTTGAGTCTTTTTGCAATGATTTTTGATAGAATTTTGGCATCAGCATTTATAAGTGAAATAGGTTAGTAGAAGCCAGGCTGTGTTTGATCTTAAGGCAGTAGTTTAGTGTATGCCTCCTTACTAATTGGTAATTAATCACCCCCATTTTGAGTCTATAAAAGGTCTTAGCTCCCCCTTCCAGACCAGAAAAAGTGGTGGCAAGCTCTGCCATAGTGACCTTGTCATTATATGCATTTACACCCTCCTGGGAAATGGTGGGGAGATTAAGCCTAGAGAAAGTCAGAAACTGCTAACTCATCCATAGTTTCTGCAGTATAGAGAGAGGTGTAAAATTACTGTGGGCCTCAATTACCTTCTGTGGGTGTAGAGACCATAGTCCCTACAGGTTCTATGGGTTGTGGTGTAAAACCCTTTCACCAATCTGGCTAGCAGTTTTCCTGCCCTACTACCATACATATAATATTGTAAGTCTATGTAAAACTGCTTAGTCTGCTCATATCTATCAACTCATATAATTTGGCATTCAGTTGCTCCAGAGTTCCAGAGTCATAGACGTATTAAGTTTTATTTGTTCTGCTCTTAACGTATCCCTTACTAAATGGTAAATCTGTAGGGCGCACTTTTTATATGGTTACACATATGATATGATCCTTCTCCTAAAGGATTTACCTGCCTCCCAAAAGAGATTTGGGTTGGATTTGTGTTCTGAATTATATGTAGTATACTTTAACCAAGCATGTTTGTGAGTTGATTTGATTTCCTTCTGTGAGGTTAAATATGTGGGGAATCACCAAATTATGGCATTAGATGGGGCATAATGGAGTAGTATCGATATTGGTGCATGGGCAGTGATAACAGTTTCATGATTTATAGATTGATTAACTAGTGGATGTATTGGCTATATTGGTAAGTACTGCAGACACACAGGTAAATCTGCTGAGGAGGTCAGGTGAGCTATGATCATGAGGGAAAAGTCACCACCTATGAGATGGCTGGGGATAGTTGGAAAACCAATTAGCTAAATCCTGAAAGAACTTCTTTATTGGTGAATTTGGGCATATACAGTATGTTTGCAATGTTAACATCAGAAAAGGGGAGTTGTAAATTAATAGTAAGTTTACTGCACAAGCTGCCTCTATGGACAGCCTTCAGCTGATTGGAAGGGGCTTCAATCACCTCCCCCATCCAAAAATGTTGCATTCATGAAAAATCTGCCTTTGCAAGATGCATCAGTATGCAACCTTTTGAACTGTCCAATGACTTTTGTGCTCTTTTGTGGGGACCTAAGTCCCTTCACTTTCCAGGAAACTATTTTCATAGGAAACTATTTTCATAACAAATCTGCAATAAGGGAATCATTTCTTGGGTCTCCTGTATCATAACAACAAAAAAGCCACTGGTAGGTCACCCATCTGGTTCTCTCCCCTATTCCAAGAATATGAAAATACAAAAAGACAAATCTGGAAGACCCTGTCTATGAGTACCCAACCACATGGCGACAGCTTAACAGAACATTGTATAAATTAAGCACGTAAACCAAATGTACATTTTAAACAACCATACTGAAAAGAAAACCAAATACCACAATAACAATTTCAAAAACATTATTTCACACTTTTCCTATGTAGGTATATGGGAACAAACTGTAGATTCCCATCTACTGGCCCTGAAAATAGCCCTTCAGCAACCTGTTAGCATAGCAATAATGAGAAATGGTATGTTGACCAAGAAAAATAACCTTAAAACGGTTACTTGTCTACAGGTCTTTTATCTAAATAAGGCACATACAAAAGAAAAAAAAATAAAGAGGCATGAGTTCATTCCAGTTTGAAAACGATGTTGTAGATGTAAAAATATTAGCATATTCTTATCCATGACCTTGATTAGAAAATGGAATGGAGGAGTCAAGTGGGAAAGGCATGGGTTAATCTGGCTTGCTGCAGAGGGATGGTGAAGGCTGTCATCTGCATTGTTTCTTTCCTTTGCATGGAGAATGCTGCAACTGAGGAGGAAGTAGTGCAGGCTGTAGCATATCCTCCATGTGTAACAGAAATAATTCTGCTTCAGATGGATCTTTAAAGGTATGGCTCTGGCTATTTTGTGTCAAGAAGTGAAGAGTAGCAGGATAACCTAAAGTGAATATAATCTGCTTCTGGTAGAGAGATGAGCAGATTTTATTGAATGTTTTGTGCTTTTGAGTCACCTCTATGGCGTAGTCAGCAATGATTAGTCATCTATTTCCTGGGATGTGGATACACAAAACATTGCAGTATAGAAATATTTCTGTGTATTTCAGGTATTTAACAATGACTGATCAGGGAGATTTTATATCTGTCTGTGTAGCTCCCAGCCTGTGTGCCCTTTCTGTCACAGAAAAACCTAGATCACAGGAATATTCATGCTGCAAAGCTTTGCCAGAATATGTGGTTTATAGGATTTAGGTGCCCAATAATTCTTAAATTGCTTGTCCTGGAGCAGTTCTCCAGATCGTCCACCTTTTCCTCTAAAGTTAATCATCATTTTTCTAGGTCTATGCTTCTCACTTGTGTCCTTAGCAATTCATTCTCTGAGGTAAATAGGTCTGCTTCTTGGAGCTTATAAGCCTGGATTGAAAAGTCTTGTTTAAATTGCTTCAGAGTGTTAAAAAGCATTCTTCACCTTCTAAGTAAATTTGGGCAGGCTAGTCAGGCTAATTACTTCCTCTGCAATTTTTGCACACCATGCTGGTCCCCTTCTGAAGGGATTGGAGTGTGTGTGTGTGTGTGGTGAGAGTTCGGAAAGTGCATAGCATCCATGATGGGGGGCTTGGCATTTTAGAGTGGGGCCTAAGTCTTGTTCTGGCCAGAAAATGATCCAAGGAGGAGACTGGGTGAACTCCAGATTGGTGATGAGGTCTAAAAGGTTTTTGATGCCTTATCTTTTCAAAACAGGATGCTGGCAGAACAGCCCCTTTCCTCCACTACCAAATTTGCATCAAAACCAGAGATCATCCCTACCTTTTTATTTAAATTGTGTCTTTTATATATTACTTTTGTTTTTTTATGGAGGTCATTTTAGAGTATCTTTTATGTACTTGTATGAGGAGCCCAAAATGACGAGAGGGATTTGTGTGTATAGCTGGCGGCTGATCAATTTTATGCTTGAATACCATCTTTTTACTAATAAATGTCAGTATTACACTATGTGAGCCTTTTCTTTTACATATGCCTGTGGTGTGTGATGGATGTGTCAAGACCATTTGGAGTGGTCCCCCTCCTCCTTGGGACGGCTGTGATCTGGACAATACATCTCCCGTTTGGGACCCTGACTGGGTAGAGTCACAGATGTGTTTGTAGCTTGCTTCTGGTAATTTATCTGGTGGAGGCACGTTCCCTATTAGAGTGGAGCACTGGGTGTAGTTGCACCTGAACACAACGATTGCACATCATGTATATGTAAGATTTTTATGTCTTACAGATACCTTATGAACTTTTTCAACACTTTAGCCACTGTGTTACATTTTTTTTAATTTTTTGGTTGTGTAACACAGTGATTGGTTTACCAACTATATATAGGACTTTATGCCTTATATTATTTTTACTATAGTCCAGTCACTGTGGTATAGTGCTATTTATTGGTTGTGGGTTCACCTTGTGGGTCCACCACTTAACACTTTATGGACTGTGTTAATTTTATATTATACCTTATGGTATAACTTGTATATGTTTACATAACACTGCATTGGTGTGGGTTGCACCACATATTTGTTTATTGTGACAATTTTTATCAAATTTTATTATTTAATATTTTTCACACATCATATTGTGATTATTGTTGTAGATTAGATTTTAGCGCATCCACTATTTAGATTTATGTCCCATTGATGTGTGTATTGCATGTTTAGGTTGATGCTTTTATAAGGTTCTTTGCATCAGCGTGGTATTTATCCCTTTTTTCACTTACAGTATATGATTCAACATGAGAATCTGCTTCAGCCTATACACACTACCCCTCAAAATCAGCCTCCCTGATAGTTTCTCTAGAGACTGTATTTCTCCGACTTTTAAAACAGTTGTAAATCATACCTTAAACTCAGATTTCTCCTTAGAACCTACCTCGGACTTTATGCTAAACCTATGCATCCAGCCTTAGCTTCAACGGACACTTTCTTCAAGGAACTGCAACATCTGTATGACAACCCAGATTTAGTATCCACTGCCAAGGCCACTGTCTTCAATCTTCTGCAAGGGCACAACATTGAAGGAGCTTTCTGCATGTAATTTCCATATAATCACACAAATCTGACTGGAATAACCCTGCCCTCCACAGCCAATTTTCATATTGGGCTGTCTGAGACTGTTAAGGACTCTCTAGTGAATTATCCATCTCCTTCCAGTTTGGAGGGGGCTAGGCAACTCTAGGAAAGGTATTGACAAAATCTCTTTCTGACTCTGTGAAAACTTTGCCAATGGCTCTGCTAACCTCGACTTACCAGGTACTGAGGAACTCATGCAGATTGGGTGTACCTGCCTCTCAGTTGAAGAAAGATTATATTGTAGAAAAAAAACATAAAACCTCTCACCCCCAATGTATGCAGTGTGATCATGTATTAAATGGGACTTTGTATATGCGACCCAAACATCAGGCAGCCTCCAGGACCTAGGTGGTTGCAAGGAGGCTACCTTGGATTAGCTAACCATTCTTCTTTCTATCATACTCTCATTCCTGCTGCAATTGATTCTCCTTCATAGCCATTTTCCTGCTCAGTGTTTATTGACTTCAGGGCTGCAGGGGTAGGCTATTCCTACCCTTGAGATAGAAGCCCCTAAATGTTCACTGCTTATTGATAACCAGTCTCTAAAACATAAGTTTACTGTAGCACTGAGCCTTTAAAACTCCATACTGAGGCTCCCCATCTCAAAGAACTCTCCTGTTATGACATCTGTTCACCTACTTTTCTTGCTAATTTTAGGGAATCCCCAGTGAACAAAAAAAAATTATTGGGAGGGGGGTGATATCCTCTTGATTTTATGATTGCAATATTGCCTTTGCAGTGTATTTCCTCTCTCTGAGCCTGAGAATAGGACCATGCATGAATATATTTAAAAAAAACCTGGAACAATCGTTCATATACCCCCCCCCCCGACTTCATCGGCAAAAGCTGTATTATTTTTTGTGCAAAAAAAAGAAAGGTTAAAGCCTTAGACCCTGTACTGATTACCTTTGGACTTAATGAGATTATTGTTCCCATTCATTATCTACTATCACTCATCACTAAACTGTTTACTCAAATTCAGGGCACTAAAATTTCACCAAACTTGATCTAAAAGGTGCATGTAACCTGGTTTGCATAAAACAGGATGATGGTTTGGAGAAGGGTGGGGGGTTCCATGTTATACGCTATGTGTGCAGCTCTACCCCACCCACCTCCACTTAGGGGGCTGGGGGGGTGATCTGTATACAAAGGCTTGGGGACAGGCTCCATGCCACAATACCTTTTCCCCCCTGAATCAGTTGTGGTTATCAGAACTGCAGTCTCGCACAACATTGCTTTGTGGGGACTCCTCCTAGCATACACCTTGCATATTTATATCATACACATAATAATACCCACTACCACTCTTCCCTGAAGGCTAGGGCATTGGGGCCTGTCTAACTGAGGTACATACCTTCACGCTATTACAAAGATGCAATCAGTTACCAGTTTTGTATTCTATTTGCATTCACAATATTTATATTATGACCCTATGTCTTGGTGCATTGATGGGCAATGAAAAGGCTCTACATCATCTTCACTCTCTCTTTTATTTGTACCATCTGTTTGGAGCCCTACTGATATAAGAGCTGGTCCACCGACACTGTATGGTTTTAACTAAAGGTCTGCTTTCTGACGCTCTTAGTTGCATTATAGTATGTTAGCTCTAATGTAAATTATGTTATTGTTCTCGTTGTTCTCATCTTGTGCATCTCCAAATGTTCTATCTTATTTTTCTAGCAGTTTAGTTGCCCGATGCAGGCGACTCATAGTGCTCTGAACACCCCCAAATAGGGTGGACTTTTGCTTGGGCACTGTTAGTGTCTACCCAGAGTCCTTGACTTACCTACACTCTCTGTAGATTATACCTTTTTCCTCTCCCTCTCCCTCAATCCCGCTTCTTCTCTCTTTGTGTCCCCTCTGCCTCTCAACCTAGGTGGTCCATTGGTGGGGAATTCCTCCCTTGAGTTACTGACTTTACCTACTGACCGGGGGATAAGATGGGTCTCCTTAAGGTCACTTTCCTTAATGTGTGAGGTATTAACATGCCAGAAAAAATGCTCTCAGCTTTTGGCTGATCTGAGGAAGAGTAAGACCCATGTTGCCTTTCTACAGGAAACGCATTTTTGTGGTGACCATATCCCTAAATTGACTAGTGGGGCCTTTCCAATGGCCTATCACAGTATTTCTCCTATCTCCAAATCTATGGTAGTGAGCATTCTGATCGCCAGATTTGTTTCCTGGAATTTTGGAGCACAGCGGACAGACTCCCAGGGTCACTTCCTCCTCTTGCGGGAAAGGGTGTTTGATGTGCAGGTCACTTTTGTAAATGTTTACTTTCTGAATGTAGACCACCTACAGTTCCTGTGAATTCTCCTTCCAGAGCTATTGGAGTTTATGGAGGGTCTTCCTATTTTTGGCAGTGGCCTCAATTTTGCTGTTGACCCCTTGCTGGACATTTCATGAGGTGCTTCTCACCTCCCTTATTCTCGACTTAAGCGAATGAAGGCAGATTTACAAACATTGCACCGGGTGGATCCATGGAGGCTACAGCATCCACAAGACCGTGACTACTCCTTTTTCTTTCATGTCCATCACACCTATTCATGGCTTGACTATCTCTTGTTAACTCACAAGGATTTATCTAGGGTAGTGTCTACCTCCATTGACATCATCTCTCTGTCTGACCATGCCCCGATCCACCTAAAGCTACAGCTGGGACCTGTGAACCAGTCCCCTTCATCTTGGAGACTCAATGAGGCGTTACGCTAATCGGAGGAGACCTGCTCTGAGCTCCTGACCACTCTACGGGAGTATTTCTCCATCAATGAAACCTCCGTCACCAACCTGTTAGTGTTATGGGAAGCTCATAAGACAGTTGTCCGGGTCATACTGATCAGAATAGGAGTCCGCCTTAAACGGGAAAGGTCTCACCGCATAGAGGAACTTTTCGAGAAGATGCATACTTTGGAATGCTCCCACAAGGCCACTCTAGCTCGCTCCACTTATCAAGATTTTATTAGAGTTTGTGAGGAGCTGTGCTTGCTTCTATTTCACAAAATGAAGGGGAAATTGACTTGGGCACATGGTACAATGTATGAATTCTCAAACAAGCCGGGCACATTGTTGGCAAGGGTTCTGCGTGGTCCACACAGGAGAACCTATATTTCTAGCATCTTAGCCTCCTCTGGTCGGAAATGGACTACTTCCTCTGATATTGCGGCAGAGTTCCGATCCTTCTATGAGGGCTTGTACAACCTAGATGGTACCCCTCATTCAAATTATCCTGCTGACAATGGTGTCATCCCACAGACCTATCTAGCCTCCTCTGGTATGCCGACGCTCCCTCTTTCAACCCAGGAAGAGCTGTAGGAGCCTATCACAATCAAGGAGTTGAGAATTGCCCTGGCCAAATCAAAACCAAAAAAGGCCCCTGGCCTCGAAGGTTTCACTCCGACTTACTACAAGATCTTCTTTGAGATGCTTTTTCGACCATTGCTCTCAGCCCTTAATTCCATCACAGAGGGGGAGGCCTTCCCAATAGATGCCTTGTGAACCTATATTTCTTTGATCCCTAAAGAAGAGAAGGACCCACTGTGGTGCGAGAACTACCGTCTGATTGTGTTACTAAATGCCGACTTATAACTGTGTGCAGAAATTTTGGCAAATAGGCTGCTCCCACATATCCCGAGCCTTGTCCATAGAGATCAGGCAGGCTTTGTACCTCTTAGAGAACACAGTGAAAACACCATTCAGGTGGTTAACCTGATCCATGCGGCTCGTGCGTCCAAAAAGCCTCTTCTCATCTTCACGGATGCGGAGAAGGCTTTCAACCGGGTCAACTGGTCTTTCATATGGTCCACCTTGGAACATATTTGTCTCCGGTCCTCCATGCTAAGTTGGATCCTATCTGTATATGCCCATCCCAAAGCAGCAGTCAAGGTTAATGAAACAAGATTAGAGTTGAGCGAACACCTGGATGTTCGGGTTCTGCTGGTCCGTCCGAACTTCGGGAGAAAGTCCGGGTCCGGGTCCGGACGGAACCCGAACGATCGCACGGACACTACCCGTATATGTCTATCCTAGGTTGAATCGTACCTCCTGGCCTCTGTTTATACAAGGTTCCACCTGGTATACTTTCTGGTCAACTGGGCCAACTTTCGGAAGAGGCGTAGGCACTTCTACTCTTCTCCGAAAAACCTGCGTGCTCGGCGTACCTAGTCCAATTGGTGGACTTACCACAAAAGTGACACAAGAGATTCTCCATGTTTCGGACGGACTAGAGATACCTGTTCCGAGCCCTATACACCCTCGTCGGATAAACGGTTTTAAAGACGTGTGTCAATATTCAGCCGTAAATCATTGTGTTAGTCTGCCATCAAGAGCGTGGTG
>BLSH010397243.1:687071-707078 GCA_018402905.1 Glandirana rugosa | reverse complement strand
CCCGAACTTTGACATGGACCCTGAATCCCATTGAAATCAATGGGGACCCGAACTTTTAGGCACAAAAATGGCAGTAAGAAAGTCCTGGAAAGTCCTAGAGGTCTGCAAAAGGAAGGAAAATGGGGGTAAGGGTCAGACAAGTGATCTACAAAGAAATGGGGATAGGGAAATAACTTAAAATAATAAAAAAATCACACAAAAAAATAAAAAATGGAGGTGGATGTGGACTATCTTCAAACTGTGTGAGAAAAGTATAAATTAGCCGGGAGAAGCCATATCACTGTTCTAAGAACAGTGATATGGCTTCTCCCGGCTAATTTATACTTTTATCACACAGTTTTAAGATGATTGGAGATTCTACAATCATCTTAAAACTGTGTGAGAAAAGTAAACATTAGCCAGGAGAAGCCATATCACTGTTCTACAATCATCTTCAAACTGTGTGTGAAAACTATAAATTAGCGGGGAGAAGCCATATCACTGTTCTTAGAACAGTGATATGGCTTCTCCCGGCTAATTTAAACTTTTCTCACACAGTTTGAAGATGATTGTAGATTCTACAATCATCTTAAAACTATGTGTGAAAATCTGGAATTTTTGGAAATTTGGAAGTTGGAAGATGATTGTAGAACAGTGATATGGCTACTCCCGGCTAATTTATACTTTTATCACACAGTTTTAAGATGATTGGAGATTCTACAATCATCTTAAAACTGTGTGAGAAAAGTAAACATTAGCCAGGACAAACCATATCACTGTTCTACAATCATCTTCAAACTGTGTGTGAAAACTATACATTAGTGGGGAGAAGCCATATTACTGTTCTCAGAACAGTGATATGGCTTCTCCCAGCTAATTTATACTTTTCTCACACAGTTTGAAGATGATTGTAGATTCTACAATCATCTTAAAACTATTTGTGAAAATTATACATTAGCCAGGAGAAGCCATATCACTGATCTTAGCACATCTGTAGAATCTACGATCATCTTCCCCGCTAATTTATAGTTTTCACACACAGTTTGAAGATGATTGTAGAACAGTGATATGGCTTCTCCTGGCTAATGTTTACTTTTCTCACACAGTTTTAAGATGATTGTAGAATCTCCAATCATCTTAAAACTGTGTGATAAAAGTATACATTAGCCGGGAGAAGCCATATCACTGTTCTTAGAACAGTGATATGGCTTCTCCCCGCTAATTTATATTTTTCTCACACAGTTTGAAGATAGTCCACATCCACCTCCATTTTTGATTTTGTTTTGTGATTTTTTTTTTTATTATTTTAAGTTATTTCCCTATCCCCATTTCTTTGTAGGGCACTTGTCCGACCCTTACCCCCATTTTCTTCCTTTTGCAGACCTCTAGGACTTTTTCACAGCAATTTTCAAAATTTGTATTAAATTACCAGAACCCCGGACCCGAACCCCGGACTTTTTTTGAAAAGTCCAGGTTCGGGTCCGGGTCCCGGACACCCAAAAGTTTGGTACGGACCTGAACTTTACAGTTCGGGTTCGCTCAACTCTAATCATACTACAAAGTAAATGAAGTGAAATCTTCCATCTTAGCCCTTAATATGGATGCCACCACGCAACTTTACCTACAACAGAAATTTCCATATACCTGGGCTAAGGAAACAATACCGTACTTAGGAATACACTTGACTGGCTCAACTAAAAAGATTTTTCAAGATAACTATATTCCACTCAATATTAGGGTTTTGTTACTCCTGCGCCACCAACAAAGAAAAGGAAAAAAATAATAGAAAAATAAAAGCAAAAATATATGGGTAACAGCTGCTCACACTGTATACAAAGATGATTGTATGGAATGATGCATGTCAAAAATAGTGGAGCGCTATTAATAAATTGAAATAGCAAATGTAAGATATGTCTACATATATACAGAGGGGAAACAGCCACATATGATCTGAGATTAAAATTATGAAACAATTGGGACAGAAACTAATACAGATCAAATAAAGAGGTGCCTCAAGGCTGGGCACCTACAAATAAATCAGACAGGCAATGCAACCTATATATATAAAACACAATAAAATAATCCTGGAGTAAGTCTGCAGTCTATATCGGTTTGGGAATAGGACAAAGGGTTACATAAGGTCCTCATCAAAGAAGTAAAAAATGAGCAAAAAATGAATAAAAATATGATTAAAAACTGGAAACGAACATGCATAAAGAATAAGTTCAATATATTCAACGGAGATATTGATAGCCATCTGTGAACCAAACTGGTACTCAAATGGTGCTTCCCTTCACCGGTGTGCGAGTGTTGCAGTAATATATTTTTCAGTGACTTCTAGTGCTATTGATGCCACCCGTGTGAATACTAGCCTCTCACCTGGGATGTGCTAGTATAATAGCAACTTAGGGGTTTCTTTGTGTTGCAGGTGTCCAATCAAAACAACAATTACAAGACAGTGTCTCTAATATTTCCAAATTTGAATTTTCCTGGGTGGGTAGATTGGCTGCCTTCAAAATGCTACATCTCCCCCAGCTAATATATGTTTTTTAGGACACTTCAAATACGCATCCCACAGAGATATTTTAAATCTCTACAGTCCTTATTATTGAAATTTATCTGGCTAGGTAAAAAACCCAGAAGGGCCCACACTATTCTGATCAAACATAACTCTGTGGGAGGAGCAGGATACGTAGATATCCAAGATTATTTCTACGTCTCTATTTTAGCCAATCTGAAAGACTGGTTTCACCCCGTACATTCCTCCTCATGGAGAAAAATCAAAGCATCTTATGTCAGGGATAGATCACTTTCCAATTGGCTTCTGAGCACCTCGCTAGGTGCCAAACTCCCAACATCATTCTCTCCAACCATGATGGTAGCTGCATCCACTTGGAAAAAATTGATTCAACAACCATTCAACCACCCTGAAACAATGCCTTTTAACATCCCCATTCAAGTCCTTCACCACATTATACCATCACTCTCAACCGCCCCATGGATAGATAAAGGAATCTTGAACATACAAGCCCTATTCGTAAACGATACCCCTAAGTCTTTTGACACAGAAGAGGCTTTTTGGACGTATGAGCCGCATGGATCAGGTTAACGACCCGAATGGTGTTTTCACTGTGTTCTCTAAGAGGTACAAAGCCTGCCTGATCTCTATGGACAAGGCTTGGGATATGTGGGAGCAGCCTATTTGCCAAAATTTCTGCAAACAGTTATATGTCTGCATTAAGGATCACAATCAGACGGTAGTTCCCACACCACAGTGGGTCTTTCCCTTCTTTAGGGATCAAAGAAATATAGGTTCACAAGGCATCTATTGGGAAGGCCTCCCCCTCTGTGATGGAATTAAGGGTGGAGAGCAATAGTCAAGAAAGCCTCTCAAAGAAGATCTTGTAGTAAGTCGGAGTGAAACCGTCGAGCCCAGGGGCCTTTTTTGGTTTTGAATTGGCCAGGGCAATTCTCAACTCCTCGATTGTGATAGGCTCCTACAGCTCTTCCTAGGTTGAAAGAGGGAGGCTAGATAGGTCTGTGGAATGACACCATTGTCAGCAGGAGAATTTGAATGAGGGGGTACCATCTAGGTTGTACAAGCCCTTTATTCACATCCCACTCGGGGAATATCCCTCCCACCACCTTTCCTTCCCTACCCTTCCCCTTTCCCTCCTTCCTGGATACCTGGTTTAGAGGTGGGTATTATCCGTTGACGTTGTAGTTTATCTCTTCCTCCATGTCTTACCTAATTAACTGTGGTACCCCTAAACCAACTGGCCGCCGAAATGCTCAACATGCCGGTAATGTGCAGGTTCAAATACTTAGTACTGTCTGCCATATATTTTTTTCATGCCACGGTTTAGTTATGTGTTAGTTTGTTTTATCAGTTGTCATTACCGTCTAGAACTGTTATATTTTTTGACTCTTATGGGGTCCATACTCTGCTAGGTCGGTGGATTCCTGCATTTGTTCTTGTGGCCCTTTTCCTTCTGACATCTGACTATACTTCATATCTATGTTGTTTATCTTACCTGTAAACTGTACTTTTTTGGAAAATAAAAGGAATTAGAAAAAAAAAACCAAGAGGATGAATGCAAAAAGACTTTTAACAGTAAAGACAAACACTGTGAATATTTGTATTCTTTGGTTTTCGAAATACTCTGGCTTTCTTTAAAGATTTCAAGAATGATGTCTTTCATAATTACCTTGGACATTTTATTCCACTTCCCTTACACCTTCAAATGCTGAAGTATCTCCACAATTTAAAGCCTGCTGGACACAACGGTTTCAAGAGGACATTTGAGACTGTTTTCTAGGACCTACTGTATGGTGCTCCTTTTACAGCGGCCATTCCTAAATTCTGACACTCGAGCTGTTGTTACGTTTGCCTGTGAAATCTGTGCTTTTAGTAAGACTAAACCATTTAAGCCTGTCAGCCTTCTTCACACACTACCTGACCCACCTGCCATGGACACATATTGCTAGGGATTATTTTGTAGATCCCCATGTACCCACCTACGGGGTGGTCAGGTGTTTGGGTGGGTGTGGATACATTTATTAAAATGGCCCATTTTATTTCCACTATTACTTTATTTCCAAAGTACCCTCCGCTAATGAAATTTATGCATATATTTAGGTTCCATGGATCATGCATTGATAAAGTCTCAGGCAACGGCATGCAGTTTGAGACCCAATTTTGTAGAGTTCTCTTTAACCAACAAGGCATAGAGCTATCCTTCTCCTAGGCCTATCACCCGGAAAACAGCACAAAAACTGAAAGGATTATTCAAATTCTGGAAAAACGTCCTCAGTGTCAGCTATTAGGCAAAGTGGTATGATCTACTACCATGGCCCAAAAAATGCATTTAATAACTGCCCTAATGTTCCTACCTTCCATTTTTCTCTATACGGCCTCTATCCCTATTAAAGGATAAGTTCACCTTTGTTCACTTTTTTTTTTCTAAATTCCAGCTCCCCTATGTACCAATATAGCATTCATGTACTTTTTTGCAAAAATATCAACGCTTTCCATTAATTCTACAGACACTTTACTTGTCCTCATCCATGTTTTCAGACGTATCCACTTGTAATGTCTTACTTCCTGATCAGACTTTAGGTCATGGCAAAGGAGGGAGTTGACAAGCTGACCTCATTAGCACACGCCCTTCATCATCCACCCTCCAATTACCGCCCATCTCCAGGTGCATGTTTTTTAAATGAAATACAATCAATCAGTTATCACACTTCTCACTAAATACACAATATACAATCCGATTGCATAGTGTATGGCCATCTTTATACAAGTACATAGGTGGGAGTGGGCAGAAACAACTTGCATCCCCACGTGCATTTTCTCGCATTTTCACTCATCACACATAGGGCAGCCCATCCGCCTTACACACATAGCAATCACCTCAAAGAAGCTTCAGAACTTTTTTTTGAAGCGGAGCTTGGTGCGTATTTTACTGTGATTTTTTGGTGAAATCAACAGGCTGCCCTATGCATGTCACAGGAAAAATGAGCCACAAAAAGTCTGCTCCCACTATGCTAGATGTGAATGGGGCCTGAATGTGAACTTGGTGCATTAATGCAAGAACAATGAGCCTCCATTCACATCTGTGCATTTAATTGCATTTCAGCAATGTGCTGCACCAAAAATCTCAGTGCTGGTACAGCACATTACAATACTGGGCTCACGCTGTCTGTACCTTTCCTGCCCACAGTTCCACCTACAGCCTCACCCCCAGATTATAGGAAGCCACATCCTTCAGCTTCTAGTTACTAGCATGAAGAAAGAACCAATCAGTTTTTCCAAAACGCATTCCACTCCCTTCACATCACTTCCGGTTTCTGGTCCATGCGGGTGGTTGGTCTCCTACCGCTGACGTCACTTCTGGGACTTGCGTTTCACACTGATCCCGGCAGCACAACTGATTCTTTGATGTTTCTACTGCTGCAGCTTCCCTCTGCTGGCCAGGCTGGGACTCCCTGTTGTAGATCGGACCACTTCTGGGACCTCCACCACTGGTACCACCTTGATGCCAGACCACTATCCCTACACATTACCATTATGAGCTTTCTCTCATCTGATGTCTTGTAAGTGTTTTTAACCCTTTGGGCTCTTAAAGTTTTTTTAAATGCTGCACTTAGAGGTGTCCCTTTTTGGTTTTGTTTTTATCCTTACCAGAGATTGCTTCCCTCATTGAGTGCTGCCCTAGTATATGAGGATACCATGTGCCTGAACTGCATCCATTCTTACTGCGGACAATTTTCTGCTCAATACTGTTATTCAGAGTGCCCTACACACACTTTTCTATCTGGTTCACTTTTTTTATTTTGCTTCCTGACTTTGGCCTGTTTGACTATTCTTTGCTTCTGTCAGGAAGGGCGTGCCAGTAAACAATATGGTTGCTATGAATGGACTTTTGTGCTTCTTCACAGGCTAATCCGTGTTCCTTCTTGTGGACGTAAGAACTGGGCACATGCTCACGTGCGTGCACATACACGTGCATATAGTCGTGCTCACATGCATTCATGACAGATGTTGGTGCCAGATTGACTATTTAAACTGTGCCAGTGCTCAGGATCAGTGTTGCTTTATCTTCAGCCTTCTGTGTATCCTGCAACCCTGTGATCCTGACTCCAGTTGCTGACCAGGCTTGTCTGAATACTCCCTGAACTCTGCCTGTCCTGTGACCACTGTTTCTGCCTGCTCCATTTGCTTCTGTTCCTCTGATCGATTCCTCATCCGGCTTGTACCCTGACCATGCTCCTGACTGTGTCTCTGCATCTAATCTGCTTTGTCAGTGTATGACCTGGCCTGCCTGACTCTGCTACTCTTCCTATGGTTACCTCATCAGTACCTGACCACCATCCTGCTGTGTTTACTGATCTACAGTCTGCTACCAGCACACACTTTACCCGTCCACTGTCACTAGTACCAGTCTGCTTCTGTCTGCTGTCTACAAGCTGCCTGCCATTTCACCTGCTTCACTGAAGACCACTGATGACTTCTCCTTCCTGGTATGGACACCTACTAGCAAGACTTACAGGCACTTCTGCCACTCTGCACTCCTGTGCCTCCTGTTCACACTACCAGGCGCCCCAAGTCAGAGGTGTATGGGAGGACTTCCTTGTCATATCAGGCTCTGCTACCAGATGTGTGATTGCCTCTTGATTTGGAATATTACATTTCTGTGTATGACCCAGCCTGATTCAAATCCTGCACTTTGTGTATTGACTTACCTGAGTGGTTATCCCATCCTGCAAGACTATCTGTTTGATGCTCTGTGGTGTATGTTCACGTATCGATAGCTGTCATCTGCATCTGCCTCACCTTCATGCTACCTGTTGTCGCTGTTGTGTGCACTATCCAGTATCTGATGCAATGTCGGTATTACCAACTTTCATTACCTGCTGTGTTATTATTAGGAAAATGTCTCTCTACCCAACTGCCAGTTTATGGATTGTACTGTATTGCATTTTATTTCTTACTGACCACAGTGGCTATATGATAATATTTATAGTGGTGGTATTAATACTAGCATTACAGTAGCTCATCTGCCCCCTGCTAGCAGAGACTTGGCAGGTGGACAGCTTTCTTGTTGCAAATGCAAAAGCAGAGCAGGTGCACAGGAGAGGGGGTAGAGAAAAGTGTTGAGACCCAACTTGAATGGCTTCACTATTTCTATTTTGAACATTGAGGATAGTTTGCTACACAGAGGTCAGTAAATGCTTTTTTCTCTAAATGTATTTACTTCTTGGTAAGAAAATGTGCATATAATATGTCCAAAGTCTGACCACAGATATACTTTAAAATGCTTGTTGCCTTGCTAATCCAGTGGCTTTAATATATGTAAGAGTGGGGCTCCATGTTAAGGGCATATGTTCCGGCCACTCAGTGGCTTTAGTATTTTTAAAGATATGAACCTCGAACTGGTGTGCAGATCAGAAGTTTTGAGTTCACTCTGGCATGCTCTGCTGCATACTGTATATTTCAGGCCAGTAATTGGGAATACTGAAGATTAAGACTGCCTGGCAACTAACTATTTTAAAGAATGTAAGCCTACATGTCTCCTTTAGTGCAATTTTGCTTTGAACCTGCAAATATGATGTTGTGTTGGTGTGAGATATAGCCAAGAAATGGCCCATAGAACAAACAGTATCTCATAAAAGTGAATACACCCCTCACATTTTTGTAAATATTTTATTATATCTTTTTATGTGACAGCACTGAAGAAATGACCCTTTGCTACATTGTAAAGTAGTGAGTGTACAGCTTGTATAACAGTGTAAATTTGCTGTCCTCTCAAAATAACTCAACACACAGCCATTAATGTCTAAACCACTGGCAACAAAAGTGATTACACCCCTAAATGAAAATTCCCAAATGGTGGCCAATTAGCCATTTTCCCTCCCCGGTGTCATGTGACTCACTAGTGTTACAAGGTCTCAGGTGTGAATGGGGAGCAGGTGTGTTGAATCTGGTGTTATCACTCTTACTGTCTCATACTGGTCACTGGAGGTTTAACATGGCACCTCATGGCAAAGAACTCACTGAGGATCTGAAAAAAATAATTATTGCTCTACATAAAGATGGCCTAGGCTATAAGAAGATTGCCAAGACCCTGAAACTGAGTTGCAACATGGTGGCCAAGACAATAAAGTGGTTTAACAGGACAGGTTCCTCTCAGAACAGGTCTCACTATGGTTGACCAAAGAAGGTGAGTACACATGCTCAACATCATATCCAGAGGTTGTCTTTGGGATATAGATGTATGAGTGCTGCCAGCATTGCTGCAGAGGTTGAAGGGGTGGGGGGGGTCAGCCTGTCAGTGCTCAGACCATACGCCGCACACTGCATCAAATTGGTCTGAATTTCTGTCTCCCCAGAAGGAAGCCCCTTCTAAAGATGATGCACAAGAAAGCCTGCAAACAGTTTGCTGAAGACAAGCAGACTAAGGACATGGATTACTGGAACCATGTCCTCTGGTCTGATGAGACCAAGATAAACGTATTTGGTTCAGATGGTGTCAAGCGTGTGTGGTGGCAACCAAGTGAGGAGTACAAAGACGAGTGTGTCTTGCCTACAGTCAAGCATAGTGGTGGGAGTGTCATGGTCTGGGGCTACATGAGTGCTGCCTGCACTGGGGAGCTACAGTTCATTGAGGGAACCATGAATGCCAACATGTACTGTGACATACTGAAGCAGAGCATGATCCCCTCCCTTCAGAGACTGGGCTGCAGGGCAGTATTCCAACATGATAATGACCCTAAACACACCTCCAAGACAATCGCTGCCTTGCTAAAGAAGCTGAGGGTAAAGGTAAAGGACTGGCCAAGCATGCCTCCAGACCTAAACCCTATTAAGCATCTGTAGGGCATCCTCAAATGGAAGTTGGAGGAGTTCAAGGTCTCTAACATCCACCAGCTCCATGATATCATCATGGAGGAGTGGAAAAGGACTCTAGTGGTAACTTTTGAAGCTCTGGTGAACTCCATGCCCAAGAGGGTTAAGGCAGTACTGGAAAATAATGGTGCTCACACAAACTTCGGGCCCAATTTGGACATTTTCACTTAGGGGTGTACTCACATTTGTTGCCCAGCAGTTTAGACATTATTTGCTGTATGTTGAGTTATTTTGAGGGGCCAGCAAATTTGCACTGTTATACAAGCTTTACACTCACTGCTTTACATTGTAGCAAAGTGTAATTTCTTCCGTGTTGTCACATGAAAAGATATAATAAAATATTTATAAAAATGTGAGGGGTGTACTCACTTTTGTGAGATACTACATGTTTGTATATGCTCCAGTCTAGTTATAATTTACTTCATACAAATGTGGAAAAAGTACCACACTTTCTACGTTCAGTGCATGCACAAGCATAAACATAAACATGTTCCTATAATTTATTAAAGCCAAAAAACAGAAGGCAGCCAGGAATCCTAGAGATGCTGCCTGTTAATGCTTGTTATGTGAGCATACCATTAGAACAAATATGCTTCACAATATTTTTTTCAAGTCAGTAGATAGGAGAAAGCTGCTCTGCTGGAAAGCATATTGATCCCACATGCGAGTCTGACTCATTGGTGCAGGGCAAAGGTGAATGCTAGGAAATGATACTACTTAGTAAAAATACATTTATACACAACACATTTACTATAAAATACTATTTAAAGTATTTTCTTTTTCCTGACTCTGATGTCCCTAATATGCCCTTATTTGCGTAATATGTGGATAATGGAGATGAAGTCTTTCACATATGAAAGTCACATACTGTATGCGACCTTCATATGTGAAAGACTTCATCTCCATTATCCACATATTATGCAAATGACTGTATGCCATTAAACTGTATGCATAGGTAAAATGTGTCAATAAAAACAAAATGACATCATACGGGGGTCGGGCCTCCGGATGATGTCATGGGGTGGCCCCGCCCCATGCCAATATAAGTCAATGCAGAGCGCGGATAGTTCATTTGTCCAGGAGATTGCATTGTGTCAACATGGGAGGAAGAGCAGAGGGAGAAGACAGCAGAGTAGACAGTGGCAAAAGAGCAGAAGATAGAAGACCCCTCAGAAGAAAGAAGACCCCGCAAAAGAGCAGAAGAAAGAAGACACTGCAGAGCTGGAGAGGGAGAAGCCGGAGCTGATTTAATAAAATATTTTAACAACCTGTGTAGTGTGTTTTACACTTTTTTTCAGATGAATGGGTAGGGGTACAATGTACCCCACACTCATTCACATAGGGTGGGGGCCGTGATCTGGGGGCCCCCTTGTTAAAGGGGCCTTCCAAATTCTGATAAGCCCCTGCCCGCAGACCCTGACAACCACCGGCAAGGATTGTTGGGAAGAAGCCCTTGTCCTCATCAACATGGGGACAAGGTGCTTTGGGGTGCCCCCCTTGCCCCAAAGCACCCACCCTCCCATGTTAAGGGCACGTGGCCTGGTATGGTCCAGGAGGGGGGGTCGCTCGCTCATCCCCGTCCCCTTTCCTTGTCTGCCAGTCTCCGTGCTCAGATTAAGTTTGGTATGGATTTTGGGGAGGACCCTACGCCGTTTTTTCAGCATGGGGGTTCCCCTTGAAAACCATACCGGACCGAATGGCCTTGTACCTCTTGGGGGGAACTGTACGCAATTTGTTTATGTAATTTTTGCGGAGGTTCCCCTTCAAGATCCTCAGCACACAAGTCGCACCGCAAGTCAGATCATCTTGATCCGACTTCTGATGCGACTTCTATTAAAATCAATGGGCTCCCATAGGGAACCATTGATTTTGAATAGAGACAGAGAAATGCCTGACGAGGCTTAACGCGGTGTATACAACGTTAAGCCGCATTTTTGCACGTTTTTCAGAGTTAGATTGTTTTTACAGCTGGAAAACGTCTCTCAAAACCCATTAGTCTTGGGGTTTTTTTTATAGCTCAAAAACGCCCCAGCCAAAAACAGTTGATAACAGCCCATGTGTGCAGGAACACATAGGATAGCATGATGAGGAGTTTATTGACTGTAAAAATAAACGTCTGCAGCTTTAAACAGCAGCTGTAAAAACATTCAAAAACATCCAGTGTGCATGAGGCCTAAAGTGCTATCCTAGAAAATAGGTATAGAGCTCCTTTTAGTTGATAACAAATTTATTGACAAATATTTACATGCAAGCTGGTCAAAATGTAAGTCATTTAAAGATGAGTTTAAGATAAACAATGCAGAATTAGTCCAACATATGCACTATTTGGTAATATATTATACTTTCCTTTAGTAGTGCTTATCGCTAGGTTCACATACATGCGGGTGCAGGACTGCACGTAAATTGCATACTTTTCCACACCCTGAGCAAAAACACGCTGTTTTTAGCAGATGCACGGGGTACCATTGATTGTTAATGCACCCCCAGGAAATGGAAACCACAGTGCATTTTACCATGATGGGAAATGCATAACACTTTGCTGCTTCCCTACATCTGCAATTCTGGTAAAGGCACAGGGACCTTTTCCTACATTTCCAGCAGGTATAGCAGCCCATTCAAATGAATAGGCTGCTGAGTCCATGCAAATGTGGCTGCAGGCAAACTGACATAGCGTGAACCTAGCCTAAAGGAGAAGTTTGGTCTATATAAAAAACAAACATACATATTCACCTCCATGCTGCAGCATTGGTCTGATGCTGCAGCTGTTCCACGCCGGGACACACGACAACTGATTGCTCAGTTGTCCGTCTTCCTGGAAAAGAGAGCAGTAAGTGTCAGTCACTGCTCTCCGCTCTGCCACTCCAGCACTCTCTGTAGCATCAGGTTGGTGAGGGGGTAGAAGCAGCCGGCTTAGGCTCTCAGCTGCATGCTGACAGCTGGAGAAAGCTGTCAAACAGGTATCTGGGTGTATCCCAACAATATGGCCTGGAACGACTCTGTGACATCATCTGACAGAGGGCTATAGCTCACATTTAGCAGACTCTGGGTTACAGAAGAGCAAAAGTAAGTGCGCTCCTGTGACCCAGAAGATAAATATGACCAAAACAATCTTTGCCTATGCTTCTGTTTTAATTCTTGAGCCCTGCTATTTGCAAGTAGACAAGATTTAAACATTGTGTAGACTTTTGAAAGATGCAGTACACAAATTACAAAATAGGGGAGGGGTGTGGTGGGGGAGGGGGAGAATATAGATGGGGTTAATTTCTCTATGGTAACAAGGAGAAGGAAATTGAAGGGTTTTTCCATAGGTCAGGTGGGCAGATTAGCTTAATTGCACTTAAGTGCAGTGTGGCTTCTGTATTAATGACATCAGAAAGTGTGTATTGAGAGAAACATTCAACCTGCCACGGTTATTTTATGCAATATAAATGTCAATTTCTTGGCTTCATTACTAAAGATAAGGAGGAACAAGAGATGCTTGAGAGAAGATATGATAGCAATATACAAATACCTTTCATTGGTGATCCCAGCATAGGAAGAAAACTATTCAGTCTCGGGGAGCGTAGGAAGATAGATACAAAGGACTCCGAACTTTAGCCGATATTTTATTGTGGTTGCAATGCAAGAAGTACAAAAAGCAAAAAGGAGCATAGGAAGACACAGGAGCACACAATGAAATTGGAGGAGAAGAGGTTTAACCTTAATATGCTTAGGGGGTTTTTCACTGTCAGGACGGCAAGGATGTGGAAGCCAGAAATATTGATAGTTTTGAAGGATTCTTGGACGTGCATCTTAATGAACACAATATACAGGGATATGGAAAATTATTATCAACATGAATGCACACACACCCACACAGGTTGAACTGGATTGACTAGTGTCTTTATTCCATCTTACCAAACATGTAAGTATGCAGACAGCCAGGCAATTGTCATTTCCCTCTTCATAGGTTTCCTATAAACCCCTCTCTTCCGTTAAATTTAATTCTGGTTGTTGCTACTGTATATAAAGCTGTCGAGACCTGGGTGTTATCTAAGATGATGTATCTGCAGTTTAGTAAAACACAGAAAATGTATGTTTTCATAAGGTTTTGTTGACTTGTCATGTCCAGTTAAGGGTCAGGATGGGCACCACAGGGAAGAGCAAAAGAACCAAACAATGCGGTGACTCCATCAAGAGTTAGAATTTCAACTCTGTATTACTAATAAATCTTGATATATCAGGCACTATATTTGGGGTTAATGTTCCTTTGGACTGCATCAGTAGTACCTGTAATAAAATGGTAGGATATGTATATGTATATATCGTGTATAACTGAATGAGCTAATTGTTATTTGATTCACATGTTAGACATGCATTTTAGAAGCAGCAAAAAAGTATTGATTCTCCTGCGCTGTGCTAAAGGCCTGGGTGAGGAGTGATCTATACGTTGTGCTGTCTTTAGGAAGGTAATGGCCGCCTTGTCGCTTCCCGCAGACTGGGGGGCCCGAATTGCAAAAACAAAAAAATACACACGGGAGAGCGTGGCCTAGTGCATTATCCTCCATAAAATGTAATGATTAAAAACAGTAAGTAACATACTCACAAACATATGCTTAAATACAGGCATATCAAAAGACCACCATCAGCAATGTCTGTTCCATGTACATTCCCCAACCGAGGGGGCTGTTTCCAGATGGCAATGGCTAACGTGTTTCAAGATGAACCTCTTCCTCAGAGCCATGATAACCTTTTGTGATAAATACATCATATAAATATGGTATTATTATTATTATTTTCCACAACAACAGAGGTTGGTGGACAGTATTGTGCATCCCTGTGTCATACCTAATTAGCAGTCTGCAGAGCAAACCTCCTTCCAGTGTCATGTGACCAAGTTGCTTGTTGCTCTGCAACTTTAACCACTTAAAGACAGCCCTCCGCATATATACTGTGGCAGGGCGACTCTATAAAGCGAAACAACGTACCTGTATGTTTTTTCATTTAATAGATACTGTGGGCATTATTTTATTGTTTATAGCACAAGAATAAAATGCAGAAGTGATCAAATACAACCAAAAGAAAGCTCTATTAGTGGTAAAAAAGGACATCAATTTTGTTTGGGTACAATGTCGCACGACCACGCGATTGTCAGTTAAGGTGACGCAGTGCCGAATCGCAAAAAATGGCCTGGTCATTAAGGGGGGAATCCTTCTGGGGCTGAAGTGATTAAAGTAATAAACTAGATGATGTGACCTAAACAGAGTTCTCAGTCTCCTGATCAGCCTTATCCAGCCTTTCCATGCAGAGAATCTAACTATGAACCTGCAACTAAGTTCTCTTGGGTTCCTTTGACCATATTGTTGGCCATCTGGTGCAGTAGACTCTTCCTGATTCCATAAAGCTTAATGTAACCCTCCATGGTAAACCACACACATTTAACACATTTTTAAAGTGAGTGGGCATTTCTTAAGGTCATTCAAGTCACTTTGTCATGCAGCAGAAAAGCCTGTCAAAAATTTAAATCAGGCTCATAACTACAATCTAGCCATATTCAGTATATTGTATGTGTAGAATATGAAAAATCATGATGTATAATGGTTGGATTAATTTAAGAGTTAATATATCTATCTATCTATCTATCTATCTATCTATCTATCTATCTATCTATCTATCTATCTATCTATCTATCTACATTTATATTAGCAATATGCACTGCATAAAGGAAAACATAAGTACTTAATAATGAATAAATAAAGAATCATAGCCAACATATTGGTAGCCAGAAATGTTTTATATAATAGACTCAATCAATGTCAGTAGAGTACTATAAATATCAGGCTGCTGTTTGCTTAGTCATCACATTTTGCAAATCCTGTAATGAAAAAATGTGTCAATCAAACCTTCACGTGGTTAAATTATTGCATCAGATAATCTATACATTTTAACTGCGAAGGGACTGCTGATTAAAAATACATACTATGTCATTGCAATATGAATATCATTCACAGTATCTTTCTATTTGTGAAAAATGTTTTGTCTTTGCATTAAAAAACTGAGATTCTAAGCCATACCTATATCAAATTAACTCTTCTATATATTTCTAATAAATATATATAAATATCACCTGTCTTGAGTATGTATCATAACCCATGACGTTTCAAGCACCAGATTTAATGAAATAGACTGAAATCTCCTAGACTCAGGACCTAGCACTGTGTGCAGTGAATTGAAACATATCGACGTGCTTTTTTTGAGAATTCTCCCCTCTAGTGCTCAGAAATGGCAATGCAGCAGTTTAATATGTGCCCCTGACCAGGTGTCAGATGGTCTCTTTTCAAGTGTAAAATGTTGCAACTATATTCTTAAATGCCACATAAAAAAATCCATGCTTGGAGATCAGATGAAGGTGCACAGGCCCAATAATGAAAGAAAACTATTGCAAATTAATTTATATATACATCCCAGTTGCTATCTGCACATTTGAATCTTTCTTTTGCTAATTTACATCAATTTCTTGGTCTATAATTAGACTTTAACAGAAGTATTTTAGGTTGCAGCAAAATTAGGTTTATGGACTATTTAAAGAAAAACAGCAAGGATAGATTATATGAAATCAAATACAAGACTCTAGCACTGCAAGATAAAGCTGCCCATGCTGGAATGAACGTTTGTACAAACATTTGTATGAAAATTCTTAGTACATTCGATGACTTGACAAATGTTGTTCAAAACTACTTACAATTTAAATTGCTTTTAACATTCAATTTAGGAATTGAATGGATGTTCCCAAAAGAAAACCACATAAACTGTTAGAAGTGTGTCTGTTTAAGAAAATTTTTCTATCCTACTCCTTCAAAATTTCTTGTCACTGTGACCAAAAACAAATGTAGTTTTCATCCCATTAGCAAGTAGAAAATGGAATAAACGTTCTAAAAGTGAAAACAATTTAATGAACTTCTACTAGTTACAGCTGTCTAATCATTCTTTCTTTCTGTATGAACATTAGTACAGTAGTATGCTTAAATGTAGCAGGGCTAATCTTAGTGTAAGAAGCTGTTTTTGCCCTTCATGCATCTGGCTCAGGGCTACCTGGGACCAAGAATGAAATGCTGCCCCCCCCCCACCCTCCCTCCCAAAAAAAAAAAAATCACGCCCACCAAAAGCCCCCACGTCCGTTATTTTATATCAAGATAATTAAAACTAAAATTACATTTATCAGGAACAGCAACAGCACCTTGGTCTATATGCAAAATTATATGACATACCATTATATTTAATTCCAAGAGGCAGGCTAGGGCAGTATAGGGGCAGGCTATGGCAGTATAGGGGTGGGCTAGGGTAGTATAGGGGAGGGCTAGGGTATTATAGGGGCAGGCAAGGGTAGTACAAGGGCAGGCTAGGGCAGTATAGGGGTGAGCTAGGGTAGTATGGGGCAGGCTAAGGTAGTATAGGGGCAGGCTAGAGCAGTATATAGACAGGCTAGGGTAGTATAGGGACAAGCTATGGTAGTATATGGAGAGGCTAGGAGAGTATATGGACAGGCTAGGGTAGTATATGGACAGTCTAGGGTAGTATGGGGTGGGCTAGGGTAGTATAGGGGCAGGCAGAGCGGCCCAGGTGGGCAGTTGTCATCATGACACAAAAGACTGCTGGAAAAAAAATCTTGGTCATCAATTTGCTGGGAAAATAGAAAAGAAGGAGAGGCGGGGGTGGTTACTGCCCCTTTCAAAGTGCTGCCTGGGTCCAAAGGACCCACTGGGACCCATGTTAGGGCCGGCCCTGATATGGCTGCACTTTTAATGGCTACAACAGTTTCCCACTTGTGGAGCTGTACAAGCAGTGCCCCCCCCCGTGTGCATACTGGCTTGGCTGTTTGCCACTTTTCATGACCAAAGATGGAGGAAGGGGCAGATTTCTGGAAAGGCAGCCCAAACAGTGCACACACTTTGGTTATGTTTAGTATGTTAATATTATTAATATCTGTAACTTTTAAAAGGACAGGAATTATTTCTGGTCAGAGATTGCCACAAGATTCACAAGACAGACAAATTCCCTTAACCACTTCCCGACCACGGCAGTGTGGCTCTATTCCGCGAATCACCGTAAATAGGCGGCAATTCGCAGACGTGCAGCCAGGGGGCGAGAGCGCGCTGCCGGCAGTGCACTCTCATGCCCATCACACTCTGCAGCAATGTGCCTGCGGCACGGATGGACCCGGTGTCCATCAGCGAGCCGTGATGAGCTGTCAGAGTGAAAGAACGGGGAACCGCCGATGTAAACACGTCGGTTCCCCACTCTGTCAGTGGGGACATAAGAGATCTACTGATCCCTGTCACTGGGATCAGTTAGATCTCTTATGCCCAAGGTAGCCCAGCCTAGGGTTGCCACATCATCCCTTTAATCCAGGACACATATTAATTACACAGGTTCTGTGACCGATTAAGTTGGTAATTAAACTCACTTGGTGCTTCACCTGCATTAAATTAGCCTCAGAACCTGTCTAATTCATATGTGTCCTGGATTAAAGGGATGATGTGGCAACCCTAGCCCAGCCCCCTCACAGTTAGAAAATGCCTAAGGAACACAGTTAACCCCTTCCCTGCCCCCTGCCAATGGTCCCAAAAAAGTGTCAGAATGGTCCGACATGTCCGCCGCAATATCGCAGTACCGCTAAAAATCGCAGATCACCGCCATTACTAGTAAAAAATTTAAAAAAACTGAAATTAATTCTCACTATCCGTAGACGCGGCAACTTTTGCGCAAACAATCAATAAACACTGATTGCGATTTTTTTTACCAAAAATATGAGGAAGAATATAAATCGGCAAAAACCGATGAATACATTTTTTTATATATTTTTTTTGGATTTGAATTTTAGCATTTTTAGGATTTTGAATTTTTTTTTTTGCAAAATTGACGCTCTTTCTTTGTTTATAGCGGCAATCAGAAATAACGCAGCGGTGACCAAATACCACCAAAAGAAAGCTCTATTTGTGGGAAAAAAAGGACGCAAATTTAGTTTGGATACAACGTTGCACGACTGTGCAATTGTCAGTTAAAGCGACGCAGTGCCGAATTGCAAAAAGTGCTCTGGTCCTACAGTGGGAAATCCTTCCGGGGGTGAAGTGGTTAAACAATGCATGTTGATTTGTCTAAAGATTAATACCATTCATGAATTATGATTGCTTGGATTCCTGGATTGTGTGATCCTCTGCAGATTAGACAGACCTACAAGCAAGTAATCAGGCAGACATACATTTTTGAGAGATATTGATTCTCTCAGTTTGGTAATCACTTTTTTCCTGATGGACTCCATGGCAGCATACGTATGGGTTAACCCCGCCTCCACTCCTCCCCTATAGGACACCACTCCCATAAATCTTTGCTCTGAGCCGAAGGCCGTGTTCCTTTTTTGTCCTCCTCCTAAGGACTGGTTCGATTATTCGACTGGTTTGATTATTTGATTACCTGAATATTTTCCTCCACGGTCAAGTCCGGCCAACAGCGACCACTGGGAAGACAGGTCGCGATACTCCGATAAGCCTGAGCTATTAGCGAGGTATGGAGTGGGCAATTGGAAGAGGCGTAAGAGATTACCTGAATTTTTTCCTCTCCACGATCAAGTCCGGCCAACAGCGACCACAGGGAAGACAGGTCGCGATACTCTGATAAGCCTGAGCTATTAGCGAGGTATGGAGTGGGCAATTGGAAGAGGCGCGCAAGCGGCGCAATGGCCAGACAGCCCAGCTATTAGCGGGTGGCCCTATCTGCCCCAAGTACGGCGTGATCAGCCTACCTGGTCCGGGTCGATCGTGGAAGCAGGATTGAATCACAGATCTGTGTTCGTGCCGTGTGCGGTGATGTATACCTTTTATATTACATATTCCATGGCAGCAGTGTGTGGTTGTCTGTTTTCTTCCCTGTCTCTTGCGTTTTCCAGTCTATGGTCTAAGCCACTGCTTTCTCTTTCGGCCGGGTGTCCCCAGGTTACTCCTGACCAGAGACCCAGTGCATGCGCACTGTGGGCGGCGGTGGCATCATTTCAGTGGAGAAGTGAAATCAGCAGTCAGTACTGTTGATATAGGGATTTCTCTATTGGCAGCTTTCAGCAGTGTTCTCTAAATGCTGTGTGCAATTACCAGGTATATGCTTTGCATTAACTTCCTGGTAAGCTGCCTGTGTAATTCTGCTATGCTTTGATCAGCTGGACAGGTAAGTGAAGAGGTGACTTTACTACGGTGGCGGCGGGTGTCACGCGTACGTGACCCAGAGACCAGTCCTCATTGGACCCCTGTGGGCCGGCTTTCTCTTTCGTCACCGAATCTGGTATCTGACCTTTTGCGTTCTCTGTCCCTTCTTTTGTCTGTTGGTGTGTGACGACGGTACCTTATACATTATATTTTCCATATGTAGTGGCGTGTGCCGTGCTTGTGTCTAGACACTAAGTTAGGACGAAGGTGCTAGCTGGGCCTGGTCCATCCGACTAGTGCGGCATGAACCCCGTCTATCCCGGTGGGCGATTATCGACCCGACAGACCGGTAACGCGGCGAACGCGCGGAGAAGGTTAACGGGTGAGGTATGGAGCGATTATCGAGTCCGAATAGTCTCATAGCGCTGGACAGAAGGGACACCA
>BLSH010397243.1:668419-681970 GCA_018402905.1 Glandirana rugosa | reverse complement strand
ACTGCCCGCGATGGGATTTTGACCCGTGCCTTTCCTGGTCTCGACCATTGATGACACCTGTGAAAGTTCCGGACCAACATTTCCTGGATACCTGTGGCCTGACCCGTGCCTTTTCCTGGTCTCGACCATTGATGACATCAGTGAGGTTCCGGACCATCATTTCTTGGATACCGGTTGTTTGCTGGCTCTTCACCAGGACCCCAGATGACGTCTGAGCATTTACCCACCGGCTCATCTTGATATCTGCGCATGACCTAAGGGATTCTGGTAAGCATACATCCTTATATATATTGGATTTATCAGAATACCCCCGGTCTTCTTGATTACCCTGACGTTGGTAAGATTACCCTGATATATTAGGATACAAGAAGATTGAGACTTACCTTTTTGTCTCCCACGTTGGAACTATAGTATTTTACAAATATATACATCAACATATATATATTGGTTCCATCAATAATCCAAGAACATTTTATTACATCATTGGGGCGCTGCAATTTTTCTTTATATTTATTGGGACAATTGGATTAGTTGTTGTTTGCGAGCAGCCTATGTTACACTTCACTTCAAATTTTAATATTTAGATCTTTTTAGTTGTTGTGAGCGCGGACTTTTATTCTTTATATCTATTGAAGTTAAAAGCTGTTTGGCTACCATGCACAGCTGCACCAGGTTTTTCTAGTTGTAGTAAATCAATCCCACAAACTCAATCTTTGCTGGCAAAATCCTTACCTGAAGTACCCAGGTTGGTACTTTACATGTTTGAAGTGGAATTAAATTAATGAATATAATAATTTCCCAAAGCCGTTACATTCAAGCCATGCTGTGAACTGTCACAGTTGCTTGTGCTGTCAACCGAACTGTCAAACTATTATCATAACTGATCACATGTTCAGCACCATGTCAAATGTACCACAAACAGAGGCTAAGATGGCAGCTTCCTTGGCTGTAAAGATAGGAGAGTTTAGTTACACTTTAGTTATGTGATCTATGCACTTAGCATCTAAATGCAGCTTGCAAATGATGCAGGAAATGGTATAAATGATCATGTAATGACAACACATTTAGGATATGCAGTGCATGAATGAGTTTTACAAACTCTTATTTGTTCAGTTGTGTGAAACAGTGATTTGCACACTATGAATATATATTATAAGCCCCTATAATAAAGTTAGTAAACTTCATCTCTGTATTAACCAGATCCCATTCAGCCTATAGACAGATGATGGCCGGGCGGGACATTCACAGTTCCAGGTGGATATCATACGATGTCCTACTGAAACGTGCCTAGCATGCACCCCACAAGCTATGCTGCGATGAAAATGTGTTACTACGATAACACTGTATTGCTCTGGTCACAGATTGTTAAAAAAAAAAAATATATATATATATATATCTTTTTTACATAGTGTCACCAGTCAGTGTCCCTGATCACCACCACACCAGTTACATAATGACACTGTACTGCACTGGTGACAGAATGTAAAATATTTCAAAAAAGTGATTTTTTTTTTAATATATTAATTTTGCAAAAATTACTCAAGAAATAAGATAGGCCGTCAGTACAGCAGGATTGATCACTTTTCAGCTATACTGTATATGTACCATAGTTTGTGGAATTTTCCTACAGACTAAATATTAATCATTGATTTGGGTTATTTTCACCAAAGAAATGTAACGGAATACAGTTTGGCTTAGATTTATGAAGAAAGACCATTTACTTGCAAAAACAAAAAGAACATTTTCAGTAATTTTTTCAACATTTTTGGTATTTTTTTCATTTATTTAGCAAAAAAAAAAAGCAGCTGTTAGTAACCACTTCAGCCCTGGAAGGATTCACCCCCTTCCTGACCAGAGCACTTTTTGCAACATGGCACCGCATCGCTTTAACTGACAACTGCACAGTCGTGTGACGTTGTACCCAAACAAAATTGACGTCCTTTTTTTTTACCAGAAATAGAGCTTTCTTTTGGTGGTATTTGGTCATCTCTGCGGTTTTTATTTTTTGAAACAAAAAAAGAGCAACAATTTTGAAAAAAAAACAATTTTTTTTACTTTTTGCTATATTAAATATCCCCAAAAAAAAGTAAAACAACTAATTTCTTCCTCAGTTTAGGTCAATATGTATTCTTCTACATATTTTTGGTAAAAAAAAATCGCAATATGCTACCAATATGATTGGTTTGCACAAAAGTTATTGTGGCTACAAAAGAGGGGATAGATTTATCACATTTTTATATATTTTTTTTTAATAGTAATGGTGGTGATCTGCGATTTTTAGCGGGACTGCGATATTGTGGTGGACAGATCGGACACTTTTGACACTTTTTTGGGACCAATGACATTTATACAGTGATCAGAGCTAAAAATAGCCACTGATTACTATATAAAAGTCATTGGCAGGGAAGGTGTTAACACTAAGGGGCGTTCAAGGGGTTAAATGTTCCCTAGGGAAGTGTTTCTAACTGTGGGGGGGCTGGACTGACAGGGAGTAGAGATAAATCACTGATCCGGATTACTTGGATCAGCAGATCTCTCTCTACTCCCCTGACAGAACGGGGATCTGTCTGTTTACATTGACAGATCTCCATTCTGTCTCTCTGTGGAGCGATCGCGGGGAGCGGGTGGACATTGCGGTCATGTGTATCGGCTCCAGCATTGCGCTGTGGGCGTGCATGCACCCCCTATCGCTCTTAAAGTGGTCAACGTACAATGACGGTGATTTGTGCAGCCATGCTAACCTGCCACACTACAACTGCGGCAGCTTGTCAGAAAGCAGTTAATTACCACCAAAGAAAAATTGATATAAATTGAATTTGGGTACAGTTCTGTATGACCGCTCAATTGTCATTCAAAGTGCTTAAAGCTGAAAATTGGCCTGTGCAGGGAGGGGGTGAAAGTGTCCAGTATTGAAGTGGTTAATAAGTGTTTCCAACATCCCACTAAACAGTTACTGATATAAAACTGCTGGTTTCTTGCTGATAAAGAGATATACTGAATGTAATGTAATTGAGCACCATTCAAATCATACAATACATTGTTTAGTTACAGTATCTCACAAAAGTGATGACACCCCTCACAAACTAGGTGAGGAGTACAAAGACAAGTGTGTCTTGCCTACAATCAAACATGGTGGTGGGAGTGTCATGGTCTGGGGCTGCATGAGTGCTGCCCACACTGGGGAGCTACAGTTCATTGAGGGAACCATGAATTCCAACATGTACTGTGACATACTGAAGCTGAGTATGATCCCCTCCCTTCGGAGACTGGGCCACAGGGCAGTATTCCAACATGATAACGACCCTAAGCACACCTCCAAGATGACCACTGCCTTGCTAAAGAAGCTGAGGGTAAAGGTGATGGACTGACCAAGCATGTCTCCAGACCTAAACCCTATTGAACATCTGTGGGGCATCCTCAAATGGAAAGTGGAGAAGCACAAGGTCTCTAACATCCACCAGCTCTGTGATGTCGTCATGGAGAAGTGAAGGAAGACAACAGTGGCAACCTGTGAAGCTCTGGTGATCTCCATGCCCCAGAGGGTTAAGGCAGTGCTGGAAAATAATGGTGGCCACACAAAAATATTGACACATTGGGCCCAATTTGGACATTTTCATTTAGGGGTGTTCTCACTTTTGCTTGATGTTGCAATACTGCCCTGCGGCCCAGTCTCCGAAGGGAGGGGATCATATTCTGCTTTAGTATGTCACAGAACATGTTGGAATTCATGGTTCCCTCAATGAACTGTAGCTCCCCAGTGCCGGCAGCACTCATGCAGACCCAGACACTCCAACCACCATGTTTGATTGCAGGCAAGACACACTTATCTTTGTGTGCCTCACCTGGTTGCCACCACACACGCTTGACACCATCTGCACCAAATACGTTTATCTTGGTCTCATCAGACCACAGGACATGGTTCCAGTAGTCCATGTCCTTAATCTGCTTGTCTTCAGATAATTGTTTGCGGGCTTTCTTGTGCATCATCTCTAGAAGAGTCTTCCTTCTGGGACGACAGCCATGCAGACCACTTTGATGCAGTGTGTGGCGTATGGTCTGAGCACTGACGGGCTGACCCCCCACCCCTTCAACCTCTGCAGAAATGCTGGCAGCACTCGTATGTCTTTTTCCCAAAGAAAACATCTTGACATGACGCTGAGCATGTGCACTTAACCTCTTTTGTTGACCATGACAAGGCCTGTTCTGAGTGGAACCTGTCCTGTTAAACCGCTGTTTGGTCTTGGCCACCATGCTGCAGCTCAGTTTCAGAGTCTTGGCAAACTTCTTATAGCCTAGGCCATCTTTATGTAGAGCAACAATTCTTTTTTCAGATCCTCAGAGAGTTCTTTGCCATGAGGTGCCATGTTGAACTTCCAGTGACCAGTATGAAAGAGTGAGAGCGATACGACCAAATTTAACACACCTGTTCCCGAAATCACAACTGAGACCTTGTAACACTATCAAGTCACATGACCCTGGGGAGGGAAAATGGCTAATTGGGCCCAATTTGTACATTTTCAATTAGGGGTGTACTCACTTTTGTTGCCAGCAGTTTAGACATGAATGGCTCTGTGTTGAGTTATTTTGAGGGGACATCTAATTTACACTGTTATACACGCTGTACACTCACTACTTTATATTGTAGCAAAGTGTCATTTTTTCAGTGTTGTCACATGAAAAAATATAATAACATATTTACAAAAATATGAGGGGTGTACTCACTTTTGTGAGATACTGTACATAGTTGTATACAAGTATAATCAATAATTTGTTGCCACATGCAAAAAATATGTTTTTTGCATGCTATAATGTATCCATGGATGCAGTCTACAGTAAATACAACAATCTTAAAGTGTTTGTTACCCCAACATTTCATATTCCTGATATGTGCCTGCTGTACCATGTACTTGTATGATAAAGTATCCTGTTCTCTTTGTGTTGCTTACTTTGTGTGAAATCCCTGGTGTTCCTGCCAGTCTTTCTGCTTTCCTATTAACAGCTGACCACACTAAGCAGGAGATCTCACCGTGGTCAGTTCTCTAGCTATGCTGGGAACTCAGCCTGCTCTCCTCCAATGATCAGACTTGTTCTGACATGCCTCCTCTGCACAGCCATTTGCTGGAAAGATTAGTGTACTATCGCTTCTCCTCCCCCAGCTGTTATGCAGCTGAGAACAGAGTGGGCATAGGAAATGTGATCACTTGTAAAAAAGAGGAAAAAAAGGTATTTATAATGTGTTTTTCTATCTATACACATTGCATTTATATTTTAAACTGAATGTATTGTTTTACAAGGTGATCATTTACAATCACTTTAAGTCAAAAATGGGGTTAGGAACATGGGATTTTTAATCCTGACCATGTCTGTTCTGTTTCATGAGTTATTTACACTGAACAAGTATACAGGAGAGGGGAGGGGCTTAGTATTCTCAGACCTTACTGCCATTTGCTTAAGGCCAGAGAAGTCATGAACACCAAGGAGTTGGTTCACTAATGGCAAATAGGCTGTTCACTTTTTAACTGAATCATCCCAGCTTAGCAAATGAAGTGAAACTCAGCTGACACCCATCAACCAATCATTTTCACCATATTCACTATGCTAGGGGAATATTCCCTTGTAAAGTGAAAAGCCTGTCTGCCTTGTGTAAACCACTGGATCAGAGTCAAAGCTCTGACAAAGGCAAGGAGGCAAGGCACATATCAGGAGGGGTCAGGACTTAATCTGGGCTTGACAGATGGTCTATATACAGCCTAGATCTATAATTCCAAAGAGCTGCATTATCTTAATACGATTTTTCAAAATTATTTTGTCATTTGTATCTAAAGATTAATTTGTTTTAAAATCCTTTTATTCATTTTTGATTAGAAAAATATCCAAACATGAATGCATCCACAATAACGAATAACATCAACAAACAACATTTCATATACCCAATTCCTAGAGTAAGCTTATTTATCAGAGCAACCTTTAATATAAAACGGGCCCAGCCCTCGGTCTCTTGCAAAAAAAACCCTCAAACAATCCACCCCACTTCCCTTTAAATGTGTTTTTAGGGGTGAGTACCTAGATGGCTATAAGTAGCCATCAAAGTCATTCACCTAATGGATCTTATCTTGTCCCAAATTATTGGTCCCACTAAGCCCTCTCCCCTGTGAAATCTTAGTGAAAAAGAAAAAAAAATTCTTTCCCTTTTTCTTTTTACCTTTCCTTTATATAATTAAATACCGGTCCATTTTTATGAGATCGTCTATTAAATGTGACTGAAAAAAACTGTTAAAACCAGTGCAAACTCTATGGAACCATGTTACCTAAGTGAGGAAAAAAAAAGAACCCCCCCCCGCCAAGATTCATTTGAAGTCAACAGTTTATGGCCTTACATTGAGTTAAAGTGTATGTATAGGGCAGGGATGAGTTAAGGGGTTGGCTGGGACTCTGTTGGGGAGTTTTAACCTCACCTTTTGACCATGGGACACCAAAACAAGAAACAAGGTGAGCGTCTCTCAGTGAGACAGAACGACACTGATGGTAATTAAATCAAACAAAAAATAATTACAACGGCATTTTTAACCTTTGGCCACCTGTAAACTATAACAGACGGGAGACTCTTGGCCTGTCAGTCATTGTGTGACATCATAAGAGGCGGGACAGACCAAGAACCTACTGGCATGTCCATCAAATGATGCTGCATCAGTGGGTGGTTCAAATCAGGAATCTCAGCCTGTTGGGTCCACCCACTACTGCAAGCGGTGGTGTAACTCACCGCTCACTTGGAAAAACCTACAGCAGGGCAGAGATAAGACTGGTGGACAGAGGAATACACAGCATAGCAGCCACAAGTTTTACAACATGGATGTTACAAGAAATTAAGCCATAATTCAAATAATGCACACTGGATTTCCAACAGATGAATCACTTTGGAAAAAAACAAAAACCATATAGTTGTGTGGTATGAAAGCACCAATACTGAGAAGTTGTTATTTTTCGGTCTAGAATTCAGCTTTAAATCCAGTATGCTTTTGGATGCTTTTGGGGTGTTTTGACTTGCCATTGCATTGTTCTGATTCACCCTGTAATTTACTCAATACTCATAGCAAGCTGCTTCTTGAGTCACATTGAGCTGTGTTAAATAATTTTTGCATTTACCCTTGTTCCTATATCCCCATTGGGGTTACCCATCTATCTCTTTTGTTACTTTGTTACTAATTGTACAATACATTTTTCAAGCCTGTTGATACAGCATATACTGTAAATATATCAGATTTGTTCAAGGGGCATAGAGTATATAAATCAGGTTTGTAACTGTTGTAAATAGTCTGTACACTATTCAATTAACAATGCTGTTGGCAAATTAGATTAATGAGAATTAAATCTGCTCCAACAGAAACATCCACTGATTTGAAAGACATTGGACCTTTCACACCAAAATCCAATATACACATTATAATAGCCCTACTAATTGCTCTACATTGCCATCTTGCAAATGGGACCAATTAACTTCTAATTCTAAGAAAACCCTAATTTTTTTCTCCCTCATCATCAGAATGGCATCACACAAGTAGTAGTCATCTGCCTTTAATTAATATGAAGGCAATAAGTAATGCATCTTGCACATTTCTGCGTCAGCAGTAAGTTGGCAGTGCCTCTGCTTCGTCTTTTGTGAAGGTGTAATCTGCCATTTAATTTAGGAGCATCTGTTCAGAGAAGTAGGTAACTTTTAGGCAGCTTCATTTTAATAACAGAACAAAGACAGTATTAGTGAGATTTCCACTTGTAGTTACATATCTAATTTTTTACGTGATTTTGAAAATGAAAATATCTGCAATTTTATATTTATGTTGTAAGCCAAAAAAATCTTAAGGCAGTCTATAATTGGAAGTGAAATTGTTTAAAATTAAGTAAAGGCGTTTGAAGTTGTTAGCTAATGAAAGGAATTAGGCCATACTTTTCACTTACAAATTGCAAAATGGAAATATCTTGCAATCTTAATGAATGCAGTACATTTGCTTTTTAGCAAGGCGCATCAGAACATTTGATTTATTTGCTATAAATCAATGCATGACATTTTCCCATGCTTTTGATTGGTTGATCATTCGTTACTTTACCAATTTCAAAAATACACATAATCCTTGGTAAACCTCAATGATGGATTATTTTGTCCCTTTAATTATTCCCTTTTTCTATACTGACTATCTGAAAAAGTTGCATTTACAGCAATTCTTAATTTCCAGTCTCTCACTTTCTTTTCATATTACTATTGTCAGGTAATAATGTTTAGAATACAGTTAAAAGCAAGTAGTGTTCACAATGCTCCTTGCCCCTTATTATTAGCCATCTATAATAGTTATGTTAGCTAGTTGGGACATAATTTAGGGTAGATGAAGAAGTAGCAAATAGATGAACATTTAAAAGACACAGTGTGCTGGTGCTAAATATTAACAGGGTTGCCTCTGTGCAACTCTATAATCCTCCATGGCCTTGTTTTGCCTATGGGATACTAACATTTATTAGGGCATGCATTCTTCATCTTTTAAAAAGCTAGATGTACCACATAAACAATGGAAACATTCATGTATTCTAAAGAAAAATGCTTTTATATTCTCTACAGGATTGCATTTGGATCAGAGCTAATCAAATCTGAGAAGCCCAGACCAAAACAGCTTGCTGCCTATAAGGAAATACTGTATGATATAATACATAAACAAGTGATCTTCCGGTAGTTTAAAACAAAACCAGTAAAGTGACACATCTCTCTCTCCACAGTTTTTATCTATAGTGTATACAATGTGACCATAGGGATGCTTAAGTAGTTGCAGTCTAACATATAGGCTGTAGTTACATCCAGAGTAATGCAAATAATTCAGGCTGTACAATGTCTATAATCATTACAGAGAATGCTGTCATATGACATCTTTTTAACTTATCAACAACTCACCAGGGAATAATCAGTAAATAAACACTCTCCCCCAGCTTTTTTCCTCAGACCCAGTTATTTCCCCATTGGATGCCACCATTTTGCCTTTAACTCAGCATAGAGAAAAGGAAGTCAGGCCGTCAATCACAGCCAATGCATCAAATACATTTTGCCTCTCTCCCTGTGAATGTCATTAATTTCTGTCATGTAGTAGGCAGGAGCAAGTTGAAGTACTAGGAATCAAGATATGGGCTTAAAGAAGACCTGAACTGTAAAATATGTGCCTATAAAAGACAAACGGGGGACAAGGAACTAGTCACTAGTATTGCCTGTGGGCTTACTGTAGCTGAATTTTACCGACTATTGACTTACCATGCCTTGTTTCAAACTGTGTCTCTCTATGGAGCTGTCCAACTAGAGGTGCAGAGCTTTACGTACCCATATCAGAGTTGCTGCCTGATAATAGTGATGTGGTTGGTATATTCAAAGCAGCAGTAGAGTTGGAGGAATTAAGTAGAAAAAGGAGGGAGATCCTTGTATTGCAAGTCCTATAGAACAATTTACTCTCCAGCAAGGGAATCAGTGAGCAGCATAAAATCTTGTTCCAAAGCCAGCAATAGATGAAGCGACTTTCTTTCCTACAACCACGGGTTGCAGGAAAGAAAATCGCTCAATTTCCCCATCAATGCAATCACCCTGCCCATACATGGTACTTTTTGAAAAAAATCTAATTTCAACATCAGTACCATTTGGTAGATGGTAGTTTTAACCTATATACTGTAGTTTACATATTTTGGGAAAAGATAGAGTACATTCAAAAAAGTTGAGAGAGTGATGCCAATATGTTTATATGCTTGGGTATGGAATAGTTCACTTTAAACAAATAAATCACAAAATCTTCCATGTTATGATATTACCTACTAAAAAGCTGCCAAAAATATAGAGAGCCAGGTTTCATATTCAATAGTTTTCTTAAAAAAACCCCAGAATGATGGGTCCTGCAAAGAAATCGCTAAGAAGAGGACAGCCATTTGATATATTTCTATATCCTGTGCTTTTACAAGCAAGAATGTGCATAGATTCCCTATTTTTACTCCCCTGTGGAGAGTTTGCAAACCGTGGGAAAAACAAAACCTTATGATTCTTATCATCTGAGGCTAGTGCAGATATGTATTGGTTCTCTTTTCTGGATAGTTCCTGCCCTATGATTTGTTGCTTCCTGATCTCAGCTATTTTGACTTTGATGCTGATATTCAATTTGACTTTGCCATTTTGGCCCATGCTAACTTAAGACCTGAATATGGCTAATACATGACCCTTTCACTGGATTATCCTTCTGCTGTTGTACTTGTGGAATCTGTTTTTACTCTATTCATATATAATCATGCCACACTTAAGTAAACCTAAGAGTAAAATAGGCAAAGGTTTAAGGTACTTTTACTGAATGTTAAAAACATGTATATAGATAAATGTCACGAACAATGGCACAACCATCAAACCATTCCTGCATACCAGGGTGCTAGGTGTTATCCTGGACTCTGAACTCTCTTTTCAACCCCACATCCAATCACTTCCCAAAGCTTGCTGTCTCAACCTCCACAATATCTCCAAAATACGCCCCTTTCTAACCGATGACACCACAAAGCTCTAAATTCACTCCCTGGTTATCTCTCGCCTCAACTACTGCAACTCCCTTCACATTGGCTTATCTTTAAATAGGTTATTCCCTACTCAGTCCGTCATGAATGCAGCTGCCAGACTCATCCACCTTACAAACCGCTCAGTGTCTGCTACCCCTCTTTTGAATTCAAAATACTAACAAAAACTTACAAAGCCATCCACAACTTGGCCCCCAGCTACATCATTAACCTAGTCTCAAAATACCAACCAAATCATTCTCTTCGTTCCTCCCAAGACCTCCTGCTCTCTAATTCCCTTGTAATCTCCTCCCATGCTCACCTTTCAAGACCTTTCTCATTCTCTCCCATCCTTTGGAATTCCCTACCCCAATCTGTCTGACTATCTCCTACTCTGTCCACTTTTAGGGGATCCCTGAAAACTTTTCTCTACAGAGAAGCATATCCTGCCTCCCCCTAACAACTATACTTTTATTTTCTCCATCAGCTCATCCCCTACAGTTATTACCTTTTGTATCACTTGACCCTCCCTTTTAGATTGTAAGCTCCAATGAGCAGGGCCCTCTGATTACTCCTGTATTGAATTGTAACTGTACTGTTTGCCATAATGTTGTAAAGCACTTCACAAACTGTTGGCGCTATATAAACCCTGTATGCTAATACATAATAATGTCTCTATTCTGTGCATAGAAGTAACCAAGCACTAGTAAACACATCAAACATTTATTGGAGTGGCAATAATTCCTTTAATGTAAGCACATTCCATTATCATGACTACCTACCAATACACTTTAAAAATGATATCCTACTGTATTTAGGTTCTATAAGTACATACAGTATATACCTTTATAACTCAAAATGCAATGTCTGCAGAAAATGACACTGCAGTCTTCTTTCATTTGTACTTTTTTTCCTCAGAAAGGCTCCCTTGCTCAGACAAGCCTCTAAACTCTGAGGCTGTTAGCATATATTTTACACAGGTGCGGCTGACTTTCTACAATTGGCACCTGTAGACATAGAGCTTCTTCCACGGAGCAATAAATTCATATGTGTGGCATTTTTTTTCGTGTTGCAATACTATTCCAGATATGTATGTTGATATTTCAAAGTATGTAGCTTTGGAAGTGACAAGCAAACATTCAAGTACTTAATGGAAGAAGTGTTCTTATGCTAATGTTTATTTCTCTAGAATGATTTAGTAATCCATTTCAAACTATTGCAGATGTACCGTAGTCTGATTGTTCTCCTTTTGAACAATAATAGCCCACTCTGTAATGTTTCTTAATTATCTTGGATGTTATCATCTTCCAAAGCTGTTTCATAAATCTGCTCTGTGGTCAGTGTGTTAGGCAATAAAAAACATTTAGTCTATTGAGGATTTGAGAACTCTGTAGTCTGTTGAGGATTTGAGAACTCTGTTAAAAGCAGGTGGTGGGATGTGTGTAATTAAAACTGGAAAATGTACCAGCAATACATACATACAGTATATCTAACCTCTGTATTGTCAAATTAAATAACATTAGAAATATATAAATAGCTGATAAGTGAAGGTGAACATGGCACTACCTGTCTGGAGTCTGCATGTTCTCCCTGTGCTTGCATGGGTTTCCTGTGGGTACTCCGGTTATATCCTACACTCCAAAGACATGCTGATAGGTTAAAGAGGAAGTAAACCCTGTTTATTCTCCTTTTTTAAAATATTATCAGTTAATAGAGTTGAGCGAACCCGGACTCTAAGATTAGGATCCGTACCGGACTTTGGGGTGTCCGTGCCACGAATCCTATCCTGGACATTAAAAAAAAGTCCGGGATCAGGTTTGGTATTCGGGTATATTTGGCGCCTTTTTTATAGCTGCTAGTCAGCCAATCAACAAGCTTTTCACTAGTTTGCCTTTAGAAGCCATCACAGCCATGCCTACTAATGGCATGGCTGTGATTGGCCAGTGCATCATGTGACCAAGCCTCTATATGGGGCTGGATGTCACGTAGCGCCGCGTGTCAGATCGTCTCAGACTAGAGTAGGGAGAGCTTCATGCCGCTGCTGTGAGGGAAAGATTAACATTCACAACCATCTCAGACTGCATTAGGGAGACCTTCATTGTGGTCCTGTGAGGGAGACACTAGCGTTCAGAACTATCTTATAGTGCATTAGGGAAACATTCCTGTTGGTGCTCTGAGGGAGAGATTATCATTCTAAAACCATCTACTACTGCATTAGGGACAGGTTCCTGTTGGTGCTCTGACGGAGAGATTATCGTTCTAAAACCATCTACTACTGCATTAGGGACATGTTCCTGTTGGTGCTCTGAGGGAGAGTTTATCGTCCTAAAACCAACTACTACTGCATTAGGGAGAGGTTCCTGTTGATGCTCTGAGGGAGAGTTTATCGTTCTAAAACCAACTACTACTGCATTAGGGAGAGGCTACTGTTGGGGCTCTAAGGGAGAGATTATCGTTGTAAATCCATCTACTACTGCATTAGGGACGGGTTCCTGTTGGTGCTCTGAGGGAGAGATTATCATTCTGAAACCATCTGCTACTAGATTAGGGACAGGTTCCTGTTGGTGCTCTGAGGGAGAGTTTATTGTTCTAAAACCATCTACTACTGCATTAGGGACAGGTTCCTGTTGGTGCTCTGAGGGAGAGTTTATTGTTCTAAAACCATCTACTACTGCATTAGGGAGAGGTTCCTGTTGATGCTCTGAGGGAGAGTTTATAGTTCTAAAACCAACTACTACTGCATTGTGGAGAGGTTCCTGTTGGTGCTCCGAGGGAGAGTTTATCGTTCTAAAACCATCTACTACTGCATTAGGGAGAGGTTCCTGTTGGTGCTCTGAGGGAGAGATTATCGTTTTAAAACCATTTACTACTGCATTAGGGAGAGGCTCCTGATGGTGCTCATAGGGAGAGATTATCATTCTGAAACAAAATTTTGCTATTAGAGAGGGAGTCTCGTGGTTGTCCTTGGAGAGGGATTACGTCATCATCTACCAAAATCTTGCT
>BLSH010397243.1:643994-657478 GCA_018402905.1 Glandirana rugosa | reverse complement strand
CTGCATTAGGGAGAGGTTCCTGTTGGTGCTCTGAGGGAGAGTTTATAGTTCTAAAACTAACTACTACTGCATTATGGAGAGGTTCCTGTTGGAGCTCTGAGGGAGAGATTATCGTTCTAAAACAATCTACTACTGCATTAGGGACAGGTTCCTGTTGGTGCTTTGAGGGAGAGTTTATCATTCTAAAACCATCTACTACTGCATGAGGGAGAGTTTATCGTTCTAAAACCATCTACTACTGCATTAGGGAGAGGTTCCTGTTGGAGCTCTGAGGGAGAGATTATCGTTCTAAAACAATCTACTACTGCATTAGGGACAGGTTCCTGTTGGTGCTTTGAGGGAGAGTTTATCATTCTAAAACCATCTACTACTGCATTAGGGAGAGTTTATCGTTCTAAAACCATGTACTACTGCATTAGGGAGAGGCTCCTGTTGGTGCTCTGAGGGAGAGTTTATCATTCTAAAACCAACTACTACTGCATTAGGGAGAGGTTCCTGTTGGTGCTCTGAGGGAGAGTTTATCGTTCTAAAATCAACTACTACTGCATTAGGGAGAGGTTCCTGTTGGTGCTCTGAGGGAGGGTGTATCGTTCTAAAACCATCTACTACTGCATTAGGGAGAGGTTCCTGTTAGTGCTCTGAGGGAGAGTTTATCATTCTAAAACCATCTACTACTGCATTAGGGAGAGGTTCCTGTTGGTGCTCTGAGGGAGAGTTTATCGTTCTAAAACCAACTACTACTGCATTAGGGAGAGGTTCCTGTTGGTGCTCTGAGGGAGAGTTTATCATTCTAAATCCAAATACTACTACAGTAGGGAGAGGTTCCTGTTGGTGCTCTGAGGGAGAGTTTATCGTTCTAAAACCAACTACTACTGCATTAGGGAGAGGTTCCTGTTGGTGCTCTGAGGGAGAGTTTATCGTTCTAGAACCATCTACTACTGCATTAGGGAGAGGCTCCTGTTGGTGCTCTGAGGGAGAGATTATCGTTGTAAATCCATCTACTACTGCATTAGGGACGGGTTCCTGTTGGTGCTCTGAGGGAGAGATTATCATTCTGAAACTATCTACTACTAGATTAGGGACAGGTTCCTGTTGGTGCTCTGAGGGGGAGATTATTGTTCTAAAACCATCTACTACTGCATTAGGGACAGGTTCCTGTTGGTGTTCTAAAGGGAGAGTTTATCGTTCTAAAACCATCTACTACTGCATTAGGGAGAGGTTCCTGTTGGTGCTCTGAGGGAGAGTTTATAGTTCTAAAACTAACTACTACTGCATTATGGAGAGGTTCCTGTTGGTGCTCTGAGGGAGAGATTATCGTTCTAAAACAATCTACTACTGCATTAGGGAGAGGTTCCTGTTGGTGCTTTGAGGGAGAGTTTATCATTCTAACACAATCTACTACTGCATTAGGGAGAGGTTCCTGTTGGTGCTTTGAGGGAGAGTTTATCATTCTAAAACCATCTACTACTGCATTAGGGACAGGTTCCTGTTGGTGCTCTGATGGAGAGTTTATCATTTTAAAACCATCTACTACTGCATTAGGGAGAGGCTCCTGTTGGTGCTCTGAGGGAGAGTTTATCATTCTAAAACCAACTACTACTGCATTAGGGAGAGGTTCCTGTTGGTGCTCTGAGGGAGAGTTTATCATTCTAAAACCATCTACTACTGCATAGGGAGAGGTTCCTGTTGGTGCTCTGATGGAGAGTTTATCGTTCTAAAACCAACTACTACTGCAATAGTGAGAGGTTCCTGTTGGTGCTCTGAAGGAGAGTTTATCATTCTAAAACCATCTATTACTGCATTAGGGAGAGGTTCCTGTTGGTGCTCTGAGGGAAAGTTTATAGTTCTAAAACCAACTACTACTGCATTATGGAGAGGTTCCTGTTGGTGCTCTGAGGGAGATTTTATCGTTCTAAAACCATCTACTACTGCATTAGGTAGAGGTTCCTGTTGGTGCTCTGATGGAGAGTTTATCGTTGTAAATCCATCTACTACTGCATTAGGGACGGGATCCTGTTGGTGCTCTCAGGGAGAGATTATCATTCTGAAACCATCTACTACTAGATTAGGGACAGGTTCCTGTTGGTGCTCTGAGGGGGAGATCATTGTTCTAAAACCATCTACTACTGCATTAGGGACAGTTCCTGTTGGTGCTCTGAGGGAGAGTTTATCGTTCTAAAACCATCTACTACTGCATTAAGGAGAGGTTCCTGTTGGTGCTCTGAGGGAGAGATTATCGCTCTAAAACCATCTACTACTGCATTAGGAGAGGTTCCTGTTGGAGCTCTGAGGGAGAGATTATCGTTCTAAAACAATCTACTACTGCATTAGGGACAGGTTCCTGTTGGTGCTCTGAGGGAGAGTTTATCATTCTAAAACTATCTACTACTGCATTAGGGAGAGGTTCTGTTGGTGCTCTGAGGGAGAGTTTATCATTCTAAATTCATCTACTATTGCATTAGGGAGAGGCTCCTGTTGGTGCTCTGAGGGAGAGTTTATCATTCTAAAATCAACTACTACTGCATTAGGGAGAGGTTCCTTTTGGTGCTCTGAGGGAGAGTTTATCGTTCTAAAACCAACTACTACTGCATTAGGGAGAGGTTCTTGTTGGTGCTCTGAGGGAGGGTGTATCGTTCTAAAACCATCTACTACTGCTTTAGGGAGAGGTTCCTGTTAGTGCTCTGAATGAGAGTTTATCATTCTAAAACCATCAACTACTGCATTAGGGAGAGGTTACTGTTGGTGCTCTGAGGGAGAGTTTATCATTCTAAAACCAACTACTACGGCATTAGGGAGAGGTTCCTGTTGGTGCTCTGAGGGAGAGTTTATCGTTCTAAAACCATCTACTACTGCATTAGGGAGAGGCTCCTGTTGGTGCTCTGAGGGAGAGATTATCGTTGTAGATCCATCTACTACTGCATTAGGGACAGGTTCCTGTTGGTGCTCTGAGGGGGAGATTGTTGTTCTAAAACCATCTACTACTGCATTAGGGACAGGTTCCTGTTGGTGCTCTGAGGGAGAGTTTATTGTTCTAAAACCATCTACTACTGCATTAGGGAGAGGTTCCTGTTGGTGCTTTGAGGGAGAGTGTATCATTCTAAAACCATTTACTACTGCATTAGGGAGAGGTTCCTGTTGGTGCTCTGACGGAGAGTTTATTGTTCTAAAACCATCTACTACTGCATTAGGGAGAGGCTCCTGTTGGTGCTCTGAGGGAGAGTTTATCATTCTAAAACCAGCTACTACTGCATTAGGGAGAGGTTCCTGTTGGTGCTCTGAGGGAGAGTTTATCGTTCTAAAACCAACTACTACTGCATTAGGGAGAGGCTCCTGTTGGTGCTCTGAGGGAGAGTTTATCATTCTAAAACCAGCTACTACTGCATTAGGGAGAGGTTCCTGTTGGTGCTCTGAGGGAGAGTTTATCGTTCTAAAACCAACTACTACTGCATTAGGGAGAGGTTCCTGTTGGTGCTCTGAGGGAGAGTTTATCGTTCTAAAACCATCTACTACTGCATTAGGGAGAGGCTCCTGTTGATGCTCTGAGGGAGAGTTTATCATTCTAATACCATCTATTACTGCATTAGGGAGAGGTTCCTGTTGGTGCTCTGAGGGAGAGTTTATCATTCTAAAACCAACTACTATTGCATTAGGGAGAGGTTCCTGTTGGTGCTCTGAGGGAGAGTTTATCATTCTAAAGCCATCTACTACTGCATTAGGGAGCGGTTCCTGTTGGTGCTCTGATGGAGAGTTTATCGTTCTAAAACCAACTACTACTGCAATAAGGAGAGGTTCCTGTTGGTGCTCTTAGGGAGAGTTTATCGTTCTAAAACCAACTACTACTGCATTAGGGACAGGTTCCTGTTTGTGCTCTGAGGGAGAGTTTATTGTTATAAAGCCATCTCCTATTGCATTAGGGAGAAGTTCCTGTTGGTGCTCTGAGGAAGAGTTTATCGTTCTAAAACCATGCACTACTGCATTAGGGAAAGGTTCCTGTTGGTGCTCTGAGGGAGAGCTTATCGTTCTAAAACCAACTACTACTGCATTAGGGAGAGGTTCCTGTTAGTGCTCTGAGGGAGAGCTTATCATTATAAAGCCATCTCCTACTGCATTAGGAAGAGGTTAATGTTGGTGCTCTGAGGGAGAGTTTATTGTTATAAAGCCATCTCCTACTGCATTAGGGAGATGTTCCTGTTGGATCTGTGAGGGGGAGATTATTGTTCTAAAATCATCTCATACTGCAGTAGGGACAGGTTCCTGTCGGTGCTGTGAAAGACAGATTATCGGTCTAAAATCATCTCATACTAGTGTAGGGAAAGGCTCCTGCTGCTGGTGTGAGCGGTGCATTTCTTGCACAAAAATAAAAAGTGCATCTGCAATTTTCTTTTTTTTTGAAAAATAAGAATAATAATTTTTTTTTTGTTGTATTAATAAATAGTGCTACATAGTACATTTGTGTCCAGAATGAGGAGAGCGTAAAATAAGGGACGTGGTGGTGGTCGTGGTGCTGCTGGTGCTTATGGTGTTGATGGTGTTGCTGAAACTCCTGTTGCAAGGAGAGGACGTGGTCGATCTGTGCCAGCTACACGCACAAGTGAAACACCTTCCTCAGGTAGCCGACAGAACCTACAATGTTATATGGTATGCCCGAATGCCGTTCAACGAATGGTGAGGCCATAACAAGTACAGGTGATAGTAGATGGGGTGGCTGACAATGCCTCCAGTTCCTTCACATTGTCTCCCACCCGGTCCCTTGATGAAAGCTCAGAGTTGGCACCTGAACCCCATGGCCATCTGTATTTCACCTCAGCCCTTTGTGAGCCCCAAGTCTTGCTGCAGTCTCTTATGCTTTTTGATGACTCTGCTGCTGTGCTTTCCATGGGCCATCCACATAGCCCTGGCCCAGAAGTGGAAGACATTGAGTGCACTGATGGCCAACCACTTCTGGTTCAGGATGAGGACATGGAAACACCATGGCAGCACATCTGTGATGATGATGACGAAACACAGGTGCCAACTGCTGCGGCTTTCTACAATGTGCAGACTGACAAGGAGGGCAGTGGTGAAGGGTGGGTGGAAGATGATGTGGAGGATGATGAGGTAATAGACCCCACATGGAATAAAGGTCATGCGAGTGACGTGTGCAGTTTGGAGGAAGAGGTGGTGGTCGCACAGAGGCACCAGCACAGCAAAAGAGGAAGCAGGTTGCAAAAGCGGAGCAAGCGTCCCCTAAACAGTATGCCTGCTACTACCAACCGCACCCAGGGACCTAGCACACCAAAGGCAGCTCAAAGGCGTTCCCCTGCGTAGCAGTTCTTCAGACAATGTGCTGACTACAATACACAAGTGGTTTGCACACTGTGCAATGAGAGTCTGAAGCGAAGCACAAATGTTCTAAACCTTAGCACAACTTCCATGACCAGGCATCTAAATGCAAAGCACTTGCTGCAGTGGAATAAGTACCTCAAAATCCAAGAAAGGTCTCGGCTTCCTCCTGCTTCCTCTTCTGCTGCTGCCTCGGCCTCTTCCTCCACCTCTACAGTGCCAGTGTCACCTGCCACCCAGCAAACAGACGATGTGACATCAACGCCACCATGTCCGCCACCGTCCCCAAGCATTTCCACACGGTCCCATGGAAGCTTACCTCTCTCTTTCTCCCAAACACTGGAGAGAAAGAGGAAGTACCCCCTACCCACCCGCGATCCCTGGCCCTGAATGCCAGCATTTCAAAATTCCTGGCCTTTGAAATGCTGTCATTCCGCCTGGTGGACACGGATAGTTTTAAAAACCTGATGACGGTGGCTGTCCCACAGTAGGTGGTTCCCAGCTGCCACTACTTTTCCAGGCAAGCCATCCCTTCCCTGCACAAACAAGTCGGGGACGAGATCAAGTATGCACTGCGCAACGCCATCTGTGGCAAGGTCCACATAACCACTGATACGTGGACCAGTAAGCACGGGCAGAGACGCTATATCTCGCTAACTGCACACTGGGCAAATGTAGTGGTGGGCGGGCCTGAGGCGGCTAGCTGTTTGGCGCATGTCCTTCCACCACCCAGGATTGCAGGGCATTTCTCTTTGCCTCCTGTTGCCTCCTCCCCCTACTGCGCTTCCTCCACATCCGCTCAGCGTAACACCTTCACCACCAACTACAGCACATCCAGGGGGAAACGACAGCAGGCTGTTTTAAAACTGATATGTTTAAAGGATATACCCCACACTGCGCAGGAGCTGTGGACGGGCATTGAACAACAGACCGATGACTAGTTGTTGCCACTGAGCCTCAAGCCCGGCCTGGTGGTGTGCGATAATGGGCGAAATCTCGTAGCAGCTCTGGGCCTAGCCGGTTTGATGCACATCCCTTACCTGGCACATGTGCTGAATTTGGTGGTGCAGAAATTTCTGTCAGAGCTGCTGCAGAAAGTACGGGCTATCTGTGTGCGCTTTCGACGTTCTCTCCCTGCTGCTGCTCGCCTGTCTGCGCTGCAGCGGAACTTCGGCCTTCCCACTCACCGCATTCTATGCGGCGTGCCCACAAGGTAGAACTCCACCTTGCACATGCTGGAGAGACTGTGCCAGCAGCAGCAGGCAATACTGGAGTTTCAGCTGCAGCATGCACGGGTCAGTTGCTCTGCGGAACAGCACCACTTCATCACCAACGAGTGAGCCTCCATGCGAGACCTGTGTACCATATTGCGGTGTTTCGAGTACTCCACCAACATGGCCAGTGCCAATGACGCTGTTCTCAGCGTTACTATCCCGCTTCTATGTCTCCTTGAAAAAACAATTTGGGTGATGATGGAAGAGGATGTGGCACAGGAGGAAGAGGAGGAGGAAGAGGGGTCATTTCCACAGTTATCATGCCAGTCATTCACAAGTGGCTCGGAGGGTGGGTTCCTGCACTAGCATAGGCCAGGTCAAAAATTTTCAAGCCAAGGGACAGTTCTGGAGGATGATGAGGACGAGGATGATGAGGAGTAGGAGGAACCGTGTTCACAGCAGGGTGGCACCCAATGCAGCTCGTGGGCATCACTGGAGCATCGCTGGGGGGATACGGAGGACACCGATGATACACCTCCCACAGAGGACAGCTTGTCTTTGCCTCTGGGCAACCTCGCACACATGAGCGACTATGCAATGCCTGCTCAACGACAGCCGAGTTGCCCACATTTTAACTGGAGCTGATTACTGGGTGGCCACCCTGCTGGATCCCCGTTACAAAGACAACGTGCCGTCCTTAATTCCCTCACTGGAGTGTGATCAGAAGATGCACGACTACAAGCGCACTCTGGTAGACGCGATGCTGAGGGCATTCCCAAATGACACCGGGGGCTCAGTGGAAGCACAAGGCGAAGGCAGAGGAGAAGGAGGAGGAAGAGGTCACCAACGCAGCTTTGGCACCGCCAGCACCTCAGAAGGCAGGGTTATGGCCGAAATGTGGAAAAGCTTTGTCAGCAGCACACCACCACAAACAGCACCACCAGCTGATAGGCAACGTCTTAGCAGGAGGCAGCATTTCAGCAACATGGTGGAACAGTATGTGTGCACACGCCTACACGTACTGACTGATGGGTTTGCCCCATTCAACTTCGAGGTCTCCAAATTGGCCACATGGCCTGAGCTTGCCCTTTATGTCTTGGAGATGCTGGCCTGCCCTGCAGCCAGTGTATTGTCTGAATGTGTGTTTAGTACGGCAGGGGGCGTTATCACAGACAAGCGCAGCTACCTGTTCACAGCCAATGTGGACAAGCTAACCTTTATTAAAATGAACCAGGCATGGATCCCACCAGACTTGCCTGTACCTTGTGCAGAATAGACATTTAGACCAGCCTCACACAGCCATTGGTATCCTTTTTTTTTTTAATATGTCTCAATATTTTGGGGGCTACCCCAATTCTAAAAAAAACAAACAAACAAAAAACAGTGTTGGCTACCCCCTCCTCCTCCTCCACCACCGCCACTTCCACCTACACTGCCACGGTCACGGCCTAGTCAACCTCTGGGCTCCTACTCCACATCCACCTCTTCCTCCCATTTTTTTTATGTGATTTTAAGGTTATTTCCCTATCCACATTTGTTTGCAGGGCACTTGTCCTACTCTTACCCCCATTTTGCTTCATTTTGCAGCCTTCTAGCCCTTTCCATGACTTTTTTACAGCCATTTTTGTGCCCAAAAGTTCCGGTCACCATTGACTTCAATGGGGTTCGGTGTTCGGGGTCAAGTTCAGATCAAGTTTGGTGCCGAACCCAAATGGTTTCACAAGGTTCAGCCGAACCCGATGACCTCGAACATCCAGGTGTCCGCTCAACTCTATCAGTTAACAATGTATGCACATGCCTGGCACCTTTAAACGTCAATAAAATCCGCTTTCTAAATACCTTTTTTTGCTTATATAAAAGTAATATTCCGGGAATCGGCAGCTCCATCTTTACTGTTGATCTATGTGTCTTCTGTGGATGTAATTTCCGCCCTTCCTTTGTTCCCCAGCCTAAATCCCACGCATGTGCGAACGCATCTTGTATGGCTCTCAGAGCAGCTGCAGCTGCTTGCTCTTATGGTCCTCTCTGTGATACTCTGGTTCACAAGCGGAGAACCAGGAAACAAAGGAGAAGGGCACAACACACTATCTTGATTCTTCAGTGCTGTGCCATTTACAGAAGAAAGATATGCTGAGCATGCAGAAACGGCACACATAGCATGTCGTGACTGAAGGGATGGAATATGCAGGCACTGATGACGTCATTAATATTTGCAGGACGGATTGTGAGGAAACTGGAATTGTAAGTGAACTTTCACAAGCTCCGATCAGTAGCTTTAGCAACGAAAGTGTAACTGGAGGGTTTACAACCAGTTTAATTTTCTCCTGTCTAAATTGTCCCTAGTGTGTGTTTGTATGAATGTGAATTAGGTATTTTAGATTTTAAGCTCCTTGAGGGCAGGGACCAATGTAAATGTACAATATATATGCAAAGAGCTGCGTAAATTGTCAGCATTATATAAGTACCTGTAGTAAATAAAATATAAATAAACTAAATTACAATAGTGCACAATCAACTGTGCTTAATCATTTTGGTTGAACGCTATTGTTTTCTTGGAAGATAAATTGGTTCTAAAGGTTCCTAGATACTCTCCTCTGCCTACCTCCATAGATATAAATACACACAATCGGATGAATTTTTGCATAAGTTAGAAAAAAGAAAAATCTCTGAGAAGTGTTTTTGTGCCTGCACATCTAATTGCCCATTAATGTCTACACTTGGCTTTAGGTTACGGAACTAAATAAGTCTTTAAAAAGTCATTACACACACTTTTTTTTTTACTGTAATGTAAAAAATGCAGTCATCAAGATCAACCAATTAGCTGCTGTATTCATTTTTTTCTGACAACAAAAATAAAAGAAATCTGAAAACGGAATTGTTTCTATGGCTAGAGCACAAATCTCTGTTTACATCATACTGAAAAAAAAGTTCTTAGCAAAGAACATCATGCAAAATGTAATTATAAATAACATGAAAAGCCATATTTTATTGTACTAGCTACTTGATGTTTGTACAAATTTTAATGTATAAAATAAACTTCACCTATTTTTTATTCATAACTGCTATGAACAGAACTGCAACAAAGACATTTTCACATAGGAGATCAGACATGTAAGCAAATTTACTTTGTGAATCCTTGTATATGTCCCTTTAACCACTTCAGTTTTGCAAGGTTTTATCCCCTTCCTGACCAGGCCATTTTTTGCGATACGGCACTGCGTTGCTTTAATTGACAATTGTGAGGTCGTGCAACGTACCCAAATAAAATTGATATCCTTTTTTTTACCACAAATAGAGCTTTCTTTTGGTTGTATTTTTTCAATCAAATTTCTTCATCAGGCCAATATGTATTCTGCTACATGCTTTTGGTAAAAAAAATCCCAATAAGCGTATATTGATTGGTTTGCACAAAAGTTATAGTGTCTACAGACTATATACATTTATGGACTTTTTATTTTATAAATAGTTTTTACTAGTAATGGCGGCAATCAGTGGGATTATTGGGACTGCTTTTTGGGGACCAGTGACACCAATACAGTGATCAGTGCTAAAAACAAATGCACTGTCACTCTATAAATGACAATCAAATATCAAGTGTGCTCCTAGCCTGTGCTTTCTAACTGTGGGGGGAATGCTGTGACTTGAGGAAGACAGGGATCCGTGTTTCTGCTTAGCAGAAACACAAGATCTCCATTTTCCTCTCTCTGAGAATGGCAGTCTGCCTTGTTTACCTGGGTAGCCGGCAGCCATCACAGCCGCTGGACCCGCTGATTGGCTCCTGCTGTGTCCAATCATGCACGCGCCCCAGAGCCAGGGAGAGGAATCATGTACAGGTATATGATTTTGCACTTAAGGGCCACCCTCCTGCAGTATATATACATGGGGTTGACCTTAAGCGGTTAATAATCACTTAAAAATCATAGCATGCAAATTTTAAAATAATGCTTTATACATATCTCCCAACTTTGAACTTCAGAATGAGGGAAACCTGAGGAGGGAAGTAACCTGCAGTGTGCATAGCATACCACAGCAAAAGTGGGTGTGACCAAACTATTGACAGTGGGAGGGGCTTAAGTGTACCTATAAAATATGCTTTGATTATTGTTCCACAAGCAAGAGTCTCATGGATACATACAAATCAGCACAATCATTTAAAAAAAAGAATAAAAGGGTGCAGGGTTTTGGAGTGTGTTACGCACAGTGTGCAAAAGGTTCTGGAATGTGTTATTAACAGGGTTCAAGGTTCTAGAGTGTGTTATGCATATATCGTAGGGTTCAGGAGAGTGCTAGGTACATAGTGCAGGGTTCTGGAGTGCATTATAGACCAATGTGCAGGGTTTTGGAGTGTATTACACACAGAGTGCAGGGTTCTGGAGTGTGTTATGTAAAGATTGTAGAGTTCAGGAGAGCACTAGGTACAGAGTGTAGAGTTCTGGAGGGCATTATGCACAGAATGCAGGTTTAGAAGAATGCTAGATATAGAGTACAGGGCTCTGGATGTGAAATTGACAGGGTGTAGGGATTTGGAGTGCATTATCTATAGAGTGCAGGGTTCTGGAATGTGTTATGCACAGGGTGCAAGGTTCTGAAGTGCATTACTTATAGATTGTATTATTTAGGAGAGTGCTAAGCACAGAGTGCATGGTTCTGGAGTGAGTTGTGCACAGGGTACAGGGTTCCAGAGTGCATTACGCACAGAATGCAAGGTTTAGGAGAGCTCTATGTACAGAGTGCAGAGTTTTGGGATGCGCTACATCCAGTGTGCAGGATTCTGAAGAGCGTTACCCACAGAGTGCAGGGTTTAGGAGAGGGCTACATACCGAGTGCAGATTTCTGAGGTGGGCTATGCACTGAGTGCAGGGATTTGGGATGCGCTATGTACAGAGTGCAGGGTTCTGTGAGGAGCTGCTTACAGGGTGCAGTGTTCAGGAGTGTGTTATGCACAGAATGCAAAGTTCAGGAGAGTGCTAGGCACAAAGTACAGGGTTCTGGAGTGCATTCCATACAGAGTGCAGGGTACTGAGGTGCATTATGCACAGAGTGCTGTTTGGAAGAGAACGCTAGGTACCCGGTCCATCCATCCACATCTCATTACTACACTCCTCCTCTGCAATAACTTCTGCACCCGACAAACACAACCCCTCCCCTCTGCCCTCATCTTTAGCCCCCCCTCCCTCCCCAGAGCTCCACCATCTTCCACATGGTTACCTTTCTCGCTCTTCTATCCACCACAGCAAAATCTTCCTTCTCAATGCATACTCATTTTTGGCTCTATAACTTCCCCGATCAGGTAGGAGAATGGGAATGCTGCAGAACATGGTGAACTCTTGTCCCGGCTTTGAGTGCAGAGCATAGAGTCTGTTGAAGGAGCCGCGGGACAGCTGTTACTTTCACTTTCAAATACAGAAGTCGGGCCTGTGTGTTTTAAAGTGAAAGTGCTGAGCTGTGAGCACAGGACTAACCCAGGCTGAAAAACATGATGCGGGACAAACCTCCTATACAGCGAGACCACGAGACAAAGGTGAAGATGCAGGAAAGTCCCACCCAATCTCAAAGACAGTTGGGACGTATACCTTATATCATTATTTTTTAATTTTCATAAACATTTTTAACTAAGCATTTATTATAGAATGCCCCAATGACAACAGAGCTTCTTTCTTTCCCATTTTCTCTCTCTCCCTCTCTTTTTCTCTCTCTTTCTTTCCTCTCTTCCAGGCTAGCACAAGTTTGGCTCCTCTGCTGTGCCGTAGACCCTTTGTAACCCCCAGAGAGTGAGGAGAAATGTGCAACGCAGTAGGACACTGCACATCAATGCATGTGCATTTAATTGCACTTAACACATACATTGTGGCATAAATGCACCCTTTAAAGTGGTTGTATACCCTGCTTGGTGATTTTTACCTACAGGCAGTGGTGGCTGGTGAAATTTTAGGATGGGAGGGGGCGCCAGACCCTGTCCTTCCTTTTTGACCCCTCCCACTTCTCATAAACCCCACCCCTTATAGATTCCCCCCATTGTGTCAGAAGTCTATAGCTTTGCATCACCAGATAGGGGTATATACAGCTTTGCCAGATAAGGGTATATACAGCATCACCAGATAGGGGTACATACAGCATCATAGATGCAGGGATATACACAGCATCACAGATAGGGGTATATACAGCACCACAGATAGGGGTACATACAGCACCACAGATAGGGGTATATACAACACTACAGATCGGGGTATATACAGCACCACAGATAGGGGTATATACAGCACCACAGATAGGGGTACATACAGCACCACAGATAGGGGTATATGCAGCACTACAGATAGGGGTATATGCAGCACCATAGATAGTGGTATATACAGCACCACAGATAGGGGTATATACAGCACCATAGATAGGTATATACAGCACCACAGATAGGGATATACTGCACCATAGATAGGTATATACAGCACGACAGATAGATATATAAAGCACCACAGATAGGGATATGTGAATGAGGTTTGGGTGTGGCGCTGTCTGAGCTTTGGGTATAAGGGAAAATAGTGTATGTCAGTGCAAAAAACGCTAATAAAATGCAATAGTTTCAGTGTAGATTTCCTGGGTTTGGAGTAAGTGTATAGGGATAGACACCACGAAATATATAGATAGACAGCACGACATATATGGATAGATACCACGTCATATAGGGATAGACACCACGACATATATGGATAGATACCACGACATATATGGGGATAGACACCACGACATATATGGTGATAGATACCACGACGTATATGGGGATAGACATCACGACGTATATGGGGATAGACACCACGACATACATGGGGATAGACACCACGACATATATGGGGATAGACACCACGACATATATGGGGCTAGACATCACAACATATATGGGGATAGACACCACGACATACATGGGGATAGACACCACGACATATATGGGGA
>BLSH010397243.1:629179-643015 GCA_018402905.1 Glandirana rugosa | reverse complement strand
TAAACTGTCACCTTTGAGCACTTTGCACCTTTATTATAAACAGATGATGATAAACTGATATTCACCGAAGATCCAGACTGAGAAAAGCGGATTAACCATTTCTTATCACATACAACAAAAGGATTTCCTAATTTGTTTGTTTTTTGGTTTATGGACACATTTGTTGTTTTTCTGAGGAAAGCAGCACGCACATACCAGACCCTAATTTTGGACTGTACATATACTCTTAAATATTTGGTTACAATTTCTAGAAAAGTTTTTTATTATTTAAGTTGTGCGTTTTATTTATATTTATTTTTTGTTAGTGACGTTGCCTTACAATTTTTATGTGTTTAATTATAGCACTACAAACACAACATATACATCATTTTTCAAGCACCCTTTGCACATTTATGGACTAACACGGAAATCTACACTGAAACTATTGCATTTTATTAGCGTTTTTTGCACTGACATACACTATTTTCCCTTATACCCAAAGCTCAGACAGCGCCACACCCAAACCTCATTCACTTTACACCAATCCCACCCACGGGAGGGAATACTGGAGGGCAGCAGTCGAGCAACCTTTATCCTAAGCGCAATACACCTATTATCACAGATAGGGATATACAGCACCATAGATAGAGATATACAGCCCCACAGATAGGTATGTGCTACCTCACAGATAGGGGTGTATACTGCCCCACAGATACAGTATCTCACAAAAGTGAGTACACCCCTCACATTTTTGTAAATATTTTATCATATTGTTTCATGTGACAACACTGAAGAAATGACACTTTGCTACAATATGAAGTAGTGAGTGTACAGCTTGTAAAACAGTGTAAATTTGCTGTCCCCTCAAAATAACTCAACACACAGCCATTAATGTCTAAACCGCTGGCAACAGTACATTCTTAAGTGAAAATGTCCAAATTGGGCCAATTAGCCATTTTTCCTCCCCGATGTCATGTGACTCGTTAGTGTTACAAGGTCTCAGGTGTGAATGGGGAGCAGGTGTGTTAAACTTGGTGCTATCACTCTCACTCTTGCATACTGGTCACTGGAAGTTCAACATGGCACCTCATGGCAAAGAACTGCCTGAGGATCTGAAAAAAAGAATTGTTGCCCTACATAAAGATGACCTAAGCTATAAGAATATTTTCAAGACCCTGAAAATGAGATGGAGCACAGTGGACCTGACCATACAGCAATTTAACAGGACAGGTTCCACTAAGAACAGGCCTCATCGTGGTCAACCAAGGGATTTAAGTGCACATGCTCAGCATCATATCCAGTGGTTGTCTTTGGGAAATAGACGTATGAGTGCTGCCAGCATTGCTGCAGAGGTTGAAGGGGTGGGGGGTTAGCCTGTCAGTGCTCAGACCATGCGCCGCACACTCCATCAAATTGGTCTGCACGGCTGTCATCCCAGTAGGAAGCCTCTTCTAAAGATGATGCATAAGAAAGCCCACAAACAGTTTGCTGAAGACAAGCAGACTAAGGACATGGATTACTAGAGCCATGTCCTGTGGTCTGATGTGACCAAGATAAACTTATTTGGTTCAGGTGGTGTCAAGCGTGTGTGGTGGAAATCAGGTGAGGAGTACAAAGACAAGTGTGTCTTGCCTACAGTCAAGCATGGCGGTAGGAGTATCATGGTCTGGGGCTGCATCAGTGCTGTCGGCACTGGGGAGCTACAATTCATTGAGGGAACCATGAATGCCAACATGTAATGTGACATACTGAAGCAGAGCATGATCCCCTCCCTTCAGAGACTGTGCCACAGGGCAGTATTCCAACATGATAATGAACCCAAACACACTTTCAAGAGGACCACTGCCTTGCTAAAGAAGACAAGGGTAAAGGTGCTGGACTGGCCAAGCATTTTCTCCAGACCTAAACCCTATTGAGCATCTGTGGGTCAGCGGAGGAGCGCAAGTCCTCTAACATCCACCGGCTCCGTGATGTCATCATGGAGGAGTGGAAAAGGACTCCAGTGGCAACCTGTGAAGCTCTGGTGAACTCCATGCCCAAGAGGGTTAAGGCAGGGCTGGAAAATAATGGTGGCCACACAAAATATTGACACTTTGGGCCCAATTTAGACATTTTCACTTAGGGGTGTACTCACTTTTGTTGCCAGCGGTTTAGACATTAATGGCTGTGTGTTGAGTTATTTTGAGGAGACAGAAACTTTACACTGTTAACTGTTATACAAGCTGTACACTCACTACTTTACATTGTAGCAAAGTGTAATTTCTTCAGTGTTGCCATATGAAAAGATATAATAAAATATTTACAAAAATGTGAGGGGTGTACTCACTTTTGTGAGATACTGTAGATGTATACTGCCGCACATATAGGTATATACTGCCCCACAGAAAGGTATATACTGCCCCACGGATAGGTATATACTGCCCCACAGATAGTTATATACTGCTCCACAGATAAGTATATACTGCCCCAGCCCCACAGATAGGTATATACTGCCCCACAGATAGGTATATCTTGCACTATAGATAGGGGTATACAGAGCCAACCCCCCCTCCGCCACGGGGCTTGCGGCACTGACAGAACCCCCCTGGGGTAGTCAGGACATCCAAGTCCTGCACTTACCCCATCTAGGAGTGGGCAGGCAGCATGCAGCAAGCGAGCAGCAGGCAGTGCAGTGTCCGACGATCAGGGAGCGATGGAACGGGTAGTTGCTGTGCTTCCTCCTCCGTCGAGAAAGGCATCCAATAGGATCGCCTGTCTTCTGCGCCAATCCGGAAACCGGTAACATATCGGCGCTTCCTGATTGGCGGAGAGCGGTTTAGTGTTAGAAAGGCAAATGTTCATTTGCCTTTCTAAAGGCTTGTGGTGGCACACTTTGCACCACAAGCCACATTTCAATGAAGCCTATTAGAGCCTACGGCTCTAATAAACTGCTTCAGAGTAACCCCCGGCCACGGTATATCATGCGGCTGGCACCTCAAAGGGGCAGGCCTGCATGAATAGGGGGTGGTTGTGGGCGGCCATGGATAGATTCATGCTATGCATGAATCTATCCATGGCATAGAGGGGGGTGGTTGGAGAGAAGGGGCGGCGCCCGTACACCCTTAATGGAGGGGCTGCCACTGCCTACAGGTAAGCCTTATTATAGGAAAATTAATATAAAATGAAAATCTTCTAAACCTGCATGGTTTAGGAGATACTTACCCTGCATGCAGCCACTGACGTCAGCGGCGCATGCAATCTGAAGGTCAGGCGTATTGTAACGGAACTTTGGAGCTCCTTGCCGGAGGGCTCCCGCGAGGAATGACATCATCACAGCTCACAGCGCTGGAACCCACGAACCCAGAAGAAATGCCATGGAGAACATGTCAGCCCCCTCAGTGGTGATCGGGCGCCGCTGCGGGGGCTTCATTCTAATGTAAGTATTTCATAATGTGCTAGTATGCGATGCATGCTAACACATTATGCTATTGCCTTGCAGGGGTTTTTTTTCAGCCTTTTATTACCGCTTTAAGCGGTTTCAAACCTAAAACCAAAAGTGTAATATATTGCAGCTTACCAGTAATTAGATATGATGGCTGCATTAGCTTACATTTTTAGTCTTTTTTTCCTCTGCTTTTCCCCATTTGGTGATTTGACCAGTAACACACCTCTTGTATTAGAGTGTTAACACTCTGGATGAAGGAGCACAGGGGCACCTTTGGACAGAAGCAGTGTTAGCCTAAGGGGAGGGGAGTGTGAGATGTACTAGCAGATTTAAATACACTAACAAATCGAATATAATTGAGTTTGAGAGAATGGAAGCAGACTTAGCTGTTCCTGGACTTTAAAAGTGCCAATGATTCACATATAGAGACGATTTAATAAAATGCAAGTCGAATAGTGGACGAATACCTGCGTCCGCATGTATTAGCTCTACCCTCTCATATTCAAGACACCTTAGATCTACTGCGAGCCCTAGAGGACCTTCATATACCTTCTGACTCGTGGTTGGTGGCTATTGATGTAGAGGCCCTTTACCATTCCATCCCCCATTCCCTGGGGGTGGAAGTTGTGGGGGCCTTCTTATTGGAAAGGGGCGAGACCTCCTGGCCCTACAATGCCTTTATACTGGACCTTCTGTCATTCATCTTAAATAATAATGTCTTTTTGTTTGGCCATTCCCACTACCTCCAGATACAGGGAGTAGCGATGGGGACCAGATGTGCTCCATCCTACGCCAACCTGTGTCGGGGGGGTGGGAAAGGGAACTGTTCTCCAATGAGGATATGCAGATCAATTCTGACAATATCCTTATTTGGCATAGATTCATTGATGATGTATTCCTGGTATTTACCGGATCTCGCAATCAATTGTCAGCTTTCATGGAGAGTTTGACAACTAATCGCTTCAATTTGAAATTCACTATGACATGCCATCAACAAACATTGAACTTTTTGGATATTCAGATTTTCCTACACCAGGATGGCACATCGGGGTCCTCCCTTTATCGCAAACCAACAAGCGGTAATATCATTCTACACGCTGAGAGTTCGCACCCAGGATTCTTGAAGGATAGTGTCCCCTATAGCCAGTATCTTCGAATCCGAAGAAATTGTAGTCAAAACCCTGATTTTGAAAGAGAGGCTAGGGCCCTTCAGGCATGGCTACGTGCATGGGGTTACAGCAATAAATGTCTCAAAAGGCATACAGAAGAGCAAAAAATCAGGATCGGGTGTCTTTGATACATAAAGCTAAAAAGACAGAATCAGAAGGGGGAATTAGACTTATTACACAATTCTCAGGACAACACAGACAAGTCAGAGATATTATTCAAAAAGATTGGTATCTTCTAATGGCAGATGACTCTATATCCAAACACATCAAGCCATACCCTGAAATTACTTTTAGGAGATCCAGGTCTCTCAAGGATTAGTTGGTGCATAGCCACCATCCATGATCCATGAACTAAGGGTAAAACCAAAAAAGCCAGCACCTATATGTGTAAAAAATTTAGTTACTGCAAATTCATTTTCGAGTCGTCTAGTATCAGTTTACCTAATGGTCATATATATAGACCCAGTTTCCATGTGAATTGTCAATCTGCTGGAATTGTTTATATCATGTTTTGCAATTGTGGTGCTTATTATATAGGCAAGACCAAGAGGGCTTTTTTTCCAGCGTATCAGGGATCATGCATCACTAGTATGCAAAAAAAAGATGGAGACACAAAGTAAGCATGTGGGCCTCTTCCGTCATTTTGATAGTTCATGTATGCACTTCTTTGCCCTTGAACATTTTCCCCCCATGCAAAGAGGGGGGACTATAATAAACTTCTTCTACAGCATGAGACTTGGTGGATTCAAAGCCTGGGGGCTTTTAAATACCCAGGTTTAAGCCTGGATTCACACCTGTCCGGTGCGAATTCCAGCCTGTCTGCTGCGGGAAAGGGTCGAAGCCACCATTTGGCGGCTCCTGTCCGTTCCCACGGTGCAGCAGCTGCTGGGGGAGAGATGGGGAGGGGCCACGAGCAGGGGAAATATCCCTGTTCAGTGCGGAGTGCATCTCCGTGTTAGATGCGCTCCCATTGAACTCAACGGGCTGGGAATTCGCACCGCACTGCACAGAAAAGGCACACGTACCGCACATATGTGAACCGGACACATTAAACAATGTGTTTTCAAGTGTCCTGCGAATTGGATGCAGTTTAATCCGCATCTAATTCACATAGGTGTGAACCCAGCCTTAATGATGTATTATCCTATAAACCTTTTTTATAATTGCAGGATCCTACTGATGCGTTTGGCGCTTGCCCTCCTGGTCCTGATGGTTCAGTAATAGGTATAGGACTAATATGGAGACTGCTCTGACCAGATGTATTGTGTATATATTAGAGTTGGACCAGGTGTGAATCTTCACATCTGATAATATATACAAACATGGCTAATGTTGAGTGGCTATTGTCTTTAATGGAGTTCTGAAATGGAAACTGGGGGACTGATATCATATCACTGTTCTGCAAACATCTGCGAACTGTGTGTGAGACTATAGCAGAGCGAAACCATATCCCTGTTCTTCTCTATGCTGTAGTTTCACACACAGTTTGCAGATGTTTGCAGAACAGTGATATGATATCACTGTTCTGCAAACATCTGCAAACTGTGTGTGAAACTATAGCAGAGCGAAACCATATCCCTGTTCTTATCTATGCTGTAGTTTCACACACAGTTTCCATATGTTTGCAGAACAGTGATATCATATCACTGTTCTGCAAACATCTGCAAACTGTGTGTGAAACTATAGCAGAGCAAAACCATATCCCTGTTCTTCTCTATGCTGTAGTTTCACACACAGCTTCCAGATGTTTGCAGAACAGTGATATGGGTTCGCCCCGGTTTTTGTTAAAGTGTTACACAGACTTTCCAGATGTTTGCAGAACAGTACTTAAGTTAGTCCCGGTTTCATTTAAAGTGACACACATGGTTTAAAGATGTTTGCAGAACAGTAGTTAAGTTAGTCCCGGTTTCATTTAAAGTGACAAACACAGTTTCCAGATGTTCGCAGAACAGTAGTTCAGTTAGTCCCAGTTTTATTTAAAGTGACACACAGACTTTCCAGATGTTTGCAGAACAGTAGTTCAGTTAGTCGCGGTTTTATTTAAAGTGACACACACAGTTTCCAGATGTTTGCAGAACAGTAGTATGGTTTCTCCCTGTTTTAGTTAAAGTGTTACACACAGTTTCCATATGTTTGCAGAACAGTAGTTCAGTTAGTCCCGGTATTATTTAAAGTGACACACACAGTTTCCAGATGTTTGCAGAACAGTGATATGGGTTCTCCCGGCTTATTTATACTTTTTTGACACAGTTTGAAGATGATTTTAGAACAGTTATATGGCTTCTACCGTTAATTAATACTTTTCAGACCCAGTTTGAAGATGGTCCACATCCGCCTCCATTTTTGAATTTTTTATGTTTTTATTTTTTTAAAAATATTTGAAGTTATTTCCCTGTCCCCATTTCTTTGTAGGGCACTTGTCCCACCCCTACCCCCATTTTCCTTCCTTTTGCAGACCTCTAGGACTTTCCTGGACTTTTTTACAGCAATTTTCAGAACTTTTGGTAAAATTACCAGAACCCCGGACCCTAACCCGGACTTTTTCTGAAAAGTTCGGGTTCGGGTCCCGGACACCCCAAAGTTCGGTATGGACCCAAACTTTACAGTCTGGGTTCGCTCAACTCCTGTATACTGTTTATCTATATCTCTTTCTCTATATATTACCATTTATAATTGTCTGATCTATACAGACACATTACTGTCCTTTCTTCTATGCGGATCTGGACTTATGTGCCGGGAGGATAGGTGATTGGAGAAGGCACCCTGAATGTGTTTTGTCACCTAATTAGGTTTGTTGGCACAGCGATTGACTACTGTCTTGTTTATGATAATTTATTTATGTACTTAATTATTAGGTTTTGTGTTTGCTTTTTGCAGTGTGCATTTGTATTATTCAAGTGTACTGTGTTGTTAAAATTATTTTGTTTATCTCTTGTTGTAGTATTCTTGACTTCGTGGTACAGTCCCCACGAGTCTCCTGAAGAAGCCATGTTGAGCAGGGACACCAGAGTATACAAATAAGTGATTCTATGCTTTTATCATTTTAACATGTATATTAAATAAAATTAGTATATTTTATTAAATTGTCTCTATATGTGAATCATTGGCACCTTTAAAGTCCTTAGGACTTAGGAACAGCTAAGTCTGCTTCCATTCTCTCAAACTCAGTTATATATTTATTATGGATGTGGTGTCTCCTTGGCTCCTCACCAGCCTTTAATACTCTTTAAAACTAACAAATTGAAGTCAAATTCCACCTAACAATGTATAAGCAGTTACAGCAACAGTTTTATTCCTCTTGGGATAAAGAATTTACATAAATAAAAGCTGACCATTGTAAGCACAACTGTTAAATGGTTTGTCTCATCTCTCTAACTGCTATATCAAAAAGGCAGTTTGTTCTGATGAAAAACAACAGACTTAATGGATGGATCACCAGGTGAAAATAAAGCAGAGAACCTAAAAAAAAGAAAACAAATGCAGCCATCACATCTAAGAATTGGTAAGCTGCAACATAATCCATGTTTGCTTTTGAGATTCATAATGCTTTAACTGTTGAGCAATTGGAGTCTATTAACTGGCTTAGATCAACAAAGTCTTCCAACAAAAAGTGAAAAGGAACCCAGAGCTCCACCTGTTGGCTGCATATGGCTTAAAAATATCCATTCACAATATTTTATAATTAAATACATGTATACATTTCTATCTCAAAAATAAATAAAATAAAATTTGTATTAACCACTTCAGCCCCGGAAGGATTTCCCACTTTAGGACCAGAGCCTTTTTGCGATTCGGCGCTGCGTCGCTTTAACTGACAATTGCGCGGTCGTGCAACGTTGTACCGGAACAAAATTTGCGTCCTTTTTTTCCCACAAACAGAGCTTTCTTTTGGTGGTATTTGATCATCGCTGCGTCATTTCTGATCGCCGCTATAAGCAAAAGAAGAGCGACAATTTTGCAAAAAAACCCAAATTTCTTACTTTTTGCTAAAATACAAATCCAAAAAAAAATATAAAAAAACATTTTTTTCACCGTTTTTGGCCAATTTATATTCTTCCTCATATTTGCGATAAAAAAAAATTGGCGTTTGTTGATTGGTTTGCGCAAAAGTGCCCGTGTTTACGGATGATGAGAATTCATTTTTGGGGTTTTCATTTATTTATTTTTTTATTAGTAATGGTGGCGATCTGCGATTTTTAGCGGTACTGCGATATTGGGGCGGACATGTCGGACCATTTTGACACTTTTTTGGGACCAGTGGCATTTATACAGCGATCAGTGCTATAAAAATGCACTGATTACTGTGTAAATGCCATTAGCAGTGAAGGGGTTAACCTGCAGGGGGCGCTCTACGGGTTAACTGTGTTCCCTGGGCGTGTTCTAACTGTGGGGGGACTGCCCAAGCAGGGGAAGGGAAGTGATCACAGCTTCGGTGTAGAGGAAGGCTGTGATCACAGCCCTTCCCCCTCTCACAGAACGGAGGTCCGTGTTTACTTACACGGACCTCCGTTCTTTCACTCCGGGGGGGCATCGCGGGTAGCCAGCGGCGATCGAGGCTGCCGCACCCACTCCCTGGCCCTCCCCGAACACAGTGAGCAATCTCGCAGCCGCCGTCAGATGACGGCGATTTGCGATATCGCACCACTTTGTCGCCGTCAACCTGCGGTTGGCGGTCGGCAAGTGGTTAATGAACTTATCAATAAAAGAAAATATCTACAATCCCTTTAACCACTTAAGGCCTGCCCACCGCATATATACTGCGGCAGGGCGGTCCTATTGCACGAAACAACGTAGCCGTACGTTGTTTCATGCATGAAACACTGCAGACATACACGTGCGCCCGCTGCATGGTGGGGGAGCCAATGCATGGGTCCGGTGGCTGCGGGCCACCCGTGACCACTCCACAGAGAGGCAGAATGGGGATCTGCCTATGTAAACAAAGCAGATACCCATTCTGACAGGGGAGTACAGAGAGATCATCTAGCTATCAGGAACAGTGATTTATCTGTACTCCCAGTCAGTCCACTCCCCCACAGTTAGAAAGCACCTCCCTAGGACACATTAACCCTTTGATCACCCCCTAGTGTTAACCCCTCCCCTGTTATTGTCATTTATAAAGTAATTGGTGGATATTTTTAGCTCTGATCACTGTAATAATATCACCGGTCCCAAAAAAGTGTCAAAAGTGTCCGATCTTATTGCCACAATGTTACAGTTCCACTAAAAATATCTGACCACCGCCATTACTAGTAACAAAAAATATATGGGGGGGCGTGTCCGGAAGTGGAAGGAGCAAGACGTGCCAGAGAGGAGCTCCTGGTATCCCGGCTTCAATCCAGAGCAATCCTCTCTCCTGGACAATTGTTGAGTGATCGTTTCCACCCCAATAGCTCACCCTCCCTTCCTTCTAAGCCCTGAGCTGGATATTGTGCTCTCTTCCCATCCACCTGGGACAATCTTCTTTGACAATCAGGCCCTCACTCCCCAGCCACGGTCACCATCTTCCGTGCCCCATCCAGCCTTCTGGGGGTAATATACTGCAGCATCTGCCTAACCTGAGGCTCTATTAAACCACCCTAAGTGCCCCCTGTGCTGTAGATGCAAATCGGAGCCCCTACAGTGCCGAACCGGGCACAGGCACTCAGGAAAGTCCCCAGCTTTGGCCTACAAGGAGGCACAGTGGCCATCTTGGTACACCCAACAGCCGAATAAACACTACCATTGGACACCCCTACCTGCAAAACCCATTAATTCTGCTACTATTGCCTCCCATACTGCTGGCAGAGTCCAGGGGTGAGAGGGGAGTCCCCAATTAAAACACCAGACAGCCAGAACCTTCATACTAGAGGCGGCCATCTTGCTCCACCTAATTGTCATTCTCAGCCTCCACACCCCCTCAGAGTCCATACTAAAGCCTTATTTATCTCCAGTTGCATAAAAGACTGTAAGTCTTCATATACAGAAGAGATATAATAGGGGGCACATGTGCAGAGCCAAAACCTAGCTGATATGGAAGCTTAAAGCTCTGCACCTGATAGAACCTAGCCGACTCGCACAATCCTGCTCAGACTCCTGTTAATAAAGCGCAGCTCTCTGTTTGTTCAGTGTTCCCTCTGGTTACAAAGAGATGGTGCTGGGCAGCACCAAAACCAAACTCAAGTCTAAAAACATTAAAGACATTCTCTCCAAGAAAATAGCTAAGCTGGCGGCTGCCGCCATGTCTCAGCCCAGCACGCCGTGGTCTAATAAGAAGCTGCAGTATCCTCTTGCCTAACAGCCAGCAGACGGTGAGTCTGATTCTGACACCAACAGCACCCAAACAGCTATACATACTGGCATGTTCGCTAAATTTGAACAGATGCTACAAAAAGCATTAAAACAAACTTCGGACCACATTACCGACAAATTAACCCCGGGAATTCAGGAACTTGGCAATAGAACAGCAGAACTTGAACTAAAGGTTGACGACCTTGACACTCAAGCGCAAACTACCTTTGCTGAAACTGAAAATCTCAAAGAGGAAAACCTCAACTTGCAGCTACGCCTAGAAGACTACAAAAACAGAGCCTGCAGATCTAATCTGTGAATTAGAGGAATCCCTGAGACTGTTGTTGATCTGCAGGCCACCATGATTGCCCTGTTTCAGGAACTTCAACCAGCGATACCAGCAGAATGGCTAGAGATGGACAGAGTCCATAGGGCTCTAGCCCCTCGCAAAGAAAAAGGCCCCCCAGGGACATAATTGCTAAATTCCATTATTATAAAACGAAGGAGCAGTTGCTATCAGCAGCCAGAGGCAAATCATCTCTTTCCTTCCAAGGACACCCGTATCAGATATTTACTGATCTGTCCCCAATAACAATCACCAAACGGCGCACCCTGAAGCCTCTTCTTCAAACGCTCCAGGAGCACCAAATCGCTTATTATTGGGGTCTTCCATTTTCCGTGCGGTTCACCCACCTGGAAACCAAATACATCTGTCCCACAGCAGAAGACCTCCACTCTGCACTGCAAGATCTGAACCTCATGGGACCCAGCCCAAGTAAGGACTTGTTAGAGGAAATCCTGCTAAAAAAGGGACTTTTTAGCTGCTAATGCGCATTCGCACACGCTCTGCTCTATTTCAACCCTGCACGCCCTGCGGCAAGTGCTGTCTGATTTACAGCATGTAGTGTGTATTCTTGAGTAACCTGTATCTGATTCCCTGTTCCTGTGACCCGGCTTGCCTGACTTTGCTGATTTCTGCCTGCACTGACCCCTGGACTGCCCACGACCACTCTCTTGCCTAGCCTTTCTGTACTTTGCCTGCCCGCCTGTTAACGACCCTGCCTGAACTCGACCATTCATCTGCCTGCTCCTCTTGTACTGCACCGCCAGCCTGTTTCACGACCCAGCCTGTATGACCATTCTTCAAGTGCACCAATGGACTCCTACCATCACCAGTGACCCAGTCTGACCCTCGTGCCATCCTGTACTCCCGAGCCACCTGTCTACTCTACCAGGGGTTCCTGAGTCAGTGTCGTAAGGGAGGTTACCCACTGCATAAGTCAGACTCATCCACCAGGTACGTGACAGGACTCCTCCCGTAGGCGTTCTGCTTCCCACTCACCACAGAAAGCCACCACTTCTTCCTCTAGGCAATCCTCACACAACTTTCACAAACACGGGCGCTTTGACCCCCCACCCAATGCTCAGGAAGATGCTATGGACTGACCAGGTTTGCACTAATTAAACTCACCCTTTTACCAACATATGGTATGGAATCCCAGTGGCACTACTACCCTACCGTTGGAGATGATTCCACCCGCCCTCACCCACTGTGCCTAGTTTCTGTTCCTGTTACTTTAATGTTGTTGGTTACAGTAGGTCTGGACTTCTTCAAACCTCTTCACGCCAAACAAATGACTACAATCACTCCCTTGGTCATTCTTCCTAACCTTCAGATCCACCAGCTGTGAGAGGTCCCCTACCTCTTGTCAACTATGTGACCTACCTTCCCCCACAAGGGACCTCCGCATTCCTTTACCTGCCTCTTGCTGGTTCGATCCTTCAAGGACTAGTACCACAAGTCACCCTAGGTGACCTAATTCTAGCACTACACCTGGAACTAGCCCTACATCGGCTAAGAAAGGCTTGACCTTGTACCTCTTCTATTTTTGCTGGCCCCCGGCCTGTAAAGGCACCCCACGGAGGTCTTGACGTTTTCCACTCTGCGAACCTTTGGAATTGTTGAGACTGCCCTCTATAGGCAGCCTCCCCACTTTACTGGGCCTCGCTGCTGTTGGCGTTCCCCCCAGTGTTACTGCTTCTGCCGGCCAGATGTGCCTTACAACTTAATATTTAACCATTTAAGAATGTTTGTTTAACCTCCCTGGCGGTACTCCCAAGTGTGGCTCGGGGTGGAATTTCAGTAGCATTAGCGGTAACCCCGAGCCACACTCGGGATTGCATCGCTGGATCCAGGCAATGTTACTTACCTTGTCCCCAGGATCCAGCGATGTCCTCCCGCGGTGTCAGCGTGTCTGTCCTCCGCCCGATGCCTCTGTGTGCCGGGCTCCGTTCCCTGCGAGCGTCGTGTCGCACGGGGACGGAGCCCGGCGGGAAATTCAAAAAGTGAAACACATAGTAAACATACAGTACACTGTAATCTTACAGATTACATTACTGTATGAAATCATTTCACATCCCCTTTGTCCCTAGTGGTTTGCCCAGTGCCCTGCATGCACTTTTATATCGTTTACTAAGAATAAATGATAACGACAAAAGATCGACTAGTTTTTGGTGAAAACTGCATTTCCCTACGAAAAACCAACGATACCTGTAAGAGTTCAAAGGTCCGTCTTTCTTACTGTATATATTATATTTTCACGTACGTCCCGTGACCCGTTTGGTGATCCCTGTTTCCCCTACACTTTACTAAAGTATGTCATTACATTAGACATTCTAATGTCACATGACATACAAATGATACACAAAGTGAAAAACTTAAAGGGCGGCCCGAGGCAGGGGCACGCTGTGCTGCGAGCGTCCCTTGCCTCGGGCCGTGTGTCTCCGTAGCCCGCCTCCTGTCTGTGCGACTGTGGCGCCCTCCTGTAGCGACCTAGGACCCCTGTTCCATTCATTGTAACGGACCTAGGTCGCTACGTTAGGGCTCACACCGAGCCCCAATGGCGATTACGATGACTTTAAGGTGGGGCTCGGTGTGAACCCTCATGGCGGTCCCTCCAATTTGTTTGTAAGAATTTACCAATTTATAATTCAACA
>BLSH010397243.1:590179-617569 GCA_018402905.1 Glandirana rugosa | reverse complement strand
GACTTGAAATAATTGTGCAGAAGAGATGTGCACTGATTCCCGGTTTCATTTAAAGTGATACACACATTTTGCAGAACAGTGATATGGGTACTCCCGGCTTATTTATACTTTTTTGACACAGTTTGAAGATGATTTTAGAACAGTTCTATGGCCTCTAATGTTAATTAATACTTTTCAGACCCATTTTGAAGATGATCTCCATTTTTGCATTTTTTATGTTTTTATTTTTTTTTTAAATATTTAAAGTTATTTCCCTGTCCCCATTTCTTTGTAGGTCACTTGTCCCACCCTTACCCACATTTCCTTCCTTTTGCAGACCTCTAGGACCTTCCAGGACTATTTTACAACATTTTTTGTACCTAAAAGTCCGGGTCTCCATTGATTTCAATGGGGTTCGGGGTCCGGGACAAAGTTCGGGTTCTGTCCGGACCCGAACCCGGACTTTGTCCCGAAGTTCGGCCGAACCAGCAGAACCCGGACTTCTAGAAATTCGCTCAACTCTACCTGTGAGTAGATCACAGCCGATCACAAGGTAACAGCCACCGACCAGCGGCTGATACCAGTGTCAGTGACAGGCAGTGTTCCCTGGGAATACTCCGCCACCGACGTGCACACGCATGCACCGTGCGAATTGGGGAAGTACCATTTGTGATCAGCCGTGACTTCATCATGGCCGATCACATGGTAAACAGCCATGACCAATGGCTGTTCACCCCCATCATTGACGCGGTTTGTCCCAGGGACACGCCGACACCGACAGAGTCGGGATGAACGCACCTGGCTTAAAGGGCCAACATCATATGACATCCGCCCAGAACAATAGCCGTACCGCTCCGCCGTCATTTGACAGTGGGCGGACTGCAAATGGTTAAAGATGACCCCAGGAGACCCTCCCAAATGCCCACAATGCATGAAAAACAAGTAAACTATTAACTATTTCAGCCATTCTGTGAGAGAAGACAGAGCAGCAGCAGAGAGAGCAGTTTGCTTGTAGATAGCTGTCTTATTTTTTTGTGTTTTTACTATGGATCACATCATGAGCATGCGTGAGAAAATGCTCCTAAAGTTGCTGTTGCTGAGGTTCCGAAGACGTAGAAAAATGCATGAGAGGACCAGGGTTTGTCCCTACCAGACTCATCCATTGATGCAGGCAACAGCATGTGGTGAAATTTGTGTTAAAAATGATCAGAAATGTTTTCCCCTTTAAAAACACTTATAAACACAAACACGCGGCGTGTCCTGGACGTGCTGGGAGGGGGACGTGCACCGCCGAGGCGCTTACAATCTGGTGGAATCCGTCCTGGGGAGAAAAGGGTGAGATATATCAATACCCTAGCCCTTCTCCCCAGCTTCTTAGCTTTCAATCAAGCCGCATATTACGCAGATCGGAGACGTTCGGTCGCACCGGCCCAAAATCGAGGCCGCGGCTTTTGCGGCCTACCAGTCCCGATCCGAATGGCGGTGCTTGCGGGCATCCTGCATCCTGCTCCTTTCACCCTGCAGTGCACCCCTGAGACCCACCTCACAGCCCTGCCTACACGACCCTGCGGAAGAACCCTGAAATAATTATAAACTCTAGAGTGAACTGTGAAGCGGCCTACCGAGGCCTATTCGGCCGCCATTTCCATACCTGGCTTTTTCCTGCACAAGTTGTACCTTTCAACATACTGCAGGCATCAGCTTCTACAGATTACCAGCCACCCTCTTCATTCTAGACTACCAGAAAAGGCCTTAATTTTTTCCGAGAGACATTGTATGTTTAACTAAGTACACTCAGGGAGCATAGTCTCCGCATGGTGCTGTGCGGACTTGTTTAGAGAGAGCTCCGTCCGATAGCAGGCCTGTATTCCTCTGACAATGCCATCCAAAGGCTCTAACGCTCGCATCCCAGTAAGAAGTCGGGGAAGAGCTCGGCAGCAAAACTGGCCACCTCGGGCTCAATCCAACGCTTCCTCGCCACAGAACAGATTGAGCCCACAATGCTGCGCAGTAAGGCTAAAGCCTCGCGTTCGAGCCGCTCCCCTTCTGCTCACACAGCCTCCTCCTGCGGCTGCTCGCCGGCTTCCTCTCAGGGCTTGGAACTGATGGAGGACCCGGGCTACCCAGTAGGATCTGATCTAATATCCCTAGTAAGTGGGCTCAAAGGGGAAATTGCAGGCATGTTCCGCAGCTTTGAAAAAGCCATGAAAAAATTATTTTCAGCCGTGCAAACGGACATGGCGCACCTGCTCACACGTGTAGAGGAGACAGAGAAGCGGCAGGACATACAAGATGAGGCAATCAAAGAGCTGCAGAGCACGGTAACCAGACTTGCAATCGCACACCGTGCCACCCTATATAAATTGGAAGATATTGAAAACAGAAACCACAGGAACAACCTGCGCATCAGGGGGCTCCCTGAAGCAACAAAGGACGATGACCTGGAACCCACGATCCGTGGCATTCTAAACACTATCATGGGTAAGCCGACGACCGAGACATTGTGCTTTGACAGGGTCCACAGGGCCCTGTGCCCCCGCAACCTCAATACAGACTTGCCTAGGGACGTGATATGCCGTCTTCACTACTATGAGGAGAAAAATGCCATCATGGTCAAGCTCCGGGACTCCTCCGACATAGACTTTGATAAATTAACCATCTACTCTGACCTCTCAAAAGAAACCCTGGAAAGACGTTGTGCGCTCCGGCCCCTATTAGATCAGCTACGGTCGGACGGCGCAACATACAGATGGGGCTTCCCAGTGTGTCTGATTGCCACTAAAAATGGCCATTCTTCTACATTAAGGTTTCCTGAAGATCTTCCAACATTTCTGAAAGACCTTAACATGGCTCACGTGGAGCTGCCAGGGTGGCAGGATCAAATCCATTCCTTCCAACCCATTCCTGAATCCTACGGTCGCTGGACCCCCTCTAAAAGGAAACGTAACGCAACCCCGGGATCATCCTCAAAGAAAAATGGGTGAGATCTTCCCTGCTTTTCAAGCCTTATGTTAATGCTTTTCTACTTTTCAAACTGACTGGGCCCTTTAGCATCTCAACGCATAGCTGGGACACTCATTCTTATGGCTTTTACCCCTCCCCCCTGGGGCGTCTGCCCTCTTGGGTGGGAGGAATATGACTATGGCCACGTAGCCACCCAGCTACACTGATCTCCAACAAATACATCTGAGGCCCATCATACTCCAGTTTAATACATACATGTTTCCTAGTTTTAATTTCATTGGTATGGTCCTCTCCTTCTTCCTTATTCAAGTATTCATATAATATATCTTCCTCTTTGTCAGAGGTATTTTGTTATATAAATTGTTATGTTAACGGTTTATAAAATAAGCAGTTAAAGGCCTTGCTGAAAGGACTTCTCTCACTTGATGTGTTACATACAACTGTTCTTCGTGACAGGCCCCCTCCCCTTGGGGTCGGCAGGGCCGGGAGGTCGGGGACCACCGGTGATGTACACGTCATCTGGGGGTCTCCTGCTGGCCCGGCCTTGCTGTCCCTTACAGGATCACCGCAGTGAAATGCGTGACTCTTCAACATCCCGTGAATCTGCTTTGTACTACTTACATGTTTTACATTGTTTTGTTCTTGAGGCATATTGTTTCTCTTGTTTCTCTTCTATTCTTTTTTATATTACTTCTTTTACAAATTTTTTTTCTTCCCGGCAGGGCTGGTTGAGTGACCCGATTGGAGGCACACCGCTGTCCCCATGGCTAACTTAAATGTGCTCACATATAATGTAAGAGGGCTAAATGTGGCTGCGAAAATACATCAGGTCTTGAGGGAGCTAAAAAGAGCCTCCTGCTCTATAGCATTTCTACAGGAAACTCACCTGACTCACACCACCAACGTTAAGCTTCTCTCCCCGCATTTTCCTCTATGGTACTATAGTCTCTCGGACACAAATAAAGCCAAGGGAGTTGCCATTGGGTTCAGCAGGTGTGTCTCCTTCCGACTCACTACAATGGATGCGGATAATCATGGTAGGTACCTTTTCCTACGTGGGTTCATAGGCAATGTTCCATGTACTCTAGCCAATATCTATTCCCTGAATGTAAACCAACCCGCCTTCCTATACCAGGTATTGACGAGGCTAGCTGACTTTGCTGAGGGACTGACCATACTAGGTGGAGATATTAATATGCCTCTCAATCCCATTATTGACACCTCATCGGGCAGGTCCTCGACACCCTTTAAACGTCTATCTTATATCAAAAAAGATTCCATGACTCCCAACTCATGGATGTCTGGCGAATACTCCACCCTAAAGAAAGGCACTATTCATATTTTTCTAAAACTCATAACGCATACTCCTGAATAGATAATATCTTTATAGACCATTTCCACCTTCCACTACTACGCACGGCCTCTATGGGCACAGAAACCAAATCTGATCATGCCCCAGTGACAGCCCAGCTGTTTCTCCCCTCCCTTCCAATGCACACGAACAACTGGAAACTAAACAAATCACTGTTATCTAATCCAGTGGATACAGCCCTTATTATCAAAAAGATAGAGCTATTTTTCAAAGAAAATGTCAAACAGGGATGCCCCCAATCATTGGTCTGGGAAGCTCATAAAGCCACTATTAGAGGAGTGCTCATAGAATTCTGGGCTAGGAAAAAAAGGGAACACAACACGGAGCTCAGAGACAAGCTGAAACAGGTCACTGACCTGGAACGACAACACAAATTGTCCCTACACGCATCACATTTGGCGGCGCTCACTCTACAATGAGAAGAACTTAGAAATCTCCTACAAGCTGACATGAACAGGAAATATTACTCGGTGGCCCAAAATATACATGAGTGGGGTAATAAGCCTGGCAAACAACTCGCACGCTCCCTTCATGCCAAGAAAACGGCAAATTTTATATCTAAAATTAAACTTCCATGCGGGGGATGGCTCATAACTCACGACAAATCGCTGACACTTTTAGAGACTTTTACTTAGATCTGTACAATGTGAAGAGTGACTTGGGCCACCTCCCCCCCTGGACCTATCTTCGCTTGACCCTACACCATTTTGGACTCGGCCCCCGAATGTTGGACAGGATATTCGCAATGTATTCCCACCCAACGGCGCGGGTCAGGGTGAACGGGCTACTGAATGAGCCCTTTGCACTGGGGAAAGGGCCCTTTGCACTGCCCATTGTCGCCCCTGCTGTTTGCCATATCCCTGGAACCATTCTTAGCATCTATCAGAAACAACCCCAACATTCATGGGGTAACTGTAGGCCACAAATCACATAAATATGCAGCATATGCGGATGACATTCTCTTCTATATTCAACAACCTTGCATTTCTTTACCCAACCTCATGTCAGCTCTGCAAGAATTTCAATCTTTGTCCAATTTTAAAATTAATATGACTAAATCGGAAATCCTAAACTTTAATGTCCCCAGTTCAGTGGTCTCATCACTAAAACCCAACCTACCTATCCGCTGGCAGTTAGCAACCCTAAAATACCTGGGCATCCATTTGACCCCTCACCTCCATTCCCTGTTCAGATGTAATTACATTCCCCTGCTGAATACCATTAAAAAAGATCTTAGATCCTGGTCCTACCTTTCCCACTCCTGGCAGGGGAGGATAGCAGTGATTAAGATGAATATTCTTCCTCGTATTCTTTTTCTATTCCAGATGATACCAATGGGGATTCCACCTGGTTTCTTCACAGCACTCCAAACCATGATCTCCCGCTTCATTTGGGGGGGCAGACGCCCCAGAATCTCCAGAGCCACTCTCTTTCGCTCTAAGGGGTCTGGGGGTCTGGCCCTACCAGACTTGAAAAGTATCATTATGCTATTGTTTTAGGTAGAGTTTCAGATTGGAAATACCAGAGAGATAGCAAACTATAGGTCAGACTAGAACATGAACTGAGTGGTACAGCATTGGATGGCATTCCTTTGATCCCTCCCAGGTACAGATCTCTTTCACCTTCAGCCTCCCCCTTAACGATCTCCTCGTTATCCTCCTGGGATACGTTACACAAGGAACTTCCCTGGTCTTATTATTCCCCCCTTATGCCTTTAACGAACCATGACTATTTCCTTCTGGGCAAACTGGATAAGGGATTTAATGCATGGTCCTCCGATGGCTGTTTCTGCCTACACCATTTCCTACAAACCAACTCTCTTAAACCTTTACAATCTATTGTTGGCTCAAGATCGACTATCTTCATGGAACGATGGAGGTACTCACAGCTTAAACAGTTTGTTCAATCTCTACCACAACCACTAAGAACTGTCCAAGAGCTAACAGCCATCGAGGCCATCTTTCTCCCAAAGGAACCTCCGCTACACGCAATATCACAATTTTATAAGGCTCTCATCTCCCTACAATATCCCGGTTACCCGGAATACCTTGACCGCTGGGAAGCATAACTAGGCACCTCACTAACAGATACCCAAAAGGACAAAATATTGGCCCTCAGCCACACCTCCTCCATTTCTTCAAAAACGGCCGAGACAAACTATAAATTGCTTGCAAGGTGGTATTATACACCAACCAAAATGCACCATATATCTCCCACCAACCCTGCTCTATGTTGGAGGAACTGTGGTCAAGTGGCCTCACATGCGCATATATGGTGGCACTGCCCACTCATCCAGGCCTACTGGTCAGAAATCATCAGACTCATCAACTTAATCATAGGATCCGCTCTCCTACTGGAGCCTTGGACTGTACTCTTTCATAATACTGCATAAACTATTTCCAATATAAACGTTCTATGACCCCACACCTCCTCAACACGGCTAAGTCCCTTATTCCTCTTCTGTGGAACAAACTGCAAACACCCTCTAGTAAATTATGGTTACAGAAGGTGAACGATTTGTGTTATAAGGAGGAACTTACATACCTGTCGAGAGGGGAATCTGGCAAACATACTAAAATATGGGCCTCATGGTTGGAATTTAAGACCACACGCACCTACAAGGATACTATCTCATTCCCTGATCCGGTGTCGATGGAGGGTTCCCCCGCATCTGTGCCAATCACTCCCCTCATACATTAGGCCCTTAGCATTAGCATTAGCAGTGTGTCACATTGTGTATTCAACTATAAGCAACTGTTTATGATATTGGTCTCAAAATCTTCCACCCCATGCCGGCTGGGAACTTCTTGATCTACCTTTTAATTCCCCTATCTATATCTCTCCTCCTTTCCACTATTCTATCTTCTCTCCTCTACCTCTCGAACTCTCTTTTTTGTCTCTGAATTATGTTGATTTTCTTTTGTTTGTTGAATGCAAAGGAGGATCATCAAGGATTTAAAGTTCAAATAGGATACAAATCGATTGTGGGTGATCTGACAGTTGTATAGCCACAATTAACCTTCTCTGTTGACTGCTGTGGTGTCACAACACAGAAGACATTTTATGGGGGGGGGCGGCTCTCCCCCTGCCTGGCACAGTTAGCTCCCGGTTAGGGTGCCGGCAGGGGGGACCCTTCTGCCCCTAGATAACCATGAACATAGACATCAGACTTCGGTCATTTATGGGTACCTATGGCGGGACAACGTCTCAAAATAGGTCAGACACATTTGTATTTGTATATGTATCCTTGTTTTATCGCCTTTGCCCTATATGGCTATATGTAGCTTTGTATGTGTATTTTTTGTCTTGAAAATTAATAAAAATGTATTATATATAAAAAAAAATAAACGCAAACACGCATAAACACAGCTTACCATGGATACATGAGGTTACATGCAGTTACAAGCATGTGGCATTTGAAATGCCAATAGACTACAGTCCTGAACTTGATTTTTCTGCTTTAAATAAAATGCCTGTAACCTCAACTGCCTCTAAACTACTATAAACTACTGAGTTTACATGTACACATAAGATAACATAGAGGAGAGTTCAGGGGGCTGCTAAAAAAAAGGCCCAACTGCTCCTAACCTTAAGGCCTCATTCACATGGACGTTTTTTATAGCCACATTTTTTAGCATTTTTTGCAGCTCCCCATGTTATTCAATGGCCCCATAAAAATGCTGACGTTTTTGAGCTGTATAGATTTCTGCCTGACTTCAGACCCTACGTTTTGCTAATACGCCGGTGTGTATGAGGCCTTGGGCCTCATTTACCTCTCAGGCGGAGATTAAGGGGATCCAGATGTGACAGGGGGAGTATAAACTCTCCCTCTCCACTGATGATATCCTCTTGACACTGAATGATCCACTAACCTCTCTCCCTAATTTACATGATTTGTTGGATCTATATGGGTCACTCTCAGGATACAAGGTCAATGCCTCCAAGACTGAAGCACTGCCCATCCCTCTCTCGCCTGACCTCTTATCCACTCTCTGCCAAACATACCCTTACAAATGGTGCACGCGGTCTCTCCGATATCTGGGGGTAAACCTAACATCCTCTTACTCTACTCTATATGAAGCTAATTTCCCCCCTCTTTTTAGAGAAATTCATGCTATGCTTCGTCAATGGGACGTTTATCCGATTTCATTGTTGGGAAGGGTTAATGTTTTAAAAATGTCCACCCTCCCTAAACTTCTATATCTATTTGAGACACTTCTCATCCCAATTCCCAGACCCCAACTTAAAACTCTCAAAAGATGGTTCCTCAACTTCATATGGCACAATAAATCACATCGAATTGCTACTACAGTAGTCTTTTCCCCTTGGACACGGGGAGGCCTGGGAGCACCCGACATAATAAAATATTACCATGCAGCCCATCTGCGCACCATCGTAACATGGTCGAACCAATATCCCTCCAACAGATGGTCAGAGGTTGAATTAGGCGCGATACACCACATACACCCCTGCTCTCTGGTGTGGACCCCAGCGCTACATGACAACCTTTTTATAAAACGCAAATGCCTGAACCCCATGCTATTTACCTTACAAAATGGAGGGATATCCAAAAGAGATCCTCCTTTTCATCCACTTGCCTCCTCCTTACTAATGTTCTGTATAACCCTCTCATTCCAGACAGCACCTCACATAAGTGGATGGCACCCTGGGCACAGGCCAAGTTATTTCAGCTTCGCCACTTTGTAAACCAGGTCACTCGCAAGCTGCTCTCTTTTGAGGATATCCAATCCAAATTTGACATCCCCAAACAACTACACTACTCTTATCTTCAATTCAGACATTTCTTCTCCTCTCTCTCCCCTACAAACATACTAGAGAAACCTACCACATTTGAATATATTTGTGCCCAGGGTCCCTACCAACTTCATTTAATCTCCACTATATACAAAATTCTTCATGAAACTGACACGCTAGACTCAATTATCACCTATACATGCGCAAATGGACAAATATCCTAAATAAATCTATATCTGTGGAGGATTGGGGTAAGATCTGGGCAGCTTCCTCTAAGTCTCTAGGTGTGTAGTACATAAGGAAACCAATATTAAGATACTTATGTTCTGGTACAGGACCCCGGAAGTCCTTCACCGCCAAACCCCTTCTTTATCTCCACTATGCTGTCGGTGTCGGACCTCAAAGGGATCCCTATTTCATATTTTCTGGGAATGTCCTGTAATAAAACCCTTTTGGTTTGCAGTAATGTCCCTCCTCCAAGACTTGTTAGATTTATCCCTACCACTAGATCCAAAACATTACCTGCTTGGACTACCCTTCCCTAAACTTAAAAAAAAGTACAAAAATGTATTTCCTTTGTTCTGCTGGCAGCGAGGAGGGTGATACCCCTCTGCTGGTTATCGGAACAGCCTCCCACTATCACTCTACTTCTCCAAAATATAGCCGAGGTTCGTCAAATGGAGTCACTTACTGCAACGTGTAATCACACTATGTCACAATTTGGGAAAATATGGGACCCTTGGGATCATTCCTCATACGGTCCTTTTGCTGATTGTGAACAGAGAGACACACAATAGGATATTACCTCCTCTCTTTATTTCCCCACCCATTCATGGTGGACACCCCCACCGTCTATTATACCTTTAACCTAAAAATTTGCTATTGTCCAGCAATGAGTCTTTTTATAACTGTTTAAAAGCACTTTTGGCCTATATATTCAAATATTTCTTCTCTTAACGTTATCTTGTCTGTAAACCTTGATTATGCTTTAGATGGGTAGAGTGTCTTTTTTGCTTCACTAATGTTTATGTATGAATGTCATAAACCCTGCCATGTAATGTACCTTTGATATTCAATAAATATACAATTTTGAAAAAAATAGATTGAAGTGACGAAACAACTGGAAAACAATGATGGCATTGCATGACTCCAGATCAACTTTCTTTGTAAACATTCTGCAAGTCTGCTGCAAGTTCTGGTTCAGTTATGTTGTGCAATAGTCATCCCACCACAGGGGTCACTTTTGTCATGCTGTAGACTTGCACAGCTCTTGCTGTAGACTCACCACTGCAACTCTGCTCTTGCTAGAGACTCGACCATGCAAATTTGCTACAAATTGGAAAAGTGTCAACTAGAACTTGTGCTTCAAGTGCTTTGAAAGTTAACCACTTAAGGACTGGAATGATTTCCCACGTTAGGACCAGAACACTTTTTGTGATTCGGCACTGCGTCACTTTAACTTACATTTGCGCGGTCGTGCGACGTTGTACGCAAACAAAATTGTGTCCTTTTTCCCACAAATAGAGCTTTCTTTTGGTGGTAGTTGATCACCTCTGCGTCATTTCTGATCACCGATATAAACAAAAAAAGAGCGACAATTTTGCAAAAAGAAACCCCAATATTTCTTACTTTTTTGCTAAAATACATATTCAAAAATATATATATATATAAAAAAACAAATGTATTCATTGGTTTTGGCCGATTTATATTCTTCCTCATATGTTTGGTAAAAAAAATCGCACTCAGCATTTATTGATTTGTTTGCGTAAAAGTTGCCACATTTACAAACCATGAGAATTAATTTCTGGCATTTACCATTTTTTTTTTACTAGTAATGGCGGCGATCTGCGATTTTTATCAGGACTGTGATATTGCAGCGGACATGTCAGACATTTTTGACACTTTTTTGGGACTAATGACATTTATACAGCGATCAGAAATGTAAATATCCACTGATTACTGTGTAAATGTAATTGGCAGTGAAGGGGTTAACATGCAGAGGGTGATCTAGGGGTTAACTGTGTTCCTTAGGTGTGTTCTAACTGCGAGAGGGCTGGGCTGCCAGGGGCACCAGAGATCTAGAAAGAGATTTATAATTTAACACTGCTACAAATATGTGGCAAGTTATCCTTGCTATCTGGGTATGCACTGGAAGGAAGAGAGGAAAGATCCCTGGTGCCGCACATCCACGGAGTCCTATGGTGGTATGAGAGAGAAGACCTCACCTGGCCACACCCCTAATGTGTTTTACTCCACCCCGGAGCATAGCCACGAGGATCTTTTTTCTTTATATATTAATATATTTTTATCACATGTATATATTCTTAATTTTTTATTATTCATTTTTTTAATTATTATTTTAAAATTTCTATATCATATTTTGTGTAATGGTCATTTTTTACCTACTTGCAATCGTCTTTAAAAGCAAGGAGGTATATTTACTTTTAATTTTATTTTTCAATCTTAATTTTAAAATGTACATTTGGTACATAATTAAAAACAGTTTGGACCTCATTGTAGGTCTATATACACTCATTGTAGCATTTTAAATCAATTCATTTCTACTTTTTTCCGTTTGGTAATGTCATTTTGGGCAGAAGTAGGGGTTCCGATATAGCACTTGGCCAGTTCCAGTATTTTCCGCTATAGGGATGACGTTGTGCACTAGCTTCCAATCCCAGATGATGTCTGTTTAGGAGAAATGCGTCAGCGGATCTAGTGGTGACGTCAGCTCACATGAGCCGATTGAGTCAAGTCACCGGGGTGCACTGTAGATGTTTTTATGCCAGAGTTTTTACTTCATATAGTAAGTGCAATACTTTGTTATTCATAATAAACAGGCATGCAGTTTGCAGTATGATCTTTCCTCCTTGCTTTACATATTAATAGAGCTGATTGGTTACCTGCTGGAGTGGTGTGTAGTCAGTTGGGAGCAAACTGCAGCTGCCTTTGAGAAAATACCTTAGAGTGTGTTCTGATCCCTTGTGGATCAGGGGATCTGGTGAGCACCTGGCACATGAGTAGAGTTGAGCGAACCCGTGGATGTTTGGGTTCGGTGGGTTCGGCCGAACTTCGGAAAAAAGTCCGGGTTCGGTACCGAACTTGACCCGAACTTTATCCCGAACCCCATTGAATTCAATGGGGACCCGAACTTTTCTGCACAAAAATGACTGTAAAAGAGTCCTAGAAAATGGTAGAGGGCTGCAAAATGATTTTAGAACAATAATCTGTCCCTTACAGCAACAGCAGGAACCTGAACCTATAGGAGTAGAAGATGATTTTAGAACAATAATCTGTCCCTCTAAGCAGTAGACTCTACCTAGTCCAGTCAGATCTTTCTGTAATGCAGGATGAGATCTACAATCTGTCCCTAATAGCAGTAGTAGTAGTAATCTCTACCTATCTATCTATCTGCAATCTGTCCCTAAAAGCAGTAGTAGTAGTAATCTCTACCTATCTATCTATCTGCAATCTGTCCCTTACAGCACCGGCAGAATCCTCTCCCTACACTACCCAGAGAGCATGTAACATGCAGCACTAAGTGACTCCAGCTTATAAAGAGGCTGGGTCATGTGATGTACTGGCTAATCACAGCCATGCCATTAGTAGGCATGGCTGTGATGGCTTCTAAGGGCAAACCAGTGAAACGCGTGTTGATTGGCTGCCCTGCAGCTATTCAACATGCGTGATCAAATACCCGAACCCAGAACTCGAACCCAAACTTTTTTTCAAATGTCCGGGTTCGGGTCTGGGTCACGGACAGCCAAAAGTTTGGTACGAACCTGAACTTTACAGTTCGGGGTCGCTAAACCCTACACATGAGCACTCAGTTAGAGGAGCGTTGAGTCTCTCTTAGTGGATATAATCATATTCAGTACAGAGAACCTTTTCTTTTTTCCTAATTGCATAGGACTGAATCTGGACTTTGATCATGCTTTAATTAAATTTTTTTCACAGCTTGAATTTTATCTAAATCTCTATTAGAGAGAGTGTCACATGGTGTGCTTGCACTGAGCACTTTATAGTATTGATTTGATTGATTGATTATATGGCACTTTGCACTTTATTCATGTTTCACTGATTTGTAATATTTTATAATTGACTGACACTTTAATTTACTCATGAATACTGTTTTATATGTTTTTCCCATTTTGCATGCATGATTTTTATGTCATAAGGTGAATTGTTGAGGGACAGTGCACTTGTCTTTATTTAGTACCAGTATTGTAGCGTATTCACTACTTGAGGTGCAGCAGTCCACACATATCAACTGAGTGTGAACCCCCCCTTTAATGTGCAAGATGGTGCTGTGAAATCTTAAACAGAAAATTCAAATGTGCAGATTAACCACTTGTTGACCACGCTATAGCTGAATGATGGCTACAGCACGGTCGTCCAGTTCAGGGATGCCGTTAAATGACGGCATTCTGTGTTCACGCCTGCCACGATCCTGCTGCTAGCATGCATCCCTGTGCTTCCTAGTGGGACACAGCACCAGTTGTCTCACCCGCCTATGCAGCATTCCAGACTCTGAGTCTCCACTGAGACAGGGTGTGACGTCATCAAATGTCACCGTGTGACTTGGCCCTGAAGTAGGGTTTCATTAAACCAACTTTCTCAAAGGGCCAAGCCAAAGGGACTGTGTCTCACTGTGAAGTATGGAGACGCATGCTAGCAGCAGGATTGTTGTAACCTATGTGGATGAGTGAAGCCCATGTTTTTAAGATGTTTGTGAGTACCACTCTTTTATGGAGAATGGTATGGCGTATGGAAAAAATCAGGGAGAGAATAACCCAGAGGTTCTTCTGCCCTGGGTTGTATGCAGACATCAAAGAATATTGTGAATTATGCCCTGAGTGTCAAATGACAGCCCGTCACACCATTTTCTTAGCATCCTTGTCCCATTTCCCATAATTGAAGTGCCATTTGAGCGAATTGGCATGTATCTCGTAGGACCAGTAGTAAAATCTGCCTGGGGACACCAGCACATCCTAGTGATACTGGACTATGCGACCCTCTATCCTGAGGCCATACCATTACAGAATACCTCCGCTAAGACTATCGCCAAGGAACTGGTCCAGGTGTTTAGTCAGGTGGGGATACCTAAAGGAATCTTGACAGATTAGGGTACTCCGTTCATGTCCAGAGAGACCAGAGAATTGTGCAAGTTGTACAAAATCTCCCATCTCCGTACCTCTGTTTACCGCCCGCAAACTGACGATCTGGTGGAATGGTTTAACAAGACCCTCAAGAGTATACTAAAAAAGGCGCTGGATAAAGATGGGTGAAATTGGGATTTTTTGCTGCCGTACCTCATATTTGCCATACAAGAGGTTATGCAGGCGTCTACAGGGTATTCCCCCTTTGAACTCTTGTATGGTAGACATCCCAGGGGGTTGCTAAATTTTGCAAAAGAGACGTGGGAAGGAGAGGCCATCCCATATAGAAGCATCATAGAGCACATCTACTGGAAGCAGGAATCGAAATGCAGCTGTCCTGCCCCTTGTATGAGAGCATATGGAGCAAGCTCAGGAAGCCCAGAGAAGGGTTTACAATCGGGGTGCCAAAACCCAAACTTTCAACCCCGGAGACAGAGTGCAGGAGCTAGTCTCCATGGTTAAAAGTAAATTCCTGGCAAAATGGCAGGGTTCCTTTGAGATTAGGGAAAGAGTAGGGGAAGTAAACTACAAAGTTTACCAGCCTGGGAAAAGGTAACCAGAGCAGATTTACCATGTTAATCTCCTAAAACTGTGGAAGGACAGGGAGAGCTTATTGGCAGTGCCCATGGCCCAAAATGACAGGTTACCCCTAACCCTGGATGTTCCCATGAGTCCTTGTCACTGACGCAACAAAATGATGTTAAGATATTTGTGAGTAGAGTTGAGCGAACCCGAACTGTAAAGTTCGGGTTCGTACCGAACTTTGGGGTGTCCGTGACCCGGACCCGAACCTGGACATTTGAAAAAAAGTTTGGGTTCGAGTTCTGGGTTCGGGTATTTGATCACGCATGTTGAATAGCTGCAGGGCAGCCAATCAACAAGCGTGATTTTCCCTAGAAACCATTACAGTCATGCCTACTAATGGCATGGCTGTGATTGGCCAGTGCATCATGTGACCCAGCCTCTATATGAGGCTGGAGTCACAGTGCTGCATGTCACATGCTCTCTGGGTAGTGTAGGGAGAGGATGCTGCCTGTGCTGTGAGGGACAGATTTCAGATAGATAGATAGGTAGAGAATAGAGATTACTACTACTACTGCTATTAGGGACAGATTGCAGATAGATAGATAGGTAGAGATTACTACTAATACTGCTTTTAGGGACAGATTGCAGATCTCATCCTGCATTACAGAAAGATCTGACTGGACTAGGTGGAGTCTACTGCTTAGAGGGACAGATTATTGTTCGAAAATCATCTCCTAGTTCTATAGGGTCAGGTTCCTGCTGTTGCTGTAAGGGACAGATTATTGTTCTAAAATCATTTTGCAGCCCTCTAGCACTTTCTAGGACTCTTTTACAGTCATTTTTGTGCTGAAAAGTTCGGGTCCCCATTGAATTCAATGGGGTTCGGGATAAAGTTTGGGTCAAGTTCAGTACTGAACCCAGACTTTTTTCTGAAGTTCGGCCGAACCCACCGAACCCGAACATCTATGGGTTCGATCAACTCTATTTGTCAGTAAAAATAGTGACTTTTTCTCTTTCCTACCCAGACTGACCACTGTGCTACAACATGACATTATCACGGAACGCGGGGTCTGTGTAAATGTAAAACCCCACCGAATACCTGAGGCTAAACGAGAGGTGGTGGAGAGAAAAATAAAAACCATGTTGGAGTTAAATGTGATCGAGGAGTCCCACAGCGCCTGGTTGAGCCCTATAGTACTGGTCCCACAGCCCGATGGCACTATCCGGTTCTGTAACGATTTTAGGAAGGTGAATGCCGTGTCTAAGTTTGATGCATACCCGATGCCATGGGTTGACAAACTTGTGGATAGGTTAGGAGGGGCTCGGTACATGACAACCCTAGACCTAACTAAAGGATACTGGCAGATCCCCCTAACAGAGTCAGCAAAGGAAAAAATGGTCTTCTCTACCCCTGAGGGGTCCTTCCAATACAAATGAATGCCATTTGGTCTGAATGGGGCACCTGCATCCTTTCAGAGGATGATGGACAAGACTTTGAGGCCGCATCGGCCCTATGCAGCGGCCTATCTGGATGATGTTGTCATCCACAGCCCAGATTGGGAAACACATCTGCCCTGGGTGCAGACAGTGGTAGATTCACTGAGGGTAGCAGGTTTAACAGCCAACCCAAAGATGTGTGCCATAGGTCTTGAGGAGGCCAAATACCTTTGGTATGTGATTGATTGAGGGCTGATTAAGTCCCAAACCAATAAGATTGCGGCCATTCAAAAGTTCAAGAGTCCCCCACATGGCTTCTCGCAAACTGCAAACTGGTCTTCTTATGGTTTTCTATCAAATATGGCTTTCTTCTTGTCTCTCTTCCATAAAGGCCAGATCTGTGAAGTGCATGACTAGTTGCCCTGTGGACAGATTCTCCCACTTGAGCTGTGGATCTCTGCAGCTCCTTCAGAGTTACTGTGGGTCTCTTCACTGCTTCTCTGATTAATGCTCTCCTTGCCTAGCCTGTCAGTTTAGATTGATGTCCATGTCTTGGTAGGTTTGCAGTTATGCCATATTCTTTCCATTTTTGGATGATGGATTTAACAGTGCTCTGTGAGATGTGAGATGTTCAAAGCTTGGTATTTTATTTATAACCTAACCCTGCTTTAAACGTCTCCTCAACTTTATCCCTGACCTGTTTGGTGTGTTCCTTGGCCATTGTGATGCTATTTGTTCACAAAGGATCTCTAGGAAACCTCTGAGGACTTCACAAAACAGCTTTATTTATACTGAGATTAAATTACAAACAGGTGGACTCTATTTACTAATTATGTTACTTCTGAAGTTGGTTCCCCTAGATTTTAGTTAGGGATATCAGAGTAAAGGGGGCTGAATAAAAATGCACACCACACTTATTAGTTATTTATTTGTAAAAAATTTTGAAAACCATTTATCATTTTTCTTCCACTTGCCACTTTGTGTTGTCACATAAAATCCCGATAAAATGCATTTACGTTTTTGTTTGGAACATAACAAAATGGGGACAATTTCAAGAAGTATGAATACTTTTTCAAGGCACTGTATTCTCATATAGACTGTGTAATGTGTTAGGAATGAAAGGATGCCACATCGTTTGATGGAAATAAAAATGATCAACCTACAGAGGGCTGAATTGAAAGACACCCCAAAAATCAAAGTGAAAAAATGATGCAGCAAGCTAGTCCATTGTACTCAGTAGTTTGTATGGCCCCCGTGTGCTTGTATGCATGCCTGACAACATCAGGGCATGCTCCTAATGAGACTATGAATGGTGTCTTGGGGTATTTCCTCCCAGATCTGGACCAAGGCATCACTGAGCTCCTGAACAGACTGAGGTGCAACCTGGCATTGTTGGATGGACCGAAACATAATGTCCCAGGGGTGTTCTATTGGATTTAGGTCAGGTGAGCATGGGGACCATTCCATGGTATCAATTCCTTCATACTCCAGGAACTGGCTGCATACTCACACCACATGAGGCCGGGTATTGTCGTGCACCAGGAGGAACCCAGGACCCACTGCACCAGCAGTGCAATAACTCCAAGGATTTCATCCCGATACCTAATGGCAGTCAGAGTGCCATTGTCTAGCCTATAGAGGTCTGTGCGTCCCTCCATGGATATGCCTTCCCAGACCATCATTGACCCACCACTAAACTAGTCATGCTGAATGATGTTGCAGGCAGCATAACATTCTCCATGGCTTCTCCAGACCCTTTCATGTCTGCCACATGTGCTCAGGGTGAGCCTGCTCTCATCTGTGAAAAGCACAGGGCCCCAGTGGTGGACCTGCCAATCCTGGTGCTTAATAGCAAATGCCAATTGACCTCCATGGTGCTGGTCAGTGAGCACAGGGCCCATTAGAGGATGCTGGGCCCTCAAGCCACCTTCATGAAATCTGTTTCTGATTGTTTGGTCAGAGACATTCACACCACTGGCCTACTGGAGGTCATTTTGTAGGGCTCTGGCAGGGCTCATTCTGTTCCTCTTGTACAAAGGAGCAGACACCAGAAGGACATTCTACGGCCATGTCCAGCTTTCCTAGAGTAACTGCCTGTTTCCTGGAATCTCCTCCATGCTCCTCGGACTGTGCAAAACTAGTGAAAAACAATGAGAAAAGATGAGTATTTTCAGGGTGTCTTCAAGCCCTATGTTGGTTGATTGGTTGATCATTTTCATTTCCATCAAGATGATGTGGCATTCTTTCATTTCTAACACATTACTCAGTCCATATCAGTATAGATATCCAACATGATATTTTTCCCCATTGAGATCTGATGTGTTTTCAAAGTTTTTTTTTAATTTTTTTTGAGCAACGCATATATATATGCCTATCTATCTCACCAAGAAGTACACAATGTAAATGCAAAGCATTTCCTTTCCATTTATGGAGTCAATTACCATGTGTGCAATAAATGAATAGAATATGCCACTTGGTAGTATAGTAACATACAGTATCTCATAAAAGTGAGTACACCCCTGACATTTTTGTAAATATTTTATTATATCTGTTGTGACAACACTGAAGAAATGACACTTTGCTACAATGTAAAGTAGTGAGTGTACAGCTTGTAAAACAGTGTAAATGTGCTGTGCCCTCAAAATAACTCAACACACAGGCATTAATGTCTAAACCACTGGCAACAAAAGTGAGTAAACCCCTAAATGCAAATGTCCAAATTGGGCCCAAAGTGTCAATATTTTGTGTGGCCGCCATTATTTTCCAGCACTGCTTTAACCCTCCTTGGGCATAGAGTTCACCGGAGCTTTACAGGTTGCAACTGGAGTTCTCTTCCACTCCTTCATTACGACATTACTGAGCTGGTGGATGTTAGAGACCTTGTGGTCCTCCACCTTTTGTTTGAGGATGCCCCACAGATGCTCAATAGGGTTTAGGTCTGGAGACATGCTTGGTCAGTGCATTGCCATTTCCCTCAGCCTCTTTTTCAAGGCAGTGGTCATCTTGGAGGTGTGTTTGGGGTCATTATCATGTTGGAAATACTGCCCTGCTGTCCAGTCTCTGAAGGGAGAGGATCATGCTCTGCTTCAGTAAGTCACAGTACATGTTTGCATTCATGGTTCCCTCAATGAATTGTAGCTCCCCAGTGCACTCATGCAGCCCCAGACGATGACACTCCCACCACCATGCTTGACTGTAGGCAAGACACACTTGTCTTTTTACTCCTCCCCTGGCTTCTGCCACACACGCTTGACACCATCTGAACCAAATAAGATTATCTTGTTCTCGTCAGACCACAGGACATGGTTCCAGTAATCCATGTCCTTAGTCTGCTTGTCTTCAGCAAACTGTTTGTGGGCTTTCTTGTGCATCATCCTTAGAAGAGGCTTCCTTCTGGGACAACAGCCATGCTGACCAATTTGATGGAGTGTGCAGCGTATGGTCTGAGCACTGACAGGCTGACCCCCCACCCCTTCAACCTCCACAGCAATGCTGGCTGCACACCGAACATCTTTGGTGGACCATGACAAGGCCTGTTCTGAGTGGAACCTGTCCTGTTAAACCACTGTATGGTCTTGACCACCATGCTGCAGCTCAGTTTCAGGGTCTTGGCAATCTTCTTATAACCTAGGCCATCTTTATATTGAGCAACAATGTTTTTCAGATCCTCAGAGAGTTCTTTGCCATGAAGTGCCATGTTGAACTTCCAGTGACCAGTATGAGACAGTGACAGCGATAACATCAAATTTAACACACCTGCTCCCCATTCACACCTGAGACCTTGTAACACTAACAATCAGAACAGTCACATGACGCCTGGGAGGGAAAATGGCTAATTGGGCCCAATTTGGACATTTTCAATTAAGGGTGTACTCACTTTTGTTGCCAGCGGTTTAGACATTAATGGCTGTGTGTTGAGTTATTTTGAGGGGGCAGCAAATTTACACTGTTATACAATCACTACTTTACATTGTATCAAAGTGTAATTTCTTCAGTGTTGTCACATGAAAAAATATTATAAAATATTTACAAAAATGTGAAGGGTGTACTCACTTTTGTGAAATACTGTATATATATATATATATATATATATATACATACAGAATATATCTTTTGGACACCTGACTGCTTCTCTGTCTGCATTTATTTTTCATACCTTTATTAATAATTGCCTCTTCATATTATAATTGTTACTTAAAATAATTTTGGAGAAGGAGAGAGGTAGCCCATTGTTCTATATATAGACATACACTTGTCCACGGCACTCTGTTAGCTGTGCAGCACATTCCTGACGGCTGCACTCTGTAAGGTATGCAGTAAATGACGCAATCTTGACTGCAGCACTCTGTGAGTGCATACCACTGCACTGACTGCTTTTCTTTTCTGTTCAACAGTATGATTATTTGTTTCACTTCATGAACATCGCTGAACATCATTTTGTTATATAGAGGAAGGGGAGTTAAAAAATGATTCACTCTGAGTGTCAAGCATGCAAGGCATGCCATTCATTCTATACTGTAGCCTAACCAGATGTCTGTAGTATTTGACATTTATTTTTTCCTAACACAATCATGATCCTCCAGCTGAAACAGGCATTTCCCATTTGTAATATTTTAGGCTATTCCAAATTTCTCCGCAGAACAAACAAATGGCAACCACCCCAACCTATAATATGTGTCACCCTTCCATATGCTCCTTGCTGTAAAAGCCAGTTATAGGTTGGGGTGGTTGCCATTTGTTTGTACTTTTGTTAAATTGGTGGGGAGGACAAACTGGATACCTGCCATTGTCCCTTCAGGCATACCTCCTCTTAATCTATCCATTATTATATACATGCTCCAACTTTTGAGACTCTCAAAATTTATAGAGTTAGGACTGTAGTACACTAGGGTGCCATGAAGTGGCCCTGCAGCTTATGTATACACATTGTAAATGTGTACAAACTAAACCCCTGGTTTTAATGTGAACTGTTAGGCAGGAAAATTTGGTTTATTGCAGGCTGACTGGTAAATGAGCTGGTCATTTTTCTTTGTTGCAAAAGAGGGGAATTCCTTGGGCGGATTATCAAAGTAACCCTAATGAAATTTAGGCTGACCCCATCCCTCGTGTTTGGAAAACAGAGCAAGAACCCCCTAAATGGGACTTTAAATTGGGACAACCAACTCATCAAGAGGAGAACAAATTATAAAAACAATCAAAGTTTATTTGTACACATTAAAAATGGTAAGACAACACATATAATCAAAGCAACATAAGACATAAGTGCACAAGGGAACAGGAAGAGTGTGTCCCCATGATAAGACGATAGCAAATGACAAATGTAATGACAAAATGGTGAAATGGTTAAAAGACCACTGGTCTGCCCCACATAGGGGGTAGAGCAAGACCCAACGCGTTTCGATGTAACAGAATGAGATATCTTCCTCAGGGGTAGGTGGTCGATAATTAAAAGCAATAATCATCTACATAAGGAAGAAGAACAAGTGCAAAAATAAACATAATGAACATCAAAATGTCAACAAATGTCACAAATATCACGCTGGATGTTTCATACTTATAATCTGAAAATCAAGGGACATCCACTCCAAAAAATATTTCAGATGTCAGGATAAACTGTTGAAAAAATCCATAATTTGAGAAGGGGAAAAAAAAAACACACCACAACAAAGCCTGACTTACCGATATGGAAAACAAACAAAAATTGGCCAAACACGATTAGTTGCCAAAAACGGTACCAAGAGGGATTCCTGGGTGGTGGAAACATAATGGAAAATAAGAATAAATATACAGTAAGGGAAGGAAAAAATCGGTAATTTTGGTACCTCACTGCAATGTGTTAAGTACACCTATTGGTCTAATAAAAGAGACTACCTCAGAAATACGTACCCAGAAGGGGAAAGGCCAAGGTTAGTGTGATGACACATATAGATCTGGCAGGAAATAATCCCCAAAGAAGGGGAATTCCAATAATAGAGACCAAAAGTCTGCAAAACAGAAAAGAAGCATAGTAAAGACCTGCCAATAAAGTAAGTCTCTAAAACAACCTCACAGTGTTGTATAGTACATAAAACCTGATGAAAGAACTATACAATGTTTTTACCTACATGTAGTAGTGGAGAGTGCCGATGATTTACAACTAGTCACCCCCAAAAGGGGGCACCCGAAAGTGTTATTGCGAGACACACCGCCCTTGAACGGTCAACAACCCGATATCTAAAAAAGAGAGCATAGAAAGCTTGTAGTGGCAATTTGCATCAATACAGAAAGTGGATCACAAATCCATACATGTAATGATACCAGAGCGGAAGCCATAACAAAACAAAGTATAATCCTGCAGTGACAAACTAACAGCCTCAAACGTACCTTCAAAATACTCCAGAAAAAAGCCGCATCAGCACCTGTCCTAGAAGACACCACAAGGAATGATCCTGGGCGAATGAACGGCGCTCAAAACGGACCCTTTTTAAATATGTAATGGAGGTGGGGTAACTCGGAGACACTCCAACAAACGATTTGAGATACCAGGTGGCACTCATCCGCTCATCATGTCCAGCCTAACACAGTGGGCGGACTTGTCCAAGAGGGAGAGAGGAGCCTCCCATAACTGTCTGCAATGAAGATGCTTGCATGCCTGCCACAGACTACCTGGCAGGATAAGACGTCACACCAAGGCGACGGAGTCCAGACTAAAGTCGAACATCCGGCTTAGATCAAGATAAAGCTAAAAGGGAACTTAGCCGACAGGGCTAAAGAATAACACAGTGCCCTCAAGAGGCAGCACCATAAAACAACACCAGCCACTGCATGGTGAGAGAGCAAAGCTCACAAAAAAAAAATACCCAAGCCTGTCCATATTCTACCCCAGCCTGTCCATATACTACCCCAGCCTGTCCATATACTACCCCAGCCTGTCTATATACTACTCCAGTCTGTCTATATACTACCCCAACCTGTCCATAAACTACCCCAGCCTGTCTATATACTACCCTAGCCTGTCCATATATTATTATTATTATTATTATTATTATACAGGATTTATATAGGGCCAGCAGTTTGCGCAGCGCTTTACAAAAATAAAGGCAGACAGTACAGTTACATCACAATTTGGTACAAGAGGAATCAGAGGGCCCTGCTCGTTAGAGCTTACACTCTAAGAGTTACCTCAGCCAGTCCCTATACTCCCCCAGCCTGTCCATATACTACCAGAGCCTGCCCATATACTACCCCAGCCTGTCTATATACTACCGTAGCCTGTCCATATACCTGCGGACCACAGCTGGCATGAGGAAGTAAGGCAGTGCCACCATTATTTGTCTTTAAGCCGGGTCCAGAGGTACAGGTGTGGGCCTGTGGACCATGGCTAAAGAAATAGGTAGAGAGGCTCTTCAAAAATCTCTACCTCTGCCACCTCTATCGTATACATGGACAGGGCAGATAGGGTGGAGTCAGGGGCAGAGCCAAAAGGGGTGGCAAAATTAGGTTTTGCCTAGGGTTTCAAAAATCCTTGCACCAGCTCTGCCTGCCTTTACACGCACATGAACTTTAATGACATCCCAGTCTTAGTCCATAGGGTCGGCCCACCCTTTGCAGCTATAACAGCTTCAACTCTTCTGGGGAGGCTGTCCACAAGTTTAGGAGTGTGTCTATGGGAATTTTTGATTATTCTTCCAAAAGCACATTTGTGATGTCAGGCACTGATGTGGACGAGAAGGCCTAGCTCTCAGTCTTCACCCTAATTCATGCCAAAGGTGTTCTATTAGTTGAGGTCAGGCTCTGTACAGTTCCTCCACCTCAAACTCGCTCACCCATGTCTTTATGGACCTTACTTTGTGCACTGGTCCAAATCATTTGGTGGAGGGGGGATTATGGTATGGTGTTGTTTTTCAGGGGTTGGGCTTGGCCCCTTAGTTGCAATGAAGGGAACTCTTAAGGCATCAGCATACCAAGACATTTTGGATAATTTCATGCCCCCAACTTCATGGGAACAGTTTGGGGATGACCCCTTCCTGTTCCAACATGGATGAACGAGTTTGAGGTGGCAGAACTAGACTAGCCTGCACAGAGTCCTGACCCAACCTGATAGAAGACCTTTGGGATGAATTAGAGCATAGATAGCGAGGCAGGCCTTCTCATCCACATCAGTGCCTGACCTCACAAATGCACTCCTGTAAGAATGGTCAAACATTCCCCTAGACACACTCCTAAACCTTGTGGACAGCCTTCCCAGAAGAGTTGAAGCTGTTATAGCTGCAAAGGGTGGGACAACAATATTGAACCCTACGGACTAAGACTAGGATGCCATTAAAGTTCAAGTGCGTTTAAAGGCAGGTGTCCCAATACTTTTGGTAATATAGTGTATATCAAATATATATCACACCCCTCCAGCCTGTGTCTTAGAATAACGGGGGGGGGGTGAAGCCTCTATCAATCAATATATAATATCCCACCCCCATTGTGTTTAGTTGGTTAATGGGCATGGAGGAGGAAGGAGTGGAGTGTCATTTACCACTATGTATATGCCCATATGTGTGGCTCTACAGTCACCTGGGCTGCTGTGCAAAATCCCTAACTGTAGTGGGGACATGGACAGGAGGGGGAGACAGAACAGCAGGATCAGCCACATTTTTTTTTTTGCAGAATACAGAAAATGAATCCTATGGTGACTGATTGAGAATGAACAGCATGCAATTCAGCATTTACTGATAGCTTTTTATGATGTGGTTTTGATGCCATTTTAATTAGTGAAATGCTAATCTGTTGACCAAGCTACTTTAAGGAGGGGCAGGCAAAAATTATGGGGCTGTAAAGTGGATTATTAAACTTGTGGTTCACCATGGAAAACATGATGCATAGCCTTTCTTAGTGAAAGGAATACCCATCATGGACCATAGGAAGTGCCATTTTAATTCTTGTCACAGAACCTTCTAACTCTTACCTCAACACCTGAGAATTCAGATGGACACAGTCATTATCTGAAACATGAGTTCATTTGGGCAACTGAATTCCAAGTATTACACATAGAGGCAGCATTTTATCCCTCTACTAGAAGCTGAATTTTCTAGTTGAAACAATACAGCAGAATGGCATAGGTGTTGTGTACATATGTAAAGTTCTATTGTTGTAAAACATTGCATTCTTATAACTGTATGTTGTTAATACTTGTAATCACGGTATACAGTATATTAATTTCTTCATCCAATTTCCTGGAATTAATATTTTATGTACTGCATATTTGTATACTAACTAGGGACGGGCCCGCGGTTAGAGTCTAACGTCAAATTTAGAACATTATGGGTGTTTGCAGTGACTTCCCCATCGCGGAGCGCCCCATAATGCATTGACGCAGATGACGTGCACAGCTCCTCCTCCTGGGAGGGCTGCCATTGTCTGCATTGGCTTTGTTTTGACGTTTTATTTATAGTGTAGGGCGGGGCCACATAGTGCAGGGCGGGGCCACTGGGTGACGTACGGGTGACCCCGCTCGTCAGAGGGGCCGGTCACTCAATTACGTCACTGGATGGCCCCGCCCTTCACTATAAATAAAACATCAAAACAAACAAAGCTCAGTCTGCGGGAGCCCTCCCATGGAGGAGGAGCTGTTCTTTTTTTTTTGGGGGGGTCGCCATGATTGATGATTAATTAATAATTAACAAAGAACTTGTCCCTAATTGCCTCCTGTGTTTTTTTCTATTTTTTTGACACTTTTGGTGAAGTAGTAGGAAGCCCCCCACCCGCACATCCCCACAACCACAGCCCAGGGCTGCAGGGAAGAGGCTCTTGTCCCCATCAACATGGGGACAAGGTGCTTTGGGATGGGGGCGCAGTGCACCCCCTGCCCCAAAGCACCCATACTCCCCATGTTGAGGGCATGTAGCCTGGTATTGTTCAGGAGGGGGAGCACTCGCTGGTCCCCCCCTATCCTGGCCGGCCAGCTTGCATGCTCAGATAAGGGTCTGGTTTGGATTTTAGGGTACCCCACTTCAATTTTTTTTATTTTGGTGTGGGGTTCCCCTTAAAATCCAAACCAGACCTGAAGGGCCTGGTTTGGACTGGGGGGGAACCCCAAGCAAATTTTTTTAAGTGATTTTTCTGTATATTGCCAGGAACCGGCAATACATTACAGCCACCATAATAAATGACAATTTTTCCTTTACAAATGTCATTTTGCTCTGGCTGTGTTCTAAACATCACAGAGGTGCGCCCTTTTACAGGCAGACTAAGGGGACCCCCCAGGCACGTTATTTAAAGGAATATTTCATTTTTATTGTTTCACTTTAAGCATTATTAAAATCACTGCTCCTGCAAAAACTATTGATTTAAAAACTTTTTTTTGGGGGGGGGCGTGTCCGGCCGGCGTCTGTGATGGCCGCATAGTTCAGAGCTCCTGCTCCAGCCTCGCTCATAGCGGCATATAAAGCGGGCGGGGGAACCGACTCGATTCACGGAGGTGACCGGAATTCCCTGGAGACCTGAAGGAACAATGAGTAAGCGCAGGAAAGCCGCCAAACAGCCACAACGGCTCACGGACTTTTTCCCGGCCGAGCGGCGTGGAGGTAAGCAAGATGGCGCGGCTACATCAGACGGCATACACCCGTACTCCAGCGCCTGCCACTCTCCCACCGCAGTCAGCTCCATAGCCACATATGTCTCTCCGGAGGGGGAAGAAGCTGCCTTCTCCCCTCCATCCTCTCCTACAACACGCAGTCCGGCCAAAACCAAGCAAAGGAGGGAGGAAGATAATCCAGGCCCCGGCTTGCAAACAGCCTTTCCACAGGCCGCAATGCAGACTGCAGTACTAGGCCCCACTATAGAAGCCTTTCCTGCTTCAGAGCCTAAGGAGATTTAAAATACAACAAGGCGGAGCTCGCCAGGAGCTCCAGCCTCTAAAATAAATTATCCGCATCTTAGAGAACAAGGACTAGACACATACGCAGGTGATCTAGCAACACCCGGCATATGTCTAGGCGGTAGAATAAAAGGTCCACTTGTTAAGACAGGAGTACACTCACTTGACACAGAACGTCCCCTAATTTGTACAAACGTTTCAGAACTTTATTTCTCACAAAATTACTATCCTCGTACGAAAAGTAACAACTGAGTCTCTAACAAACGAGACTTCGTCCTTTCCGAAGATATCACCCCGGATCATGACGTCAGACGTAACGCCGGACACCTTTCCGACAAACGTTCGGCCCCGGA
>BLSH010397243.1:518641-545037 GCA_018402905.1 Glandirana rugosa | reverse complement strand
ACTACCAGAACCCAGAACCCGAACCCGAACGGTTTTTGAAATGTCCGTGTTCGGGTCCGGGTCCCGGACACCCGAAAGTTCAGTAAGTTCAGTAAGTTATTTCCCTATCCCCATTTCTTTGTAGGGCACTTGTCCGACCCGATGTTCTAAGAACAGTGATATGGCTTCTCCTGGCTAATGTATACTTTTCACACACAGTTTTAACACAGTTTTAAGATGATTGTATAATCTACAATCATCTTCAAACTGTGTGAGAAAAGTATAAATTAGCCAGGAGAAGCCATATCACTGTTCTAAGAACAGTGATATGGCTTCTCCCCGCTAATTTATAGTTTTCACACACAGTTTGAAGATGATTGTAGATTCTACAATCATCTTCAAACTGTGTGTGAAAAGTATACATTAGCCGGGAGAAGCCATATCACTGTTCTTAGAACATCTGCAAACTGTGTGTGAAAACTATAAATTAGCGGTGAGAAGCCATATCAAGGCTCTAAGAACAGTGATATATCATATCACTGTTCTTAGAACAGTGGTATGGCTTCTCCCCGCTAATTTAAAGTTTTCACACACAGTTTGAAGATAGTCCACATTCACCTCCATTGTTGATTTTTTTATGTAATTTTTTTTTTATTATTTTAAGTTATTTCCCTATCCCCATTTCTTTGTAGGGCACTTGTCCGACCCGATGTTCTAAGAACAGTGATATGGCTTCTCCTGGCTAATGTATACTTTTCACACACAGTTTTAACACAGTTTTAAGATGATTGTATAATCTACAATCATCTTCAAACTGTGTGAGAAAAGTATAAATTAGCCGGGAGAAGCCATATCACTGTTCTGAGAACAGTGATATGGCTTCTCCCCGCTAATTTATAGTTTTCACACACAGTTTGAAGATGATTGTAGAACAGTGATATGGCTTCTCCCGGCTAATGTTTACTTTTCTCACACAGTTTTAAGATTTTTGTGAGATGGCCCTGTGTTACCTTAACTTACAATTGCACGGTCAAGCAATGCCGTACCCAAATAAAATGTATGTACTTTTTTCCCACAAGTAGGGCTTTCATTTAGTGGCATTGTGGTATTTCATCACCACTGTGTTTTTATTTTTTTGTGCTATAAACCAAAAAAGACTGGCAATTTTGATAAAAAAAAAAAACATTATTTTTTACTTTCTCCTATAAAACATATCCAATAAAAAATGTAAAAATCTAATTTATTTTTAAAATTAGGCCAATATGTATTTTTCTACATGTTTTTGGTAAAAAATTATCACAATTAGCGTATATTGATTGGTTTATGCGAACGTTATAGCATCTAGCGTGAGATGTATAATGGAATTTGTTTTTATATACAAGTAATGGCAGTGATCAGCAACTTATAGCAGCAATGCAATATTGCAGCAGACAATTTGACACTGACACTTTGTGGAAACCAGTGACATTAATACAGTGATTAGTGCTAAAAATATGCATTGTCACTGTACTAATGACACTGGCTGGGAATGAGTTAAGCATCTAGGGTGATAAAAGGGTTAACTGTGTACCTAGCCAGTGTTTGTGTTTACTATGTCTGCTGCTTTTACTAGGGGAAGAGCGGGATTTGAGTCCCAGCTTTGCAGGAACACAGAATCCATCCTGTTCCCCTGTCAAAAACTCTGCCTTGTTTACATAGACAGAGCTCCATTCTGAGTCTCTGCCCAATGATTGGTGAGTGTCAGCAGACATTGCGTGCCCTGCATCTGCAGATCTGCTTCTGCTGTGAACATTCACAGCGAAAGAGCTGTGCCGGCAGCATGCATGTGCCCCCTAAAGGGGGAAGTGCAAGATCATGTATATATAGGTAATCCAGCACACAGCTGCCGCCCTGCAGCAATCAAAGGGCTATAGGGCAGTCAGCAAGTGGTTAATTGTTTTGAATGTTATTTTTAAAAGAAATGGGTAAATTGGCAGTTTTTTTTGGGGTCTTTAGTGTGAATGATATTCACACACTGAATATAACTGCTATTAATTAATTCAATATAACATATGAAGCTGGGTACATTTAATAGTGGGACTTTTTTACATGAAGAACAACAAAAAGGTATTTTCTTAATCCAAGATACAGTAAAGGAACACAGCCATTTTATATTCTCTGTCTCTGCAGCATACTTGAACTGATTACCATGGAGGCAAGCTGTTAACTTCAAACTATTGCCCTCTCAGCAGTATTTTTGTTAAGCATTCATTCAATATAATGCAGGACTTCACCCTTGTGTTTCTGTGTTACAACCCTTAGGCTTTTATTATCACATACAAAATTAAAATATTTGGGGAAAAAAGAATAGCATGTGTCATATAATGAACTGTGGTTACAATTGGATGGGCAATTCATAAAAAGGCAGCTGCAAATTCTAAAATGTTCCAAAGAGAACAGTTATTAGGATTCAAAATATAGATACATTTTATTTTAACTGTGGAATATTACAGTGGTCCTAAAGTCTAATTGTTTTTTACCTTAATGCATTCCCTGCATTAAGATAAAAAATTCCCTACTAACTGCCCCCCCCCCCAGCCTTCATCCCTAAGCGCTTACCTGGATTCACAGAGCGGAGGTCCGTGTTTACATACACGGACCTCTGCTCCTTCGCTCCGGGGGGGCCATCGCGGGTAGCCGGCGGCAATCGAAGCCACCGCACCCGCTCCCTGGCCCTCCCCGAACACAGTGAGCACAGTGAGCCTCCGGCGGCGCGCGCGTGCTCACTAAACTCGTTCCCGCAGCCGCAGTCGTATGACGGCGTTTTGCGGGAACGAGCCACTTTGCCGCCATCAGATGCCGATCGGCGGTCGGCAAGTGGTTAAAATAAAAGAGGATCACATAAGGGGGACGTGACTTGACGTCATCACGATTGGGCGTGTGCCTGGAGAGCTCCCCTCGAGCCCAACACAATCCTGAGGAATCCTGTCACAGGAGAGAAGGGTGAGATCCAACAACACCCCAGCTCAACTCTCCATCTGCTCAGTTACATTTTGAGCCCTAAATTTTGTAGATCGGTGGCCGGCTCCGGCACCGCTAAAAATCGAGGCCGCGGCTTTTGCGGCCTACCAGTGCCGGATCTGTGTGGCCCCAGGAGCCCTCATCCTCAATCCACCACCATCACACCATATAACACCCTCCTGGGCCCCTACCCTGACAGGAATTAAGAGCTAAGACTTGATGGCCTGGTGCTTGATTGAGATGGCAACAGCATAGAGGAGCCCCGCTCACCCACGGCCAAAACCGCCCCTATCCAGCCATTACCCATCTGCGATGGGCAAAGCAGACAAGAACACCACCGGACCTAAACAACACCGCTCTCTCTCCACCCTGGGAACCCGTGGATTCGCTGAGCTATTTCAACCCAGGACCCCTCGCACACGCAGCAGGCCTACATTCAAGATGGCGCCGCCAGACCACGAGGCTGATCACATCGAGGACTCCATGTCGGCTCTGGAGGAAAGGGTAAGTGCCACTCCGCCCACAGACCATTTGCTACATTTTTCTGAAATGACCCAAATAGCTGCGAACATAAAAAACATGTTCTCTATCGCCATCAAGGAGCTGAAGGCGGACATACTATCACTATCAGACCGCATTACCCATACAGAGAGGGCCACTGTTAAAAGAGACAGAACAGTGACAGGACTGGAGAATGCAATTGACGCGCATGCGAATCACCTAATCCTTATGAACAGACACCTGGAGGACTTGGACAATCGCGGTCGGAGACAGAGCATAAGGATTAGAGAGCCTGCCCAAATTAAACCAGTGTTACAGAATCTGTTTAATAACCTGCTGGAACGCCCGGCTGACACGACCATTGAGTTTGTAAGAGAGCACAAGGCTCTCAAACCGCATCCAAATGATACTGCCCCACCAAGGGATATCATCTGCTGTATGCAGAGCTTCCCCCTTAAAAGAGGAAATACTCAATAAAGCACGGAAAAACAATGTCATCCAATTTAATGAAAACTCCATCTCCTTGTACCAGGACTTGTTACCTATAACGCTGCAAAACAGGAGAGCACTGTGCCCCCTGCTTGTGCTCTTAAAAGAGATAACCTAAAGATGGCAGTTTCCTTTTGCACTGAATGCTACCCTCAATGGCAAACAGTTTTATCTAAGGATAAAACTGACATCCCAGACTTTTGCAAGCAGTTAAATCTACCGCTGATAGAGCTCCCTGATTGGTACAGGGAATTTCTTCGCCATCCAACATTAGAATCTACACCCCCACATACTCCCCAGACTTCCCCATCTAAACCACTATCCTCTAAAAAACACAAACACAGAAAACAGGCTGGGAGCTATACTGGGCGGTCTCCGTACCCGACAAAGGGCCACAGACCCAGAGACTACACCTGAAGAAGTCTTGTACGCAGAGGCACATATTATCTAGGCCTAGCGGGCCCAACTTCTTCCCCTGGATATGAACATTGCTGATTCTACACAATTACCAAAGGATGGGACCTTGCTACTTGGCGTCCCACCGAGGACACCTAATGCACATTCACAGTTATTACACCTATCATTGTTTTGCAGTTCTTTTTCTTAGGAAGTTTACATTTGTCCACAGCTGCTCACAGGCCCTAAGGAACTATACTTGGCCATCCCAGGGGCCCACAACAGTCGGCCCATAATAGAACTGAACAGAACGATCCTCTTGTTACAGTAAGCCAGCTGGCCTTGTTATCACCCCGGTCCCAACTTAAGCTCTCTTCCTGGGAACATGACCTTTGAACCGATCTGAGTTGCTTGTGACAGCGAATGTTATTTAAAATTTGCATGTTTGCCTAATAATTATAAGATGTTTACTAATATGCTTGCTGTACTGAGCACTGGGCCACATACTACACCAAAATTGAAAACAGCTTTATCCAACCCATAAGGCCACAATCCATGGGCCAAATTATATGGTGGCAAAATTGCCTGTCCCATAGAAGGACCCTAAGATTTATGGCTCATAGTTTGAAGGTGGCCCAGTGGTCTGGACAAAAATCTATGCTAGGTGCTTAGAAGGGGCTCTACGCGGCCCCATAACATGTCCTAAATTCAGCTTAGAATAGTTAGAAATGTTCAAAATTTTACATCTCTTCTTGTTGCCCTGAGGCTCACAACCTCACACTTTTTCTGGTTGGGGCCAACATTTATAGCTCTACTAAAGCTACTAATAACCAGGGCCGTGGGTGCTGGCTCACACTTTCCTCTATGTTTGTTACATTGTAGTGTAAAATTGACCTTAGAAACATTATATATTGACCACCCCCCAATACCCCCCCAAGAGGTGGTGACTCGGCTCGCCTACCCAGCAGACAAGCCACTCCGCTATTTTTTCTCCCAAGCATAGCCTGCGGAGACGTTACCTTAAAACCCCTCCTTGTGGTTAGCCTATCTTTTGGGCTGATCCCCAGGGACTTTACAACCTACATCTGTTATTGTTGTATTAATCAGATATGATTTCCTCACCCTGATCCTGTCTTTTAATTTCCTGATCTTTCTTTCTCTATTCCTTTCTTTCCAGAGACAAGCCACTAATTTCTGAAACACTAATACCATGATTTTCTCAGCACTTGGGAAAAAAACCTTTCCTGATCTCTTTAAATGTAAGAGGCTTAAATACCGGTAGCCATTCTAAGAGAATTACGGAAGATACAGCCAAGTGTCGTATTCTTCCAAGAAAAACATTTTAGGACGGGAACCATCCCAAAGATTAAGGCTGGATTCACATGTCTGGTGCAAATTCCAGCCTGTCTGCTATCGGGAAGGGGCGGAGCCACCGTTCGGCGGCTCCTGTCTGTTCCCACAGTGCAGCAGCTGCGGGGGGAGAGATGGGAGAGGAGCCACGAGCAGGGGAAATATCCCCGTTCAGTGCGGAGTGCATCTCCGTGTTAGATGCGCTCCCATTGAACTCAACGGGCTGGGAATTCGCATCGCACTGCACAGAAGAGGCACGTGTTTTCTGTGCAATGCGGAGTGCGAATGCACCGCACCTATGTGAACCGGACACATTGAAAACAATGTGTTTTCAAGTGTCCTGCGAATTGGATGCGGTTTAAGCCGCATCCAATTCGCATAGGTGTGAACCCAGCCTTATAGCAAACAATACACTCAGGCCTTCCTTGCCACCAATGCAACTTCTAAAACTAAAGGAGTTTCCATACTTATTCACAAAAACTCAGGCTTAGAGATTACGGACCAATTGTTGGACCCAAATGGCAGATACCTATTCCTTAGGGGACAGTGGGCAGGGATACCCCTCACCCACGTTCTGCCAGGAAGTCACAGACGAGCTAAAAAGCTTTGCCAATGGGGGCATAATAATGAGGGGATTTTAATATACCATTAAATCCCCTGCAGGACACTTCTAATGCAAAATCCAGTGTACCCTACAGTAGAATCCGCAAAATCCGAAAACTACTAAACTCCCTTACTCTGATAGACACATGGATTATGGTAAACCTGTCTGAGAGGGACTATACATACTTCTCCCCCCTACATAAAAAACACTCATAGATTATGTACTTATCTCGCAAAGGGATTTACCACTGTTAACCAATGCTAAAATTGGCAACGCTACGATATCTGACCATGCACCAATTTCCTTAGCGTTTCGCAGACCAACTAAAAAAAACAGGGGTGATACCTGGTGCCTAAACCCTTCCCTTCTTACCGATGCCACCAATCAATCTAAGATTGCAGACACAATAAAACACTATTTTCTAGATAATGATACTGCTGACCTCTCTCCACTGACCATTTGGTCCGCTCATAAATGTGTGGTTAGAGGGGTACTAATGAAGTTTGATTCGCTAAGAAAAAGAGAAGCAGAAAGAGAAATTGGGGATTTGGTCTCTCTGCCACCTAGATAGCCAACACACAGAAACACTAGCGCAACAGACAGCTGAAGAGTTGCTGGAAGTACGTATAAAGCTACAATACCTTCTAGCTCTAAAAGCAAAAAGAATCCTTTTCCTGAAAAAGGGATTTTATTTCGAACATGGCAACAAAACTGGGAAATATCTAGCCAAAACTCTTAAGGAATCCCAATTAGCTAATAATATTAATGCCATTAAAAATAATAAAGGCCAACATATATATGAAACAGACAAAATAGCTCAGACCTTTCATAAATACTATTCAGATTTATACCATCTACCGAAAAACCACAAACCCAGTGACCTGACAGGGACGAGACCACAAATAATACAAGACTATTTAATATGCAGTGGTATGCCTAAATTAGAGGAGGATGACATACAGGCCCTAGAAGCGTGCATTACTAAATTAGAACCCACTGCAGCGATAAAAACCCTTAAAACAAGGAAGAGCCCCGGCCCAGACGGATACACCGCCCATTATTATAAAACCTTCACCAACTTGCTCACCCCACACCTTCTAGAAACACTCAACCATCTACAGAGGCCCCAGGAGATACCAGGAGAATTCCTAATGGCACACGTCATGTTGATCCCTAAGCCCAATAAAGATGCCCTGGAGTGCTCTAACTATAGACCAATCTCCCTGCTCAACTTGGACCTGAAGCTATTCGAAAAGGTCCTGGCAAATAGACTACGTCAGCACCTACACAAAACCATTGGCCCAGAGTAGGTGGGATTCATGCCTGGTAGAGAGGCCAGAGGCAACGTGACGAAAAAAGAAAGAAAGAAAAAATGTCTCAACTAGAGGGTCTATAAAGGGCTAACCTAGAACCACTGCTGCATAAGATTAAAACAGACTTAGAAAAATGGACCCTGAAATTCTCATGGTTTGGAAGAGCCGCCATTATAAAGATGACTATACTACCCAGGGTACTGTACATTTTTCAAACTCTTCCATTCTTGATCCCATCTAGTTTCCTCCTAAAGTTGCAGGCCATGATTATAAAATTCCTTTGGGCTTCAAAAAACCCACCAATTAGACGTAGTCTACTCACCCGCTCTAAGTGCAAAGGAGGTATGGGCTTCCCGGACTTCAAAAATTACTATTATGCTATGCATCTTACACGCATAATAGACTGGCACTGCCATGATTCAAACAAACATTGGGTGGCCCTAGAAAATGACACATGTCCCACCCCAGCGACATACTCCCCGTGGATTCCATGGAAATCCTGCCCAAATTCACTTAAACAACACCCGCTAATAGGGGCAACCCTGCAAATCTTCCATAAAATAACTAAAAAGACCAACTTATCCACAAAGATAGGCCCACTGTCACCACTGAGAGCCAATCCAGACTTCCCGCCTGGTATGAGTAAAATATTATCTCTGTGCGTCCCTGATTGGAAACCTTTACTGGTACACCATTGCATGAATAGAGGCAAAATTAAACCACTTGCTGACATCCAGGCACTACAGGGAATACCCAAGATAAACAGCTGAATGGACCATCAAATCCATAGCTACATATCCAACTCACAACATGCTAAAATGTTTAAGAGAACTCTTACACCTTTCGAAGCTCTTTGTTTCAACGCCACAGAATCCGACCACAACATCTCTTTGACGTATGCTTGGTTACAAAACTCAGATCTACCAGATCAGGATAGATTCAAAATGCAATGGGAAACAGAGTTGCATACTACTTTCACTGAAGAACAATGGACACAGGCCTGCGTATTTGCACACAAGTGCTCTATCAGCACAAGACTCCAAGAAACTGCTTATAAACTCCTCACGCACTGGTACAATACCCCAACCAAGATACACAAGGGATACCAGCAGTCACGGATCGATGTTGGCGCTGTAACCAGGAGCAAGGGTCCTTAGTCCACATTTGGTGGGAGTGTTCCATTTTGCAGCCTTTCTGGAAGAAGGTAACTGATATCATAAAACAGATCACACACACCACCATACCACTAACTACGGAGTGTTGCCTCCTAAACATCTCTCATTGCTCCATGGGCAAATATAAACACTCACTGACCAGGCATCTGCTCACAGCAAACAAAGCATTAATACCCAGACACTGGAAAAGCACCTACATGCCCTCCATTAAAGAATGGTTAAACGCCATTTCAGAACTCCACAATCTGGAAGAACTAAGGGCGATAGCACATGAGACAACAGATAAATTCAATAAATCATGGAGAGACTGGATAGTATTCAAATACTCATCAGCTTTCAGTGATGTAATGGCAAGATGAACCTGACACAAGCTTATAATGAGATACACATAAACAATACCTCTCTTCTTCCTTTTTTCCTTTTTGTATCTTTTCAGCCTTGCTGTCTTCCTCTATCTTTTTCTCTACCCCTTACTCTACCAACGTATTAGCTACAATAAAGGTTAATTATAGGAAGATGCATAACTTGACTACCATAACTTGATTAGGTAACATAATATTGCGAGTGTATTGTGTCCTATGAGTGTAGAAACGGAACTTATAAAATCTCTTCTGGCAGATGTATGTAAATTCACCAAGCCGACTTGTCTTGCAATTGTTCTTGACAAAAGCTGCCATTGTGATGGCGATACACTATATTTGTAAACATATATTCTGACTATGTTACTACCAGGTTACACGTATGTCATGCATCTTTTCTCTTTGCTATGTTCAATAAAAATTTTTGGAAAAAAAAATAGCTTAGGATGTAAAAAAAAAAGAAGAACATTTTATACTTGAATCAAAAGGCAAACTTCACAAATGCTATGGTTTCAAATTTTGAAAAACACTGTTAATAGATTGCAAACTGAGCATTGGTCAGATTTTAAAAGAATTCTTAAATTCCTGACAGATATTTCTGTTCTCTGTCCCTGCCATTTCAGCAGCAATTGACACATTGCCCACAGCATCCAATGACAATCACAAACTCAACCTGGAGAGTTTTTTTGAGTTTCTCATTACTGAAAATTATTCACAAACTATGTGAAAATGCAGATCAGGATTTCCAATCCATTTTGATTGACTGCACACTTTAATTGCTGCACACTTTACTCAGTAATGCAGTAACTCAAATAATTTTGAAAATCGTAATGGCAGTCAGGCACCTAGCATTTTCAGAAGGTCAGCAATGACAGCCTGTGTTTTGCCAGGATCACTTAAATAAATCCTTGAAAGTGACTACTGTGTTACAGTAGGTAAATCTCGAAGTTATATGAATGTGGATAGCAGGAAAGGTGCAAGTCCTTGAAGAATCACATCTCGTTCTAATGATGAAGTAAAAAAAATAACATTGTGTACTTGTGTGCCCATCCAGTTTTCACTTTATAACTTTTACTTTGTCATTCAGTGAAGGACCTTTTGATCTTATTGTTCTGCTATATCTTGACAGTCCATAAATAGTAGAACTACCTCACGTTTTAATTATTTATGAAAAAAGAACACCAACCATGTTGTTGTCTAACTGAAATATTGTATGTAGTAGATCTCAATACAGACAGTACTAGTTATCTTTGCTCAGAGGTTTCACACGTAAAAAGTCTGTGCGTCATTCAGTTTTATTGCCAATATACCTATAGAAATAATACATATAGAAATGTATAAAAGGCACACACACCACATCAGTCTTTATGTCAGTGGAGATGACAATCTATAAACCCTTCTACAGCGATACAAGCACATGCTGTTTGTTAGATAATAATGACTAGAGGAAGAAAATACAAGTATGTGAACAACATAAATTATGTAAAAGTGTCTATGCCAAACCTTTTTAACATTTTTAATAAAGAGGAACTCTTGAAATAGTTTTCATGTCTCACAGAATACTTTCCAAACTATTACATCTGCAACTCAGGGTACATAAGGCCCCTTTCACACCAGCGAACTGATTGGGTCCACCTGTCAGTTTTTCAAGCAGACCTAATCGGACCGCCCATTGTTCTCAATGGAGTAGTGGATGCTGGGCACACGTTCCAATAAAATCCACTAAAAACAGACATATGGCGATACGTTCGCCATCTGTCCGGCAGATTAGATGACAATGGGATGGACATGCAGTCCATTTCCATCCGACATTTCCATCCGACAGCCCCATAGGAGAAAGCAGGTTGTGTCAGCTCTGCATAGTGGAGTGGACATGGGCCTGTCATGGGCAGATTGACTCAAAAGTTGCCAGTTCTCGTGTTAGGTTTCCTTTATTGGCAAGGTCCATGATAAAGTGCCTGATCTGTATGTATGACCAGAACGGGATTTGACCTGTGTTTGAGTACTCTGCGAGCTCTGATTGTTTCATGAAGTGTCCGTCTCTGTGGACATGTTTGGCTAAAAGATCTCTGTGTGGCCATTCCCCCCTAAGAAACGTCGGTGAGAGCCCCGGGATGAAGTCTGGGTTGTTTCTAATAGGGGTGAGCGGGCCTATACAGGACGAGATAGAATACGCTGAACAGGCCTTGTCGAAAGCGTGGAGCATGGGACCAATGGTTGGATGCTCCGGGATCTTCTGGGCAAAGGATCTCGTTAGCATCCAGGGGGTCTTGCTCAGGTTGGTGCCTGCAATCTGTTCTTCCAGCGGTACCCAGTTTTCACGTTTGGCGTGAACACTCCAATCTACGATACGGGCCAGATGCGTTGCCCAGTAGTATCGCTGGATATCGGGAAGCCCAATTCCTCCCTTGGATTTTGGTAGTACTAGTCTGTTCCAACCTATTCTCGCCGGTTTGTTATGCCATATAAATGCCCTACATATGGATTTGTACATGGCAAAAAAGGCAGGCGGGAGACGTATTGGGACGGTTTGAAGTTTATATAAGAGGCGAGGAAGTATCGTCATTTTAAGGACAGATGCCCTCCCAAACCATGAAATTTGGGAGTTCCCCCATCTGAGAGTATCTTGTTTAATGGCCTTCAATTCTTTCAAGAAGTTCCTTTGGTAGAGTTCTGACAAGTGAACTGGTAGTTGAATTCCAAGATATGGAATTGCATCACTTTTCCAACGAAATGGGAAGTTGTCTTGGCAGTGTTTTGCCAGTGTTGGGGGTAGGGAAATATTTAGCGCAAAGGATTTAGTGTAGTTAAGTTTTAGATTCAATATCTTTTTAAATTGTTCAAAAGTGTGCAAGAGGTTGGGAAGAGATGTTAAAGGGGCGGTGAGAAAAAGCAGGACGTCGTCTGCGAAGGCCGCAATCTTATATTCCCGTTCCTGGACCCTCACACCCTTTATGTCGGGGTTGGCTCTTATGCAGCGTAGCAGGGGTTCGAGCGTGAGGATGTTTAGTAGGGGGGATAGCGGGCACCCCTGCCTAGTACCGTTGCGTATGGGGAAGGCGTTTGACAGGTGGCCATTCGCTTTCACTTTAGCACTGGGGTTCGCGTTGAGTGACATGATAAGTGTGAGCATGCGAGGTCCAAGCCCTAAAGACTTCAGGACCGCTTCCATATAGTCCCAGGCCACTCTGTCAAACGCCTTCTCCACGTCCACCGACAGAAGGAAGCCCTCTTGTTTGCGTGAGGAAAGCCAATAGTGAAGGTTTAGTGCTTTCACTGTATTGTCCCTGGCTTCGCGTCCAGGGACAAACCCTACTTGGTCCAGGTGAATCCAGGACAGAATGTGTTCTGATATTCTCTTCGCCAGGATTTTGTCGAAAAGTTTAACGTCAGCGTTTAGCAATGAAATAGGACGATAGCTAGTCACGTTTGTGGGGTCTTTCTCTTCTTTTGGGACAACCACAATGTAGGCCTCTAAAAGGCGTGTCGAGTTGTTGGGTATAGAGTTTAGGGAGTTGAACACCTTAAGGAAGCGGGGAATCAGAACGTCTTGGAAAGTTTTGTAATAGGCCGTCATGAAGCCCGGGCTTTTGCCCGGTTTTGTGCTTTTTATTGCGGCTTGAAGCTCCTCTGTCGTCAGGGGTGAGTCTAGGGCCTCTGCCTCGTCAGCTGCCAATGCTGTGGGGCTGTACTGTTGCAGGAAGGTCTTAATTCTGTCAGAACGTTTCGAGGTTTCTGATGTGTCCGATTTACTTTGTTGTATATTATAAAGGTTCTCATAGAAGGATTGGAATTGTTGGGCTATCGCTTCATTGCTGGAATGTATTTTGGAGGTAGGGTCAGTTATGTGATGGATCGTGGTAGTCAGTTTGCGTTGTTGGGTTGCCCTGGCTAAAAGTCTGCCTGGCTTATTGCCCTGTTCATAGAATAGTCGGTTAGTAAGGGTCATTCGTCGTCTGGCTTTCCGGTACAGTTCGTCTGTCAGAAGGACACGAGTGTCCGCCAGTTCCTGAGCCGTTTGGGCCGCTAGGGAGCGTTTGTATTAGTGGATAAAGAAACTCTGGACGGCCGCACTCCAGTTGAAAGCTTTATTGCATCAAGTCCACATGGTACAGAAAGGAATACACTGCTGACGCGTTTCACGCCCCCCTAAAGGCGCTTACTCATAGCATAGTGTGGTCATGGAAAAAAATGCACATATATACACATATCAAAATGTTCATCTGCTGTGCTCAGCCAATGAGCGACAATCAACCAGCTGCCACATGAGCAGCCATGTGATTACGCTCACTGATTACACAATCTCCCACAGGTGGAACTGGCAAGGTAGGATCCCATAGAGGATCAAGAAAAAATAGAAACAAATGAAAATTGTGTCAAAGTAACAAACCATATAAAAAAAAAGAACACAATCACAGATTCCCTCATAGGATACTACCAAACCAAGCCACCCGTGTGGAGATCAAAAGAGCACAGTGTGTTAAAACAAAAATGTGGGTAAACAAGGACATCATTAAGGAAAAATAAATGTACGTATACGTGGAAAACAATACAGTACAGAAGCTACAGTGATGAAACAATATCTCATAAAACAGAATACATAAGTATACAGGCAAGCTTCGTAGACTGGAAAGAGGAAGGAAGACCAGATGATCAAGGTCTCCATTATTCCCCATCCATTCCGTAATGTTAGTTTCCCTGTTTAAATAAATGATAAACAGTCAAAAAATCAAAATCCGTTCAATATAAATTCAAAAGACCTGACCAAAAGGTAAGGTCATAGTTCACGTGCAAATGCCAATATTTAAAAACTTTAGCTGAGAATCCCATTCCATCAGCTGGATGGACAACGACAATGTAACATGTGTATGTATGTAAACACAATGCTTACTGCACAATGTTAATAAATACAAACATGAGGCTTCTCAGACAAAAGAAACACAATTCCTACAGACACTTCAAGCCTGGAATAGCCTACTCTGCAAGAGGGAGGAAAGGGAGAAGGAGGGGAGGGAATTGAAAAGAAAGAAAGAAAGAAACCCCTCAGGGATGTAAATAAATAAACATGATTGTACTCCCAAACTCTCAATCATAAAAGTGGGAGACATCCCACTCCAAATTGAGACCCTTCGGCTTCCTGGTACCAAAGAAGAATATACAGAAAACCTCCCTCTTGCAGAGAAGCTTAAATTTATCGCCCCCCCCTGGGGGGGATACATCCTTCTCGACTGCCTGTATGTTCAGACTTGAAGTGTCTTTCTGGTGCATCTCATTCCAGTGTTTGGATACATTCGTGGGATGGTTTTTATTAATGTCCAGTAAGGCGATCCCGTAACCTGCGTGTGGTACGTCCTATATATTGGACGCCACACCCTGAGCATGAAATGATATAAATTATATATCGGGTGTTGCAATTAATAAATCTGCTAATACTCATGCTCTTTAGGTTGGACATTGATTGAATAGTATCCCCCCTTTTTATTTTCGGACAGCATGGACAACCTGCCGCTCCACAGCAAAAGGTCCCCTTGAAGCTCAACCAGTTTGGTTGTCTAGGTTTGCTACAAAAAAGACTGGGGGAAAGTGAAGAACCCAGAGAGACCGCTCTCCGAGAAACTACCTTAACCCCCTTGTTCAAGATGCGGGCATACACCGGGTCATTGAACAACACAGGGACATATTTCAAAACAATACTCCTAATTTGGCTGAACTCCATGCTATATGATGTGGAGAAAATGGGGCACCCACCTACAGCAGGGGTTAAATGACTGGCCCTTACAGTGTCATGATGTATCTTGTCCACTGGGACTCTATCCGCGATATTAATCGCTCTATGTATGACCGACAGTGAATAGCCCCTGTCTAGGAAACGCTGTTGCATATTCACTTTTCTCACGCTGGTAGTCAGACGGATTACTACAAATCCGTCTAAGTCTCAAGAATTGTCCCACTGGGATACCTCTTATTGTATGTGCAGGATGGCAGGAATCAGCCCGAAGGAGTGAATTACCCACCGTCAATTTCCTGTGTAGACTTGATGTGATCCTACCATTCACAGCCAAGAATGCAACTGTTCTATCTTCGTGGCAAGCTGTAAACCTTAAATTGAAATTATTATCATTCATGTACGCTAGCCACTGTTCAGGTGTAGTTGCACCCTTGGATACTATAAATAATAGGTCATCGATGTAGCGACCATAAAAGTGGGTGCCCTGTCTGCGGGGACCCCCAGGTGCAAAGATGCGGAGCCTCTCCCACCAACCCATATAGAGGTTGGCAAGAGAGGCGTGTGTATGTGGCGGTATCTGACAGTTGTCGTAAAGCCTCATCTCTATAGGCTACCGCATCTAATACCACAACTGCCCCCCCTTGTTCGCACACCTAATGACAATGGTGCTGTCTTGTTTAAGGGCCTGTAATCCCAGGATTTCACTAGATGTTAAATTATTGTCGGTAGATGATTTATTGCTTCGTTTGGGCAAGGAGACAAGATCCTGTTCAATCAATTTCTGGAAGAGATCCATATCCTTCCCTCGGGAGCCAATGGGGTAAAAGTCTGACTTGACTCTAAACGGAACCCCAATGTATTCCGAGGAAGACTGAATGGAGGGCATGTCCGACTCCAAGGCCAAATCCAGCAGATCATTCAGCATGCATACATCCGAAAATTTACAGGGGGAAGGATCAGGAGCCAACCTGGCTCGCTCCCCATCCTCCTGCACGATATAAACATCATTAGAAGAATTTTCATTGAAAAAAATGTCTCTTAAGGGTTAACGCTCGTACAAGTCTGTTGACATCCAAAATAGTGGAAAAAAGATCAAAGTGTTGTGAGGGACAAACATTCAAACCTCTAGCAAGCAGCATAGTCTCTGCTTCATTTAAAGGTCTCTTGGACAGATTAACCACATTGCTTACCGTGGTCACGGACGACCCCTGAGCTGGTAGCGTGTCACGTCCCCTTCGCCTGTGCTTCCTGCCGCCTCTCCTTGTTTTTTCACTCCTCTTTTTCCTTTGTTTTTCTTTTTCTTTGATCGTAAACTGGGAGTCCCGGCTGTGGAGTTTAAAGGCTGTGGAGTGATTGCCCGACTTGTACTCTCTGGTGAAGAGTCGGATAGGGTGACCGCAAGTGTGTCGTTAACTGTTTCGGTCTCCGGGTCAGAGAAGCTGACCCGCTTGCCTTGTTGTTTCCTGCGAGGTCGTCGAAGGGGTGCTTTCTTCCAAGTATACACGGTACTGCCTTCATAATCCAGAAGATCCCTAGTGAGTTTCTCTTTTTTGCTTGACATAACGCTCTTTTCTAGCTTGTCCAATTTATCATTCAGGCGGTGGTCAAACTCCCTAAACTTAGGGTGATCCTGGAGATCCGTCAGCTCATTCTGTATAAGTGAGATGTCACCTCTCAATCTTTCCAATTCCTCCTCCTTGACGCTGATGATGAGGGAGCGTTTGTGTTTGCTTTCCAGTTCGCAAACTTTGGATGTCAAGTCATTCACTAATGCTAAGTGTTCCCTTTTTTTTGCACTGCTATGGATAGAAGTACTCCCCTGATGACACACTTATGCGCTTCCCATTGGGACATTGGGGATACGTCTGGGGTGTCATTTCGTTGAAAGAATTCTGTTAACTCTCGTTTTACACGTTCCGAATTGCTAAGATCTGTGAGGAGGGAGGCATCCAGTCTCCAGAACTTTGTGTAGGAGCGTGTGGTTGGGAAGACTAGAGTGGCCGTAATGGGGTTGTGGTCTGACATTGCGCCTCAATTGTTGCTTCTTGGAGGTATTGTAGGTCGGTCTGCTGTACGAAGAGATAATCTATTCTCGAGTATCGCTGGTGTGGTGTGGAGTAAAATGTGTAGTCGCGGTCTCGCGGGTGAAGTGTTCTCCAGGAGTCATGCAGGGTAAGGGAGGCCAGCTGGTGTTTTATTCGTCTGAGGGCAGCATATGACAGGATGGAGGAGCCTGAGGACGTGCCTGTTAGCGGGTCTAATGGTATGTTAAAGTCTCCCCCTAGGATTAAGAGGCCTGTTTTGAATAGCGTGAGCTTCTCCAGGATTCCCCTAAGGAAAGTCACCTGCTTTACATTGGGGCAGTATATATTAGCCAGTGTTATCGGTTTGTTGTTTCACTCGCCCTTCAAGAAGGCAAATCTGCCATCCGGGTCAAGAAGTTGATCTGTGACTCTAAAGTTGAAAGATTTTGAGAGTAGCATCGATACTCCTTTCGTCCTAGAGTCTTGACAGGTTGAGTGGAACGCACTGGGAAACCTATGGTTCTGTAGCCGGGGGGTTCTATTTGCCTGGAAGTGTGTTTCCTGCAGGAACAGGACCTGGACCCTCATCCTGTGTGCTTCTGCTAGAACACTGCTTCTCTTCTCTGGGACGTTTAGTCCTTTAATGTTGTGTGAGCAGATTTTCAGAGAAGTAGAGATAGATCGTGTTGGAGGGTCCATCATAACTCAATGTTTCGGAGTTTATTGACTTGGGAGGCTGTTTTAAGGTGAGCTGGAGCTTCAGATATTGCGGGCACTATGAGGGAGTGACCAGAGGTACTGTCGTTCTAGTTTTAATCTAAATGGAGGGGGATGCGGGGGACGGGGTCACAAGAGGGTGGAAGCCGGGGATACAATGACCCTGCACAAGCTGTGCAGTAAATGAGATTCCTGAATAGAGGAGTCTCTGACTGGGGTTAGGGCTCTAGCTCGAGCAAATGTCCGGAGGCGGAAGCAGTCCTGCTATCCCGCCTAGTGTGGAAAGGGGAGTAATGAGGTGAAGCCGGAGGGGTTCAAGGTAAACCTGTTACCTCAAGATTGGGGAGTGTGATAACACCGGGGTAGTGTCGGGCTAAGGTCGCCCAGGACTGCCTGCAACTTCAATTTAGTCAATAGGGACCAGTTTTTACAGACGGAGAGGTCAAAAATAGCAGAGCAATTGTAACTAGGCTAAGCATAATCAGTGTGAAAGTGCCGTTTTCCAAGCCGGGTCTGCGAGATACCCTGTCTGGCCCCCGCTTCACTCCCCCCGCTCGGGCCAAACAATGGTGGCCTCGGGCGGTGTGCAGTGGAGCAGGGGTCCCCGCGGCGCCCCTCTTCTCCGTGCGCGCCCCCTGGGACCTTGCCACATCAATCGTCAGCGTGTCTCCGGGGGACCCACCCGGGGAGTGGAGCCTCCCGACTAGTCACATACAACAAATTAACTTGGTACAATTAAGTTCCATATTCCATCAAAAGAAAAGTAGCCCCATGCATCTGGTAGTTGCACGAGTTTGATAATCTCACCTGGGTTGCATCGGAGCGACATCACGGGAAAGATGGGGCTCCAATTTACCTGGGATGTGCAGTCTTACTCTCGGAGGCCTCTCGGTCCTCTGCATTAAGGGAATGATGTAGCTGGGGTTACAGTGTCCCTCTGTCTCTTTCCACTTCCACTTAGTTTGGCTGGGTGGAGTGGCGTTTCACTTCTAAACCACAATGGAGATTTTGCGCTCCTGGAGGGAAGAGAAAAACGGGGGGAGAAAGGGGGAGAAAAGGGGGGAGAGAGTCTAAGACCTGGTCCATGAGTGAGTGTTGTGGTTGGATGGTCTCTTTAACTTTGTCTTGTTAGAAGGCTTGAAGTTCTGATCTGGAGTCCCCTCTTGTGGTGAGAAGGTGGTGTTGCATCTTGCTGCATAGAAGGCTTGTGTCTTTTGGTTGCAGTCTGTCAATGAGGATCACTCCTGTAGGGCTGTTGCGGTGGTATCACTTGGAGCTGTTCACTGTTCATCTGCGTGTTCTTTAGGCCGGTAGATGGAGAGTATCCAGTGTTGGTGTGAACAGCTGAATCTGAATCTTTGCTCACAGGACCTTGGGGATTAGTGTGCGTGTTACGTCTCTGGTCAACATGTTCTCCCTATCTCTTCTTCTGCTGGGGGGGGGATATTGCAGAAGTCGGTCAGCTCGATTGTGGCTCGGTCAATTGACCGATATTTAGTGACTGTTCGGTGTGGGTCCACCATGAAGGAGGTAACGGTTTGTTGTGCTGAGGTGCTGGGATGTGCCTTTGTTCAGTTTGCTCTGGGGTCTCTGTTAGTGGTTTGGGGACAGAGTAGGGTGTTTCTCGTAGATGTCATTGCTAGAGTAGATGAAGACTGCACATTAGTTTAGTCCTAATGCTTCGCATGGAGTTTTTTAGGCTAACGGTCATAACACAGAATATTAACTGGGGGCCCATCAACGGTTAGGGTCTTCCTGTAAAATACAGCAACTGGCTTAGAACATCAGGAGAGTCCACAACTGCGGGCGGCTTCAGTCTTAGGCATTTGTCTTCCTCCGCAAGGATGAGGGAGAGGCCCCTGGTTCTCGGTCTGTTATGTCGTCCGGACCCCGTTGGGACGAGGGGGAGGGCGATCTGTGGCGCCTTTGTCTATGGCGTTGTGCACGCGGTGTTAGGCCTGCTGGCGTGGTTATCCAGGGTTCTGGTTTGAAGAAAGACCCGTACCATTCCGGGACCGAGACCCTAGGGATACCTAACGTATCGCAGAATTCAGGTAGGTCGGCTGGAACGCGAAGTGATGCTGTTCTGTTACCTGAGGTTGCTTGCAGGCAGAATGGAAACTTCCATCTGTAGATAATGCGTCTGTCTCTCAGGGTCTGTAACAAAGGCCTCAGCGCTCTTCTGTGTTGCAATGTGATGGCCGACAGATCTTGGAAGATTTGTATGGGGTTCCCTTCATGTTGTAGCTGCCCATGGTTTCGTGCCTGCCTTAGTATGTCTTCTTTCATGGTGAAGTTTACTAGGCAGCAAATTACATCCTTGGGGGGGTCTGAATCTCTGCCTCTGGGTCTAAGGGCTCTGTGGCAGCGTTCCATGTCCACCGGGGTGTCAGGAGGTCTGCCTAGCAGGGTATTGCAGATCGCCCAGACTGTTTGTTGTACTTGGGGTCCCTCGACCGTTTCAGGAATGCCCTGAATCGCAGGTTATGCCAGCGGCCCCTGTTATCCACATCTTCAAGATGGCGGTGCATTTCAAATAAGTGCTGTGCCTGAATGTCAACCACGTTTTGTAACTGGTGTATTGCTGTTCCATTCATGGCCGCCGTTGTTTCCACCGGCTCCACTCTATGTGCTATCCCTCTGATGTCTGCCTGCAGATCGGAGATCGCTGCTGCCAGGGTGTTCTTAATGTCCAGCGCTACAGCTTGTAGATCTGCAAGGCTGAGGTATGAGGAGGTTGATGGCGCTGGCGGCGGTGTCAGAGCGTCACTGTTTCGGCGCTCTGGAGGTATCCGCCGGCCGTCCGTAAAATCGAGGCCACGGTCTGGCGACTGTGTGTAGGCCTGAGATCCATGAGGATGCGAACGGAGGATATTTTGACTCAGCTGAGTCGTCCCTGTCTGCTCCTGTGGGCTTTTCCCCGTCATCACTGCTGTGTTGAGGAGTTTGGTCCGCTCAAAAGTGCTTGGCAGGTCTGCCTGGGCGACGGAGCTCCTTCACTGTGCTGCCGCCATGCTCCGGCGCTAAGCCACGCCCCCTCTCTCCGCATCCATTTAGCATGTCAAGAGATTGTGACCTTCTCTCTATGGAGACAGTTCAAACATCTCCGGAGCGGCTCCAGTGCGAATTACACAGGAGTCCTGTGTGTCTTCTGGTTTGTTTCAGGTTCAAATTCAGCCAAAAATTCTGGCTGAAATTGGACCTGAAACGGTGAATAAGGACACACCAGACCCCTGCTATGAGCCGCTTTGTGCTGTGGCGTGAACCCAGCATTAAGTGGAACTTCGCTCTCTCATTCAACATTGACTATTTTTAATCCTTATATTGCTAGTACTAATAAATAGATAGGAAGGTATATTATATTTACTTGTTTTAACCTCTTCAATACAGGGCCCTTCCTGTCCAGGCCAATTTTCAGCTTTCAGCGCTGTTGCATTTTAAATGACAATTGTGCAGTCAGTTGTGCAGTCACTGTACCCAAACAAAATTTTATATATTTTTTTTCCACAAATAGAACTTTCTTTTGGTGGTAAATCACTGGGTTTTTTATTTTTTGCTAAGTAAATAAAAAAGACCAAAAATTTTCTTTGTTTCTGTTATAAAATTTGGTAAATAAGTATGTTTTCTCCTTCATTGACGGGCAATGATTGGCACTGATAAAGCGGCACTGATTGGCACTGATGAGGTTGCACTGATGAGGGGGTACTGATGATGAAGCACTAATATGCTGCACTGATGGGCACTGATAGGTGGCACTGATATGCAGCGCTGATGGGCACTGATATGCAGCACTGATGGGCACCCATAGATGGCACTGATGGTCACTTATAGGTGGCACTGATGGGCATTTTTCGGCGGCACTGATGGTCACTGATAGATGATGCCCAGTCAGGATAACTTTACCACTTTGCGGCCGTAATTATGCTATATGGCGGGCGGGAAATAGTTAAATCCTTTTTTTTATCCATTTCTTCAGTTACTTTCTGGTTTCTATGCCTAGGAAAACTATGTCATAAATCGCAGGAGTGTTCAGGAGGGGCTTTCTCAGCTAAGCACACCCTCATGCATGCATGTCTGAGCTAAAGGCAGAAGGATTCCAGGAAGTAAATGTTACATGAATCATCTGCCCTTACTCAAGATAGCCATGGCCAGAAATGCTAGGGAGTGTTTTTCAAAGTGATTTCTCAGCAAAATAAAGCATGGAGACATGGAAGGATAGGGGAGTTTTCATTAAATACTAAAAATAAACTAAATCGTGTTTTTGTTTTGTGGTGTTCAGATACAGTGTATATCTGCTTTAAAATCTACCTGCTCCTAAGTCAGGCAAGCATTTGCACTATTGTCTGTAACAATACGGACATGTGTGAAAAATTCAGTTAGTTCTATGGCAGTGACAAACTCTTAAAGAATTACCACCCGTTTTCAGATTAGGAAACTGTCGTTAATTAAGACCAACTCTAAGCTAGCATACAGAGGTATACCAGTACTCAGAGCAGACCTTGACTGAGCTGGAAAGATGTCATGTATGTGACAGCTTCCCACACAGTGCTATTCATACCTAGCCACATTTAACTGTTGGCTAGGGAATTCCCTAGCTCAAAGCTAAATGTAAACAGGAATACAAGTGATGTCATTAATCAAGTATGGGTAGTGCCCATATATGGGAAGTGACTTGTCACTGGGTGGGTGGAGGCTGATGAACTGAGAGCTAAGTTCCACTGTACTTTTGATTGACAGAGCACAGCAGTGGGTGGGTTTGGAAGCCATCAGTGGACTGAAAAGCAGCTATGAATGCCCACTGCCATGCACTGTCAATCAAAAGTGAAGTGGACCTGATGGGGAATAAGTCTCTCATTTCTCCATCAGGTGCCACCCACCCCAGTAAAAAAAACTCATCAGTTAAGAGCTTATCAGTGTATTGGGTGCAGGGGACGGAAAGGGTGGACGGGAGTGAGTAGACCGAGGAAAGAGTGTCCGGTATGGTCGCTTTTCCTTCAGCACAGTCAGCAATGCATTCATGTACCTGTCTGTGACAGGTACTTGAGTCAGGTGCAAGCACCAACACTTTCGGTGCTGTGCTCCAACAAAATTCTAAAGTGGACCAATGACACCCATTATGAATTTCCCTTAAAATCCTTTGCTGCCAATTTTTTTTTTTAAATGTATTTTGCATTATTAAATGTCCTTTGGGGTAATTTCTAGGTCCTCAAGCCCTTTGCTCAGCCCCTTCCCATAGATCTCCCTGGTCACCAGAACTTATAGGGTGAATATCTATAAAAGTTTTGTCTTAACGCCAAATAGTGAAGTACTGTTATTTAATATCCAAAAGTAAAAACACAAGCCAAAAGGCTACTCACATATACCATGTTTAAAAAGATCAGGATAGCACGGGCTGTACGTTCCCTGAGCCGGTGTCTTATCTCCTTGAGCGCTCTTTTTCAACATGGTATATGTGAGTAGCCTTATGGCTTGTGTTTTTACTTTTGGATATTAAATAACAGTACTTCACTATTTGGCGTTTATTTCCTTAGCATTTTATCGCTTTGAGCCTATCGGGATATCTGAGGAGGCGGTGATATCAAATCTCCTAAAGCTTGCAGAGGCTATCTGCCTGCCCTTTATGTTTACCTAGAGATAGGTAAACATACATCTCCGGTAAGAGTTGCCATAATCAGAGTGTGGGGTGACACAGGATACTATCTCAAGCTTTACACTTGGTGGAAGAATTCCTTCACTTTTCTCTGGAACACTTTATTTATTAATTTATTTTTCCTAATTTTCTATTTTTTGGACTATTGATGAATTCCTAATCTTTTGGACTATTTTTTGTTTGTCACAATTTGTTTATATATGTCAAGTTTCTCAATTCATTTAGTAGTGATATGCACACAATATTTTCAGCACATATTTTTCACAAATATCACTTAGGGTAGCGCATTTCTTTTTTATTTTCTATTTGGTTTTGGATGGTTTTCCTAGATATTGCAGCACCCGAATTAGTCAATTTTACAATACATATATTAGCACAGATTTTTTCTATTTATTTTGAACTTTCCAACATAATCGATGATTTAGCAAATGCTACAAATGTGATATTGGACTGGACTACCTGTTCCTTCCACATGACATTGGACATTGGAATCAAAATATAAGCTGACTTTGGGAAATGACCTCTGCTTTTCTGTAGGATGGGGGATAGTGAATTGCATGGTAAGAAATATGTTGTTAAATAAAAATGTGCATCAAGCTAAAGACAGCCTTTGGCATTAAAATTGCATTACAGAACATTTTGAAAGAAAGCCATGGGAAATTAATATTTTTACCAATTCACCCCATTCTTTCTCAGTCATGCTAATGTAATACCAAACTAATAAGACTAGTTTGTTGAAAGATGCATGACATAGGTACATGTTTTTTCACATATGATTGAAAAAGCTGAAAATATCTGCCCGTAGATAGCGCAGAATGGAATACATAATACAAAAGATCATTTTCATCAACCTATGACGATTTGATTTATTAAGATCCAGAATTACAGCTACAAAAGCAGCAGCCCAGTAAACAAATTGAAGTAACCAAATGATTGCACTCCGCAGTTACATAATATTCCCAGGCCTGGATCAATCATAAACATATATCTCCGGTAAGAGTTGCCATAATCAGAATGTGGGGTGACACAGGATACTTTCTCAAGCTTTACACTTGGTGGAAGAATTCCTTCACTTTTCTCTGGAACACTTTATTTATTCATTTATTTTTCCTAATTTTCTATTTTTTGGACTATTGATGAATTCCTAATCTTTTGGACTATTTTGCACTTTTTGGAATTTTTCTGTACGGCACTAATTTGGTTCATTGATTTTATTGATGTTTGCTGATTTTGTTTGTCACAATTTGTTTATATATATCAAGTTTCTCAATTCATTTAGTAGTGATATGCACACAATATTTTCAGCACATATTTTTCACAAATATCACTTAGGGTAGCGCATTTCTTTTTTATTTTCTATTTGGTTTTGGATGGTTTTCCTAGATATTGCAGCACCCGAATTAGTCAATTTTACAATACATATATTAGCCCAGATTTTTTCTATTTATTTTGAACTTTCCAACATAATCGATGATTTAGCAAATGCCACAAATGTGATATTGGACTGGACTACCTGTTCCTTCCACATGACATTGGACATTGGAATCAAAATATAAGCTGACTTTGGAAAATGACCTCTGCTTTTCTGTAGGATGGGGGATAGTGAATTGCATGGTAAGAAATATGTTGTTAAATAAAAAAGTGCATTAAGCTAAAGACAGCCTTTGGCATTAAAATTGCATTACAGAACATTTTGAAAGAAAGCCATGGAAAATTAATATTTTTACCAATTCACCCCATTCTTTCTCAGTCATGCTAATGTAATACCAAACTAATAAGACTAGTTTGTTAAAAGATGCATGACATAGGTACATGTTTTTTCACATATGATTGAAAAAGCTGAAAATATCTGCCCGTAGATAGCGCAGAATAAAATACATAATACAAAAGATCATTTTCATCAACCTATGACGATTTGATTTATTAAGATCCAGAATTACAGCTACAAAAGCAGCAGCCCAGTAAACGAATTGAAGTAACCAAATGATTGCACTCCGCAGTTACATAATATTCCCAGGCCTGGATCAATCATTTCTACAGAGGCAATTTTTTGTTTTATGGACAGAAGTCACAATGGATTTTCTGACATGAAGTATTTTATTTCAGATTACCTACATGGATATTTCTTTATGAAAAAAACGGTATGACATCAATGTACTGATTGTTCACGGAAATCATTGCAGAATATGTGTCTGCCAGCTGTTTTGCTGCAAGAACTGAATTAAAAATAAAGCCAATACACTGAATTCAACAATTAAAGGGTACAGCAACCCAAAACTAGAGCTCTGGAAGTGAATGGAACAGAACAGCAAAGAAGTAAAAAAGATACAAAAGATTCCTTTACCTTGAATTTATATGCTATTTTTATTTAGTACAATCGGTTTGTGGTTGTCAAATAGCCTTGCAATGCCAGAGTTCAGGGTTTAATCCCCACCAGGCATTGTATTTGCAGAAAGTTTGCTTGTTCTCTGAGTATTTGCATAGTTTTCCTTGAGTATGTAGATATGCACTTTACAATTACACACTGGTCAGCCATAACTTTATGACCACCCACCTAATACTGAGTAGGTACCACTTTTGCTATAGATACTGTATGTATACATATATATATATATATATATATATATATATATATATATATATATATATACATATATATACAGTTTATGTATTCAAACTTAGAGAAATCTTATGCTTCCACTGTTGAGCTCCTTCTAAAATTGCTGGGGCAAGTATACAGTCAGTGACATCAGACCTGCTCATATCTATAGCAGTCTTCAAAACCTTCCTGAGTTTCAGGCAATCCTGAAAGGCAAAGCTTTTGCACTTCCTGCTGAATCTTCGCACCTCGGCTTCCTGTGAATTTCTTTTGGCCAGTGAAATTACCATTTACAGTGAAGGGCCAGTACCAGTGCATGTAGCAAGCATTGACATTGCCTGTAAGTGCTGAAGCTTTGCACCTGGCAGGAAGAATAGGGTGGTTTCTTTAGGTATGTCCGTATATCTTTAAATGCCTGCACTCCATACCTGCAGCAGTTTGCCCCCCCCCCCTTCCCAAATGATACAGTCTCTTTAGGCCAGGAGTTCTATATGCCTGTATGGATTTCTTTG
>BLSH010397243.1:508310-518631 GCA_018402905.1 Glandirana rugosa | reverse complement strand
GTTTCTTTAGGTATGTCCGTATATCTTTAAATGCCTGCACTCCATACCTGCAGCAGTTTGCCCCCCCCCCCCTTCCCAAATGATACAGTCTCTTTAGGCCAGGAGTTTAGCATAAAACAAATGCAACTAGAAATTATGGAACAGGAGATTATCATTGGCAGACTAGACATGTCAATACAAACTCCTTTAAAAGAGAAGTGTGCCAACTATGCTTCAAAATCGAAAGGGGTATCTATACTCCTTGACAAAAACTGTCCTCTTCAAGGCTCAGACTCATGTGCCGACTTGGAAGGTCGATACTTTTTCTTAAAAGGAACACTTCCCGGGAAACCGGTCACCCTAGTAAACATATACGCACCAAACAACAATCAAGTTACCTTCTTTCGGTCCGTAACACAATCACTTACAGTTTTTCATGGAGGCATCCTCATTTTCCCCAGGGATTTCAACAACCCCTGAACCGCTTACTTGACACCTCCAATGGAACATCCAAATTACCCTACAAAGCCCTGAAAGCAATCCAAATGCAACTTCAGGAACTGTTATTACACAATGTGGGGCACACACTGAACCCAAATATTAAAGATTTTACCTTCTTTTAGGCCCCACATCAAAGCTACTCCAGACTTGACTAATTATTTATCTCGTATTATTTATCTTCCTGTAACATCCCGTGACGGTGGGATGCTACAGGAAGTGATTCAGGAAGTAATACCCATTTGGCGTTTTTTCTCGTTTTTGTTTGGGAATATCGCAGGGCTTGCGACTCAGCTCCCCCTTTTTCCTCCTAGCCCCTCTTGTTTTGGGGTACATTTGATCATCAATTAGGAGGATCGCTGTCTAATATTATCCTTCCGTGGTCCTGCTTGGGTTCCATCTCCCCCACCGTCCTCAAGGATTCAACTTGTTTTTAAGGATGACTATATACTCAGTGGAGGGTCTAATCCCACCGAGGGAATATTACACTATGTACTAATAGTATAAAGTGAAGATAACCCCTTGAAGTCTGGATCTTGATAAACCCCTATGCTCGCCCCCCTGATTGCCGTCCCGAGCCATGTGGAGTTGTATGTAAGCGCCTATATACTGTACATGTATTATAAATGATATATGGACTACAAAACTGCTAAAATGAATCTTCACTACATATAGTTTACCAATCTTTACTGTTTTTGAGTTATGCTAATTATATTATTTATCTTTGACTAGTTGTCCCTGCAACTGACAGCCATAGTTTTGGAGTCCTGAGGAAGCTCATAGCGAAACGCGTTGACTCCTTGTTTGTGTATAACATACTATGGCTCAAGTATTTTATATATTTGTATAGTGTGTCTTGGTTGGGGCCCCTCGACGTATCACCGGAGGCGACCCTACGTGAGGTCTGCATCACGTGGCACTTCGAGGACCCCCCGCCTGTTGCTTCTTTTTTCTCTTATTTCATTTTTTCTTTATGTATATATATTGTGTTGATATGTATTTTCTTATGTAAAAATAAAATATAATTTTTAAAAAAAAAATCAATCTCTGCTATCTCGTGGTGTGCCCATTTGAAACGTCCAAATTACGTGGGGTGTCCCACAACTTTGTTTGTTTGTTTTGAATTTATGGTCGGTGGCACAATATTCAGGAAGTCCCTTTTGTAGTCACTTCCTCCTTCCTCACTTCCGTACACTTTGCGTTCCAATGACCGTAACTTCATCAGCGGATATGGAAGTGACGTTATTCACCCGCCTATCTAGTAACCATCATGTGACTAGTTGCAATCGCTCATTTGTATACATCTCCATGGCAACCTGGCTTCTCCTTAGAGTCATATCGGGATGTGTTTGCAAAACGCAATTCATCTCATTTCATGGGATTAACTATAGGTAAAAATGGCCAATAATTCTTACTTAAAATAAACAGAGCTTGGGTGCAAAATACAATACCGCTTATTGATTACACCCAGCTCACTAAAACAATTTAATATACTTTTTTTAGTATAAAAAAGCATATTAGAGAGAAATGGGGCTCAGGTAAGTAATTAGGGGGTGCTGGGGGGGTGGGGGGGGGGCTGCTACACACAAAAGATTTTTTATCTTAATTACATAGTTACATTGTTACACAGTAGGTAAGGCCGAAAAAAGACAATAGTCCAACCAGTTCAGCCTGTGTAGGTGTAGGTGTGTCAGTGTCTACAATTATTTCCCATATCCCTGTATGTTATGTTCCTGAAGATATGCATACAAAAGTCCTTTAAAAATATCCATAATCCCCGCAGCCACCACCAGTTGTGGGAGAGAGTTCCACATCCTTATTGCCCTGACAGTGAAGAACCCCCTGCACAGCTTAAAGTTAAACCACCTCTCCTCCACTCTCATTGTGTGGCCTTGTGTCCTCGTACAATCCCTAGGACTGAATAGACTGAATAGTTTTTTCCTATGCTAGGATCCCCATTGAGGTATTTGTAAATCGCTATCAATGCTATCATTGAATGCATTAAGATAAAAAACCTTCAGCCTTTACAACTCCTTTAAACTCTCACAGTCCACAGTACAACAAAACTGAGTGGGAGAGGAAAAAACAGCACAAGGAGCCAATCAGTTTATGTGCTGACAAGCAGCATTAAAATCTTACTCTGAGTTGTTCCTCTCTTCTCAGAAGGATGTTATCTAAATTTGTTCAGAGTCCATTACCAATGCATTGCTTGGTGAAGCAGTTTTACCCCAATCTAAACTTTGCATGAATGTTAAAAATGTAACATATTGTTTTTTTTTGTTTCATAAGTATTTTATAGAAAGAAAAAATGATGGCATTGTTACAATGGCATTATACACAAATCCAAGGGAATTGTTACAAGCCAAATTAACATAGAGAACAAAGAGCCAATGTAAACAGTTCCGGATGTAAGGTTATGTTCATAAACACAATAAGTAGCATATGTATGCATAGGATAATGCTTAACCAATCCAATGATGTAGTCATACCCTATCAAAAACACCCAAAAGGGATCACCTGGGATAGCAAAGTGTTGGTTCTGCTGGAAAACAAAAAGAAAGAAGAGAGGAAAAGGAGCAGGGGAAGGAGGAGAGGAAAAAAAGGAATTAAAAAAAAAAAATTGGGCTGGGGGCGGGGGTAACGGAAAGTAAGGGGAGAAGGTAAAGCAGTAGGATGGGGTAAAGGAAGAGGGCAGTGGATGCACACACAACCAGTCTCCTACATAAACTCATCGATCCTCCTAGCTTCACAGCTTGCTCCCCACTGCACATGTGCGAGATGTGAGGCACAGTGAGACTGATCCTGCAGCCTCTCAGACATGTGACATGACCCAGGAGCCTGCGGGCAGGACAAGCCTAGGTGAGAATTGAAGAAATGGAAATGAGTTCCTGTCAAAAAAGGTACCCACTCTCTGAAAAAAAAAAACATATTTGTGTTAAGGGCAGAGATAGCGAGGAAGATGAGCAAGACTTTCACTTTTGAGTGAAGTCAGCTTCAAGCATTTCTTGTAAAGTTACTGATATATGCATGATGCATCAGTGTGTTGCTGCTCCTTCACTGTCCAATTAGCAGGCTGGTCATGTGACCTTTTTAACCACTTGCCGACCGCCGATCGGCATCTGACGGCGGCAAAGTGGCTCTGTAAGGCAAACCGCTGTCATACGACGGCGGCCGCCAGATCGCGCACAGTGAGCGCGCGCGCGCCGCCGGAGGCGCGCCCGCACGCTCACTGTGTCCGGGGGGGGCCAGGGAGCGGGTGCGGCGGCTTCGATTGCCGCCGGCCACCCGCGATGCCCCCCCCGGAGTGAAGGAGCAGAGGTCCGTGTAAGTAAACACGGACCTCCGCTCTGTGTAAGGGGGAAGGGCTGTGATCACAGCCTTCCTTTACGTGAAGGCTGTGATAACTTCCCTTCCCCTGTTAGGGCATCCCCCATACAGTTAGAACACGCCCAGGGAACATAGTTAACCCTTAGCGCGCCCCCTGCAGGTTAACCCCTTCACTGCCAATGGCATTTACACAGTAATCAGTGCATTTTTATAGCACTGATCGCTGTATAAATGCCAATGGTCCCAAAAAAGTGTCAAAATGGTCCGCCATGTCCGCTGAAATATCGCAGTACCGCAAAAAATTGCAGATCGCCGCCATTATTAGTAAAAAATAAAAAAAAAATAAAAACCCCAAAAATGAATTCTCATCATCCGTAAACGCGACCACTTTTGCGCAAACCAATCAATAAACGCCGATTGCGTTTTTTTATCGCAAATATGATGAAGAATATAAATCGGCCAAAAACGGTGAAAAAAATGTTTTTTTATATTTTTTTTTTGGATTTGTATTTTAGCAAAAAGTAAGAAATTTGTTTTTTTTTTGCAAAATTGTCGCTCTTCTTTTGTTTATAGCGGCGATCAGAAATGACGCAGAGGGGATCAAATACCACCAAAAGAAAGCTCTGTTTGTGGGAAAAAAAGGACGCAAATTTCGTTTGGGTACAACGTCGCACGACCGCGCAATTGTCAGTTAAAGCGACGCAGCGCCGAATCGCAAAAAGGGCTCCGGTCCTAAAGCTGGAAATCCTTACGGTCCTTAAGTGGTTAAAGACATGTTGCAGTGTGGGTTCAGAATTTGTCTGGCAGGGTACCTTGTACCTTACATAATTGGTTAACCACTTTAGCCCCGTGCGACAGTCCTTTTTTTTCCCACAAATAGAGCTTTCTTTTGGTGGTATTTTATCATCTCTGCGGTTTTTATTTTTTGCGGTATAAACAAAAAAAGAGCATCAATTTTGAAAAAAAAACAATATTTTTTACTTTTTGCTATAATACATATCCAAAAAAGAAATAACTAAAACAAATTTATTCATCAGTTTAGGCTGATATATATTCTACATATTTTTGATAAATAAAATCGCAAAAAGCGTTTGATTGGTTTGCGCAAAAGTTATCGCGTCTACAAACCATGAGAATTAATTTATAGCATTTTTATTATTTTTATTTTTTACTGGTAATGGCGGCAATCTGCATTTTTTATCAGGACTGCGATATTGTGGCAGACAGATCGGGCATTTTTGACACCTTTTTGGGAACATTGACATTTATACAGAGATCAGATCTAAAAATAGTCACCGATTACTGTATAAATGTCACTGGCAGTGAAGGGGTTAACACTAAGAGGGTGATCAAGGGGTTAAGTGTGTTCTAACTGTGTGGGGGCTGGGCTGACAGGGGCATGACAGATCTATCTGATGCCGATTACAGGGATCAGTAGATCACTGTCATGTCCCCTGTCAGAATGGGGAACTGCCGTGTTTACCCCGTTCTTCCTCTGTAGAAGGCGATCACGGGTCGCCAGTGGACATCGAGTCCACCCGACCCGCAGCCACACTCAGGCAGCGTGCGGCCCGCAACTGCGTGAATCACCATTTGTATAGCCAACCTGCCGCAGTAAATGTACACAAGGTGATCGGCAAGTGGTTAAGTAGAATCTCAAATCCTGAAGCAGGTAAAACCTGGGGAGTGGGTATATATTCATATATATATATATATATATATATATATATATATAGTGTATTTAGCTGCCTGCCCCCAGTCTAGCTTTTGGAGATTTCATGCTGTCATAAACATGCAAACTCAGTAGTAGTAGAATTTAAGTGATTGGTGCATAATATAATGTCTGGAATGACATTGAGCTCCAGTTTGGTGATATACAGTCAAATAAAAGCAAGCACTGTGATTAGTTAAATAATGACTTGGTACAGTCACACTGTCTAAAGGTATAGTAATGAGAGTTTCTATTCACTTGAAAACTATTGTTATTTCATAAAGATATTTTCAGATTTTGGAAAAATCTCTTTTTGACAGACAGTCCATCATTCCCTTTTCTATGGACAGAATGAAATGAAGCTTTCACCTCCTACATGCTGCATCTCTCTGTCATACAAATTGGCATAAAGATTGCAGTAAGTCCCAATGGCATGTGAGTCATTCTCGACAAGCTTTCAGGTTATCTATGGCCATCCTTACTTAGGCCCGCAACAGTCCTAACTTATTCTTGCCATTTGATATGCTGCTGTTCACAGACTATTTTTTTTAATACCAAGCTGCAGAACCCTTGCGAAAGAGGAAACAAAATCCTTAATCTGCAATCATATGTTAATAACTGTGCACGGTTCCCATTTAGACTTCTTTGAGACATAGGTCATTCTTTTCCAGACTTGTGGCTGATTTTTCAGTATTAAGAGGCTATGTATAAATGATTCATAGATGCGAAAGACTCTTCAACATAAACCATAAATTTACAAAGTATACATGGGAGGGTGCCATATAGTATCAAATAATGCTTCCAGTCACAAAGAACATACATTTGTATTGTTTAGTATTGTTCAATTACTCATATTTTAACATGGGAAAATGTACATATAAATAATATTGCTCAAGTAAGGCAAAACTTGTAGGACAATAGATCAATTTGTGTGGTGTTAGTTTTTTGTGCAAATTGCTTTTCTAGAAATTCAAATGAACAATGGACTCAAAAGACAACTGATTTATGTAAATGAGTAAGCTTACACTATCCCAATCTATTCATTTATTTTATGTGGCTTTTTAACAGCACCACCAGATAGTCACCATTCCACACCAATGTCATACCTCCGATACTTTAGAGTTTCACCAGCTGCCTGCCAATCCCTAGTGATTTCATTTCTACAATGAATTAATGAAATCATTAACATATCATGCCAGAAATATCATTAATAGCGTCTTCTCTAGAGAATCTGGAGTTTCGGGAGGGGTGGACTTTACACAAAATATTGAAAAAGCAGCTTAAAAAATGTGCTTAAACCTGCATTTTGCACTCAGTCATGTCCAGCCTTTGGGTGTTCATTGATTCAATTGGTCCAAATATTAATTTATTCTAGCCATTGGAATGAATGAATGCCCAAGTGCTAAACATGCCCAGTATTTAGACATGTTTGGACATGTTTAAACCTGTTTAGGCAGGATACTTCCATTGACTGGTGGCTATCTTGCTCCACCCGAGGCCTACCTATGCCCATTATACCCCACTGAGACTCTGCCTAAGCATCAGGATACCCCTTAGGAGAACTTTGCTACCAGTCTACCTATCCTTAAGGGTGGCCCTTGAGCCCTTCTCCTATTTTCTGCTGGCTCATCCTCCCCCACTCACATCACTGGTTACCCTGCGTACCCACTTGTCTCCTGCAAATTTCCTACAAGTATTGTTCTTGTTGCAACCTACAAGGGGGTTAACCAAACTACTGCACATCAGCGGCAGACCCAACTCCCTTTTTATCTCCCCCCTTTTTTTCTCTCCTTCCCAATACGGCCCCCCCTCCACTCAGACTAACTGCCGCTATTAAGCAGTATACTGGGGCCTAGCTGGTCATATGGAGATGTAAGTTAACTCCGCTATGGGCTCCCAATCCCCGCAACACCACAGGACTTTAAGACTTGGCCAATCCTACCTACTCAACTGATATGGGGAAAGATAAACCTAAGGATCAGAAGGGCTCTGGTGGAGTGCGCCAGAGAGGTGATCTGGGACAATTCTTTACCCGCTCAGCAGCTGCAGCACATCGCCAATTGAGCTCTAAAATGGTGTCACCCCTCCATCCCCTTCACGCTCGGATTTGGCCATGGATGCATAGGAGAGCTACTGCTCCAGACTCACCTCCCCAGAGGGCTCCAGGCACTCCGGGAGCCACTCTAATGCCTCCTTGGGCTCAGGAGAAGGATGGGATTTAGAAACCCAAATGAGATCTCTACACAGCTACATCTGATCTCTCCCGACTAAAAATGACTTTGAACAATATGTCAAGAGAATTGAAAAAACATAAACAAGAGATCTCTGACCTCAAAAAAGACATTGGGGTCCTCTTTGATGACATAGAGGCCACTACTCAGGGATTACAAACCTCTGTCCAATCTCACGAAGAAACCCTCAATATCCACACCATGATGTTGCAACAACTGTCCTACCGCCAGGATGACATAGAAAATCGTAATCGCCACAATAATATTTGCATCTGTGGCATTCCTGAGTCGTTGGATCCCAAGGACCTAGCGGGCTGTTGTGACAGCCATTTTTAACCAACTTTTGCAACAACCCAAAGGGACGGAAATTGAACTCGACTGGGTCCACAGGACTTCCGGTCCCAAGTCTCCTGATCCCGCCTTCGTCAGAGACACATTATGTAGAGTACACTTTTTCAAAGTCAAAGAAGCAATTAAAAGGGCAGTCAGCACCCAAGATATCATCCTCTTCAATGATACTCCTGTGATGCTTCTTCCAGACCTTTCACTCCAACCCTTGGCGATGCGGAAAGCCCTCAAACCACTGACACAACTTCTACAGTCATGCCATATCAAATACCAATGGCGCTTTCCCTTCCACCTCAGAGTACACCACAAAGGGAAAAGAGCTATTTTCCGCACCTGGGGCGTGCAAGGGCCCCAACAACTGAATAGAACATGGACCCTCTGATTATTTACCTAATTTTGATATGGCTGCCCTGCATTAATGGCAGCGGGGCCTTGTCCCCATTACTACTTTTTCTTGTTATCCTGTTTGTTTTACAGTTTTTTTTTGGACAGCAAAAAGTTACCCTCCTGACAGAGCTGGGTGCCCCACTTTGCCTTGATTTTCATATGCCATAGATATCAGGATACCATTCCACCTATCCCATGGCCCCTACATGTTGGAACTGGACAATTTGGATACCCATCATCTCCAGGGAAGGATATTCCCATTACACCCCTCTTCTAGTATTTGGATTCTAATTTTTAGTTATTCGATTCAGCCTAATCACCGTGTTGTAGTAGATGGTTGTCCTGTGGTGCGGGGCTCCGGGGGCCACCCCGTGCGACCCCCTTGACCCCCGCTAGGTCAACAGCGTGCCCTTAAGGCATGTACCGTTGTATTAAAATGTTTCCTTTTCAACATATTGTAATGTTATCCTTGTTACTGTGCCCATCCCACCTAATTGTTTTACAAGTGTTTTGTGGTCTCGATCTCCACTATCCTTATTTAAGTCAGTCTTTACAATTCTACCTACTAGGATCGGGGCGACCGAGACCCATTCATACCACTACAAAAACTGTTCTCTTTCCTTTCCTAATCTCCTCCTCTCTCACCTCTTTCCCTCCCCATCCTAACACATCCCCCGATCTGCTGGATCGTCTATAACTGTTAGATACTCCTGTACTGGGTGCCACCCATATTGTTACATGTCCCACTACCACATGCTCCATGGCTCCTGAATGTCCGATTAACTTAGCTTCCTTTAACTGTAGGGGCTTTAACATTCCCGAGAAGTGGAGCCAGATCCTATACCACTTTCATAAACTGAGTTCTAGCATCCTGCTGTTACAGGAAACCTATTTCCATGCTGGCTCCATCCCCAACTTGCGGAATAGATACTACCATAAGTGGTTTCATAGTCCCAACCCCCTTGCTTAATCTAAAGGGATGTCCATTGCCTTCCATAAAACATTCAATCCAGAAATACTAGGCTCGCTTATTGATAAGGCAGGGAGATTTATATTTCTTAAACTGAAACTAACTATTTTCTCTTTACAGTAGCGAATATTTATGTTCCCGGAGTCAACCAAGCGGGGTTTCTCTCAACCACTCTCACCAGACTACTCTCCTTGGGGGGTCCTTGCTTCATTGTTGGGGGCGATTTCAATGTAGCCTTATCACCGCCTATGGATACTTCAGTGGGTAAGTCCTCTATTTCCACATCCTCCTTAGCATACATTAAATCCCTACTTCATGACGCACACCTCATGGACATCTGGCGTATTCAACACCCTGGAGAACGTGATTACACCCACTTCTCCGTAGCACACACTTCCTACAGTAGGCTGAGCTATTTCTTGACCTCACAATTAGTGTTGAGCGAACCCAGACTGTAACGTTCGGGTCCGTACCGAACTTTCGGGTGTCCGGGGCACGGACCCGGACATTTCAAAAATCGTTCGGGTTCGGTCCGGGGTACACACGATGCCTCTTCACCCACATTAGTGCAAGAGGTCCCACAACTTATGCGGTCTACAGGTACTCCACACGCAGTACTTCATCCCTAAATTACATACGATTCCTCCTACACCTTTATCTCCTGAATGGGTGACTTCATAGGTATCCGCCACTATTCCGATGTAACTTTAGCGGGGGTTGTTACTTCGTTCCTGGGGGGTTCCTCTCATCAGACCACTCTCACCAACTCTCTTTGGGGCGAACCAACTGAGGCCCTTGTATTTATAAGCGATGACATTTCTCTTTTATCAATCAAAGTCAAATTCTTTATATTTAGAGGGACGGAATAGT
>BLSH010397243.1:465159-481771 GCA_018402905.1 Glandirana rugosa | reverse complement strand
CCTCTAGGCTCCTACTCCACATCCACCCCCCTTCCCGTTATTTTACTTGATTTTAATTTATTTTCCCTATCCCCATTTATTTGTAGGGCACTTGCCCTAGTTTGAAGATGATTTTAGAACAGTTATATGGCTTCTACCGTTAATTAATACTTTTCAGACACAGTTTGAAGATGATCCACATTCACCTCCATTTTTGCTTTTTTTATGTTTTTATTTTTTTAAAAATATTTACAGTTATTTCCCTGTCCCCATTTTTTGTAGGGCACTTGCCCTACCCTTACCCCCATTTTACTTCCTTTTGCAGCCCTCTGGGGCTTTCCAGGACTTTCCTACAGCCATTTTTGTGCCTAAAAGTTCGGGTCCCCATTGATTTCAATGGGGTTCGTTGTCCGTGCGATCGTTCGGGTTCCGTCCGGACCCGGACCCGGACTTTGTCCCGAAGTTCGGACGGACCAGCAGAACCCGAACTTCCAGGTGTTCGCTCAACTCTACTAACTAGTTAAGTTCCAGTTATTTTGGGACTTAGCCTAGGGAGCCTGACCAGACCCAGACTACTCTAGGGCCAGTGCTCACCGCAAGCCCCCTGAAAAACTATACACAAAGGCCAACTGGGCGCAATAATAATGATAGTCTGTGGCAGTCAAAGAAAAGTGGGGGTCATGAATCCCCTCCAACAAAAAGCAAACCACTTGGAGTGGGCCACCAAAGTGGTATGGATAAGAGCCTTAAAGCGGGTCAGTTCCAGTTAGGGGGGTAAATTGTCCTTGGATCTTTTGGATTTAGACTTGCTCCAGAGGGGAGTGATGGGACTTGCCGGCGGACGACGTTTCGTTGATCCTGAGGCCACACTGGAACAGTCCATGAGTGCTTCTTGGGAGATTAACTTCAGGTCAAGGAGAATCCTTTGCCTTCTGGGAATGAGGAGAAGGAGATAGTTTTACCTTTCCACAGGAACTTCACTGCAAAAGGGAAAGCCCACCAGTACTTGATATTCTTGGCTGCAAGAATAGAGAGGAGAGGCTTGAGTGATCTCCTCTTTTGAATGGTGGAAGGGGCTAGGTCAGTGAAGATCTGTATCTGATGACCTTGACAGGAAACCTGGGATTTGCTGTGAGCCAGGCGCATAATTTCCTCCTTCATAGCATAGAAGTGGGGTTTAACGATAATTTCACTAGGGGAGCCATCTTTCCTAGGGGGCCCCAGGGCTCTATGGGCTCTGTCCAGTTCCAGGCGGTGTTGGGGGCTTCTGGAATGAGGTTTTTCATTAGGTCTTGGATGGCGGAGTGGACATCAGTGGCGGACTTTGGCAGGCCTCTGACTCTAAAATTGAGTCTCCTGGACCTATTCTCCATATCTTCAATTTTAGCGAGGGCAGTGTCCAGTTGTTCTTGCAGGACCCTGATGTCGTCCGAATTTTGGTTGGTTCTTGCTACTGTCACATCCAGTTTCTGCTCAATTGCCTCCATTCTGGCCCCTAGGTTTTGAAAGTCCGCTTTAATCTCCCCAGTAATCTTAGTGGCCGTGTTTGAGAGCCGCCTTTCTAGCAGGTCTGAGATTCTGAGGAATAGGTCAGCTGAATGAAGGGGGGGCTCAATGTCAGGGGAGCTGTTTGCAGGGCTGACTGTCTGGGAGGCTTGCCCAGGTCCCAGGGGAGTGGAGGCCTTGTCTTCCCTAGCGTGCCTCAGAAGAGATTCAGTGAAGGCAGAGGAGGGAGTTAGAGGCAACTGGGGCTGACCTCTTAAGAGAGAAGAGCAGAGTCAGAGGAGAGAGTACCTGCCTGAAGACTGCGTGTTCCGTATCATTAGGAACATGTGGCTGGGCCACGGCTGCCATCTTAGTACACCCAGCTCCGGCCTGTGGAAGGAACTGCAGCTCCAAGTTTCTTCTTGCCAAAGTGCCAGACATCAGAGGGTGTGTGGTGGTGAGTCCAGAGGATGAGGGACCGGAGTCCAGGGAGGCCCACCCGCTGTGTCAGGCTGAATAGCTGCCGGAGGATGGACCTGGTGCGGAGCTCCTGGCTTTAAGCAGCCATCACGGAGCCTCCGCACATGCGCACTCCCATTTTTTTTTTTTTGCACAAAGTTGTCATAACAACAAGTTATTTCTCACACACAGCATATGCATATTTCCAATTACACCCCGCAATACATTCTGCTACTCGCCCCGAGTATGGCGATACCACATGTGTGAGACTTTTTCACAGCCTGGCCACATAGAGAGGTCCAACATGCAGGGAGCACCGTCATGCATTCTAGGAGCAGCATTTTCAGATCTAATTTCCTAACCACCTATTACATTTTTGAAGGCCCTGGAGCACCAGGACAATGGAATTACCCACAAAATGACCCCATTTTGGAAAGCAAATACGCCAACGTATAATCTATGAGGCATTATGAGTCTTGTGAATGGTTCATTTTTTTCTACAAGTCTTCGAAAAACATGGAAAGAAAATGAAAACGCTTTTATTTTTACACAAAGTGGTCAATTTATAAGATATTTCTAACACAAAGCATGTACATAGCAAAAATTATGCCCCAAAATATATTCTACTACTCATCCTGAGTATGGCGATACCACATGTGTGAGACTTTACACAGCCTGTCCACATAGAGAGGTCCAACATGCAGGGAGCAGCTTCAGGCGTTCTAGGAGCAGAAATTTCACATCTAATTTCCTAACCACCTATTACACTTTTTAAGGCCCTGGAGCACCAGGACAATGGAATTACCCACAAAATGACCCCATTTTGGAAAGCAAACACCCGAGGTATATTCTATGAGGCATGGGCTGCAGATAGGTACTCGGGTACTCTGATGGGCTGCAGATAGGTACTCAGGTATTCTGATGGGCTGCAGATAGGTACTCAGGTACTTTGATGGGCTGGAGACAGGTACTCGGGTAATCTGATGGACTGGTAAAAGGTACTTGGGTACTCTGATGGGCTGCAAATAGGTACTCAGTTACTCAGATGGGTTGGTGACAGGTACTTGGGTAACCTGAAGGGCAGGTGACAGGTACTCGGGTACTCTGATGGGCTGGTGGCAGGTACTCGGGTACTCAGGTGGGCAGGTGGCAAGTACTCGGGTACGCTGATGGGCTGGTGACAGGTACTTGGGTACTAAAATGGGAAGGTGATAGGTACACTGGTATGCTGATGGTCTGGTGACAGGTACTCGGGTATGCTGATGATCTGGTGACAGGTACTCGGGTACTCTAATGGGCAGGTGACAGGTACTCAGGTTCTCTGATGGGCAGGTGACAGGTACTCGAGTACTCAGATGGGCTGGTGACAGGTACTCTGGTATGCTGATGGGCTGGTGACAGGTACCCCAGGGGCCCGCAGTAGCGGCGAGAAGGGGAGGACGTCATATGACGTCCTCCCGGATCGACAGAGTTTCCCTGCCGACGTCATTTTACGACTCGGTAGGGAACTGGTTAAAGTGGTTCTAACATCTAAATGTTTTTTACCTTAATTCATTCTCTGCAGTAAGGTGAAAAAGCCACGCTAACTATCCTAATCACCCCATCCCTAAACACCTACCTGGCTTCTTGTCTCCCCTCCATAGCTGTGTCCAGCAACACTTCCCTTCACTTCCTACTTTCACAGGAGAAACCAAGGACAATGCAGACACAGACTTCTGCTGCTGTCAGTCAAGCTCCTGTGAGGAGGGGAAGGGAGCATGGCATGGTTTGGGAGTGCACATACACGGGTGCCTTCTAAGCACCTGGTTTACTGCAGGAAGCACAAGAAGGAGATTCTGACAGTGTCAGTGGGGGATTGCCAGTAGAGAAGGTAGGTGAAATTTTTTGTGCAATATTATTGCACAGATCAGGTAAGCATTACCTCTATGTTTATTTTTAAAAACATAGCCTTTGGTATCATTTATCCATTTTAACTTCTCATAATTCCAAACAAATATGCATACTTTCAGATACTTCCTTATAGTAGGCATTGATATATTTTTTTTCAAAACAACATTTTTTTTACATTTAAAATTGAACCAAAATATTTCCACTAACTTTTGCCTTCTATGTACAGTCAAATGTTACAGGAATAAGATGACCCATTTATGTCCAAAAGCCGTGTCGGTATCATTACTATGAAAGTTACACCAAACAGCCGGATGTTAAATGCTATAATATTCTATCACATCGTTAGGTAGGCAGCCAGACAGCCAGCTGTTGACACTGACCTCTAAAGTGACTCAGGGCGCATTGCTCAGGCACTGATGAAGATTAAAACGTTGTTTATTCTGTTCATCATCTGTAACAACTTTCTTTCTCATTTTGCATCAGCACTGGGTAACAGATGGGCCTAAAAATCATTGTTCTACCAACCAAAATGGATAAATTATTTCCGAACATAAATTAAACATCAGAGACTCAGCACCTCTGTGACTTCACCTATAAAAATAAAAAGTAGTAAAATGTTTGGCCCCTGGGAACAACAGATTGGCATGCCATTTTCATAGGTATTGGATCAACCATTCTGGCAATGATTTCAATAGATGACATGAAAGATAGAAAGCCTGTATCTGTTTAAAATGGTATTGACATTAGAAACACACATGTCTCAGTCTCTTGGGGACTTTTTATGCAAGTGCCTCTTTTCCTGAAAGTAAAATCTTGGTTGACTGATATATACATCTTTTTTTGCAAAATAAAATCAATATTGTTCTGTAAAAAATGACTTAATTCAATTCTAGATAAGGGATACCATATAATATGCTTCATTTGTTTCTTCAATAGTTCATAAACAAGGTCAATTGGTGATTTATGAAACTCAGAGACAAGAAAATGGTACTGTTTATAAAGACAACTGCAATTTTGCCTGTCATTTTATTTGTGCATATTGGACACACATCAGAATTATTTCACTGGTTGCTTAGGGCAGCAAAAATATCTCACTTTTTTATTTTAGATTTTATAGTGTACATAAACCCTAACAATGAATTTATCTTACTTGTTCCCTTTTGATCTGGTAAAAATGTGAGCATAAGTATTTTATTATATCTGTTTGAAAAGACAAAAAACACCTGTCAATAACGTGAACTAACAACTCCCTTTGCTTTCTACATGTGCTGCCCTCTTTTGAGTTAGCATTGCTTCTAGCTATCTCTGTGGACTACAGAAGGTGTTCTGTACTTACAAACTTTCTTCCCTAGAGTGACAACTCTGCTTCTACATGGATACAGTACAGCGAGTGAGGTTGTTACCCCAGGATGGGCAGTGGGTAACTTGAAGGATCTCCAGTTAAAAACAAAGAAAAAAAATGCAGCCCCCACATTTAAGGACTGGCATGCTGGGCAATATTATATATTTGTTCTTGGATTTAAAATGCTTTATGTTTTATAAATCAGCATTGGTGTGGTCTATTCAAAGCTGTTCTTCCAGATGGCACACAGCATAATAACAACAGGCCCAAATAAACCAGCAAATGTTACTGGGTCAATGGTGCCTATAGGTCCAGCTTGGTCCCTGATTAAATCCCTGACTGGTTGGCTGTTTCCCGCTCACTAGAAAGAGCATAATGATGTATCTGTCAGCTAAAAGAAGCTTTCATGCTCATGTATTTGTTACAAAAAAAGTACAAAATACCTGTGTGTATCAAAATTGTAAGCATTCAAAACAAATAATTGCAAGTGCACTTACATAAATGTCTATTGCCCACAGTGTTTTATTGTTTAAATGTGAGCATTAAAAGTGTGTGCAAGATCAATTAAAACACCAATTTCCACCACCTGTCTAAACCAGTGGTCTCCAAACTGTGACACGGGGGCCAGATGCAGCCTTTTATTTGCTTTTATCCAGTCCTTAGAGCAATATTTCATCCCCTGACACCAATGATGGGGTACGGTTCCTCCTAATGACACCAATAATGGGGCACAATTCTTCCCAGTGACACCAATGATGGGACACAATTCCTCTCACTGACACAAAAAATGGGGCATCGTTTATGCCCACTGATGCTGGGATATTTTCTCCTTCCAATGACCACAATTTGGCCCCTGTAAAGTCTGAAGGACAGTAAACTGTCCTATGCTTATAAAGTTTGGTAACTCCCTGCTCTAGATTACTCATGAAATTTGCTGGGTTGATTTTCACTAATATCACACAGTCTACAAAGGCTAGTTATCCTAGTCTTCAAAAGCTAGTGGCCCTGCATCTCAAGTAGACTGTTACTTTACCTATTGAATGGTGTACCAAGCAGCCATGTATTCCTTCTTTAATCATCAGGATTGGTCATAAGCCTTTGGTTATGTTTTGTTAAAGTGTCATTAAACCCAGATCCTTATTAGCTGTCCATGCTTGCTATATTACATTGTGCGTAGGCTCACTTTGCCACTAAAACATTTGCATACACGGTACAAATTGGTAAATGACAGACCCCTCCTCCTCCATATCCTAATTTTACTAAACACTATGGGGGGAGGATATAAGATGGCGAGCAATGGAGGCTTCACCTCCCTGTTAGTCCCAGCACATAAAGTACATACCATAGACACAGGCTGCAGGGGCATGCCACAGCCAGTGATTAGCAGAACCTCCTCTAGATATTTGTACAGTGTGAATGAAGTGAAAGCTATCGTCAGTCAATTTAAACTCCACTTATACCATGTTATTGCAAAAGATAATAATAATAAATATTTGCTTTGAAATATAGTTTTGTTATAAGCTTCAAAACATTTTGTTGCTATCAATTTTTTTCATTCTCTATTCTGAAAGCTGTTTATATTTCATGTGACCAGCACAGCACCAATCAGTGCAGTGCAGCCACAGATTCATAGACCAGACGTGCTCTCCTGCTATAGAGCATACATCAGCAGATTACTAGAGACTCCTCTCTCAGAACTCAGGATGGAAAAGACCTGGGAAATTTATAAGATAGAATTGTTAAGCTCCGATGTATACAATTGGGCCCAATGCGTCACATAAAGTGCACAGGAGTAGAGTGCCCACCCTTAACAAAATTAGGTACAGAGTGAATTAGAGAGCTTATTGAGTGTTTACTGGGCTACTCTAAAGTCATAATAGGTTAGAAAAGAACATTAAATATAAAATTGTTTTCAAGTTTATTGATACATATATATAAAAGACATATACAAAAAACGCATATTCAAAAAAATAACATTGATCCATAAATACATGAAAACCAAGGTGTAAGAATGTTTTGCGGTTCCAAAAATATATACTCTGCTTCTTCAAAGCTCCATTCTTAATTTGAAACACCTACAAAGAGCAGTTGTATATCATAGTCTGAGGCATCACAACTGAGGGGAGACCAGAGATGGAGCAGGGACAAAAGCTGTAACCATCAGAAGCCCAAAAATGGGGGAGGGAAGGAGAAAAAAGGAAAAACAGGGGGGTATATATGCCCCCTGAACTCCTGTCTCAAAAGACAACCAACTAGAATCACCTGTGTCCTCCCCTGGAACGGGGCAACCACGGCCACAATTGGTCCTTGTAGTGGACTTGTACCGGACCAAAACAAGATGGGGGCCATCAAGGGTAAAGCACCCCTGTAAGACAGCTAGTCCAAAGAAGCACACGTGTGGGCCTCCAGAGGAAACCACACCAACATATAGATATCCCAATGACCTGGGAAACATCATGTGAATGCTGAACAGCAATGATTAAAGAATGTACTCAGATGTCTTTTTATATTAAATTAAATACAGTGGCAAGACCTGTATACATAAATAGAAGGAATATTGGCAATTAACCATTGTATGTTTAGTATCACTTTAACATTTTCTTATGTATTATAGTACTGAATAGTAAATGTGTGCCATACATATTTATATTCCTCTATCTAACAACATGTTATTATTATTATTATTAAATAGTATGTATGTACTATTCTTTTAAAGCATACTATATTTTATTTATATTTAATATTTTAAATCGTTGTGTCTGGTGTCTTTATACAGTAAATTTCACTGGATCATTATACAGTTTCTTAGTTTATAATTGTATCTACATGTTTGTTTATTCATCTTTTCCATGCATTTATACATTTGCCTCTATTTAGAGGTGCCATTTCTAAGAACAGAAAAGTTAGCAAAAAAAAAACCACCAATATTCCATTTGTTCACTTTTTAATAGAATTTAATCCGCATATGTAGTAAGAAAGAAATAATGTTGACATATAGAGTTGAGTCATTTGTGATTCTCATTATTGTTTAATTACATTACTTTTGAACTCATGCTTTCAACATGAAAGTAAAGTGGAATTATGCCATAGAGACCAATCAAGTTCCAGCCTTTCTTATTGTTGTTCAGGCTGCAAATTAGTATCTAAATATTGGTTATGGGCCACAAAAATGTTATAAATGTTGCTCTTTAGTTTACATTGTGTGTGCAATCTAAATAATAAAAATCCTTAGAATCATCAAGATTATTGCCAACTAATTTCTTATGCATGCTGCAGTTACATCCACCTTGTTTCAAAATTATAATCATAATAGGGGAAGTAAGAAGTAATTCCTTTTTTCTGGAATTGTGATGGAATTGCTGAGATGCCGATGTTTTAAGAAAGCGTTATTGTTCACAGTGATTTAGCGGATCGCTTTTTGGCATACAAATCATGCACAAAGGGGTCTAATTATAAAACATTTTCATTGTGAATAACATCTATGTAATTATATAAACCATGTTTATAATATGTGTTTAATATTTTTCTTGTTGACTTTCGCTGGGTGAATGTAGCATTCAAACCTAAGAGAAAAATTGCTGCAAGAACAATTGATCATGAGAGTTATTTACTAACAGAGAAAATATCCAAACTCTATAGGCTAAAAACATTTGACCAGCGGGGGAGATAATAGGAGGTAGACTTCTGCACTGTGCACAGTCTATGAAAAATCTTGTGCGAACGGCTGAACAGCTGCAGTGTGAAGTAAAACATTTAGCATTTGAATGTGGTTAAAATAACTGATATCAATGATATCAACTGATTTTGGATCTGAATTAAAACTGAATTCATACAGATCAGTTTAAACATTTCTTTTTAAATAGCTAATGAAAGTATTTTTATTATATGATTGAAATGATAGCCATGGCAACACTGTCTAAATTGTGTTGATTTTTATTTATTTATGTTTGGAAGAAAATGGACCTTCCACTTCCCAAATACTTTCCTCCCTCCTGTCAGCACAAGACTGCATTATTTTCAATATCTTTACATCTAACACAACCTCATATTACAGCAACTTACATCACAACTTTTCAACTGGTGTCTTCAAAGATCCCTGTAAGTCGATCTTTCCAATTCCAGTTCATATATCCCTAAGTAAATTAATAAATAGATGTTATTTTTCTTTACTGTTACCAATACACTGCAGGAAATATGTTACTCAAATGTTATATGACAGATTATATAGTGTATAGCATATGTAGGTCATAGATGGGCAGCATAAACTGTGTAAGGTATTTAGACCCGTTAGATACCCAACTCATAAATGCTGACAAAAAGGCATGAGTTCTTTAGCTAGACTTAAAATCTGACATTTTATTTTAGAGACATAGGTCAGAAAGTTCAAACGTCGAGGCTGTAACTGCTGTTGTAAAGTGAAAGTTTAATTAGACTGACATTCCTGTGTGCAGGTTAGTTATAGGATAACATACAAGACATACACACTGGTAAATCTTAGAACAGAGTAGATTAACTCCAAACTAGGTCAATGATAAAAGGAGAAAAAGTACGTAAAATGGAAATTCTAGACAGAAAAAGCTACAAGGCTCAAAGAAGAAATGAGGTACCTGGTAGCTGAGCTTCTTCTAGTTATATTTTGAAAGGGAATAAAATAATTGAACATGGACATGGAGATAGTATTCCAGCACACCATGAATACAAGCTGTAAGTGTGACAAGCATTCAAACATAAGAGGTAAAAAAAAACAGCTCTGCTCCCCATCTTAAAGCACAGCTTCACCCAAAAGGGAAACGTTCCACTTTTTGGCCTCCTACCCCTCTTCCTCAATCACCTTTGGATACTGTTTTTGGGGAGCGGGTACCTGGCTTTGACAGGTACCAACTCCCACTTCTGTTTTGAGGTGTTGAGGAGCGTAGGTCGCCCTCTTACCTTCAGTGCACAAGGAGTGGGGATTGAGACTTGTTCCAGTAAACTTGTTCCTTACTCATTCACAAAACAGCAACAAAAAGCAGCTGTGGCATTATCACAAGCTGTAATTTGTGAATGAGCAAAGCGTACACAGGGCAGAGAAAAAAACACCAGTGCTAGCGTCGATCGTAGAACTAAGAGCAGGTTTTTTTATGCTGATTTGTTAAAAAGAAAAAGAAAACTTACTATACTGCAGGGGGAAAGACCCCATAACACATCCAAAGTTATTATAAGAATGGAAAGCAAAGTTCATTTTTAAGACACCCTTGTTTTTGCTTTGTTAACCTAGCACCCTTGTTATACTAGTACTGGTCCCAGAAAATCCACTAAAACACTATAGCACCTCAATAATCTTGCTTGATATAATATTGCATGGGATCATCATGCATGTCTGTGCACTTCTTTAACCACTTCCAGACCAAACCTCTTTTTGAGAGACGGTGTTTACAGTAAATTGATAGCCAACATATCATGCTTCAAAATTGTTCTTGCTCGTGGAATGGTGACCAACTTTGGCACTTAAAAACCTCCATCGGCGTCATTTAAAAATTCCTACAGGTTACCGGTTTTGAGTTACAGAGTAGGTCTAGAGCTAAAATTATTGCACTTGCTCTACAATCGCGCCGATACTTCACATATGTGGTTTGAACACCATTTTCATACACGGGCGGGACTTACGTATGCGTTTGTTGCATACGAGCTCAGCGGGACGGGGCACTTTAAATTTTTTTTTTCTTATTTATCTTTCTTTTGATTTTTTATTTTTACACTGTCCTTTTAAAAAAAAAATGGTCACTTTTATTCCTATTACAAGAAATGTAAACATTCCTTGTAATAGGAAAAGCATGCCAGGACCTCTTAAATATAAGATCTGGGGTCAAAAAGACCTCAGATCTCATATGTACCCTTAAATGCATAAAAAAAATTTGACATTTAAAAAAAAAAAAAATCTCCTATAAGAGCTATGGGCGGAAGTGACGCTTGATGTCGTTTTCGCCCTGCAATGCTATGGGGCCAAGTGGGCTTCATCTTCCGCTCAGCTCACAGACAGTGGGGCGGCCAGATTGTGGTGGGAGGGGGGTCCTCTCCCACCCCCAATAGAAGTGATCTTGCGATGAATCCACCGCAGAGACCACTTTTATAAGAAACAGAAACAGCTGCTGAAAAAACAATACTGGGGTTATGGTAACTATCTGCTACCATAACAATGGTATTCCACTTCAAAGGACCGCCGTATAATGACGGCGGGCGCTCTGGAAGTGGTTTTAGACATTTTTTTTTTAGTTAGTTAAAATAAAAAACAAGTGTATACTTACCTGCCCTGTGCAATGGCTCTTTACCTTCTCTCTTGGAGTCCCCTGCCAGCGCTCTCTATTCCCCCTCTCCTGTGTGTGCCACCATAGTAAGCAGGCCCTCTCCTAAAACAAGCTGTGTGCGTCCATAAACACACACAGGGCGGCTTGACAACAACACCCATTCCCTCTTCACAAGATTTGACTGACAGCAGCAGGGGCAGCAGCAGCAGGAGCTATTGGCCTGAGGACTAGGAAGAGGGGAAATATGAACTGCAGCTGGGCACAGAGCTGAATCGAGAGAGGACTCAGGTAGGTGCTTAGAAAAGGGGGGCACAACAAGCAGTAAAATGTTTTTTACCTTAATGCATGAAATGCATTGAGGTAAAAGTGTTTTAACTTTGAAACCACTTTAAAAAAATGATCCCTAATATAGTTGTAAAGGCTGAAGGTTTTTACCTTCATGCATTCTATGCACGAATGTAAAAAACATTCAGTATGCACCTCCCCCCCATAGCCCCCCAATACTTACTTGAGCCTGCTCCAGATCCAACGATGTGCACAAGAGCAGGTGCTGTCCAAGCCCTCTGCCTTCTCATTGGCTCAGAGACAGCAGTCAAACACAGCCAGTGAGGAAAGAGCGGGGGCAGGGCAGGGCTGAGCCCTGCTCTGTGTATCTTATGGACACACAGAGTGGGGCTAGGAAGTGAGCACACACAAGTGCCCTCATAGCAAGAGGCTTGCAAGAGGCTTGCTTTAAGGGCACTTGTCTGGGCAAGGAACCAAGAGAGTTGGCAGGGGATCAGAGAAGAGGAAGATCGGGGCTGCTCTGTGCAAAACCCTTGCATAGAACAGGTAAGTATAGCATGTTTGTTATTTTTTTTAAATTAAGCCTTTAGAATCACTTTAATAAGAACAGAAATTTCTTATTAGAATAGTGATGAAGGTAGTGAACTGGTTATCTCCTACTGTTGACAAGCATTCTGTCTGCCTCAAGTGAACCTATCAGCATTTTAGTTTTTTTAAAAAAAATCCTGTCTAAGAGCAGACATCGAACGGTGCTATTACCTTATTGCTCAAAAAACTGCTTTGTGTAACCTTCTTAAACAAGCTTTACTTTGTTACTAGAGCTGATTTCAGGGCCAGTCATGCCAACTGCTATTACCCTGTTCAGTAAATATGCTGGCCAAAATTTGACAGAGAAATGGCAGTTGGCGTTCTAGTCCTTATAAATAATAATACATTAAACAAGGAAAATAAAAAAGAAAATCAAGTTTCAGTCAAAAAAAAATAAACTAGTTAAAAAAAACACAAAGATGAGAGCTTGTGGTTTTCCATACTTGCTTATATCATAGGATCATTATCTCCTTTTAGTGAACATATTGTGGTATTTTCCTGATTGAGGCATTTTAGGAAAATACCTCATTATGGCCACTAGATGGATCTGACAAGCATAGGATATAAATAAATTAGGCAATATATGGGGATTATTCATGCTTGAGGCATTCACACAGTGATCTTTTTTTAACAACAGAAACCTTAAAGTATATCTAAAAGCAAACTCAAATCAAATATGTTATATATAACGTATATAACCTATAATTTTTTAATGGCTAAGTTCACAATTTTTTTCTAAATTCCAGCTCTCCTGTGTACCAATATAGCATTAATATACTTATTTTGCAAAAATAAAAAGCTTTCTATTTTTTTTTCTACACAGCCCATATCTCAGTGTCAGGGTTTGTTGTATAAAAACTTCTTCATGACCACAGAAGTCTTTTTTAATGTTCTTCCTCTTATAGGGATGCCTGGGACAGAATGGTCCTATGATCATCACACAAGATATTTCAAGTCACATTGCTTGAACTTAGCCCTGAGGAAAAGCTTGTATAATACCCTTAAATATCCCAAACTGAGCTCCTATTCTGTCTCGGTACAGACTTTGTCCCTTTTGTACACTTTACTTGAAGTTAAACTATACTGTTTATCTTACATTGCCATATATTACTACCTTCTCTGCCTAAAGCATGCCTCTTAAGATATATTTTGTATTACTATGCAATTCTAAAAGTAGTACCATGCTAGTTGTTATACACTTGAGGAACATTGTTGACACTTTTTGTAACTATCTCTTTATTACAAATGAGATTGATATTACATTTTTACAGTAATCTAAATCTTCCAATAAAACATCTGAAAAAGAAAAAACTTCTTTGTTACTGTTTGGATGGACCTTAGGACAGGAAAACTGTTAAGACACAAGAAGGTGTTCACTAGCTGACCTCATTAACACACCCTGCATCTGCCCTTCCCCTTCCAGGAGATCACTCCCACCCATGCCTACAGGTATACGTTTTTCTAATGCAAGCGGTGATCACCGTTCTCACTAAATACACAGTCATAGATTGTACATTTGGCAAAGCATGTAGGAGCTGAGCAATCAAAAAACAGTATATGTGGATCAGAGCTGTAGTACTGAAAACAGGAGAAGAATGTCCTGAGTTCTGTAAAGCTTACCAGTACACTATACAATCTGATTGTACAATCTGCTTTAGCTATACTATCAACTATGTAGTAGTGCAAGGTCTTGCCTGATTGGATACATAGTAATTGGATAGATGGTGTGTCCTCCTATTATAAAGTTTTGGTAAATCTAAAGGATATTGTACAGAGATTGTAAAGATTGTATAGTGTATAGCCACCTTTATACAACTAAAATTAACTAGTTGAACTTTCGAGGCCATTCATTGTTAACAGCACACCAAATGCAGAAGCAAACATGCGTCTTGTGTGAACAAACAAGTGACAAATGCAGCAAAACACACAGTAAAATATGTGTGGCCTACAACACACCAAAATGTCCCATACGCTACTTTTCCACATGTAGCACAGCCCATTGAAAACAATGGGCTGCCCCATGCATATCATGTAAAAACAAGCCAAAAAGTGTGTTCCCACTATGCTAAATATCAATGGGGCCTGAAAGTTAAATTGGTTTGTCTACACAAGAACAATGAGGTTCCATTCACATCTGTCTATTTCCAAATGCATGGCAAACTACAGCCTCTGATCCATATGGGCCATTATGTGAGCGCTCAGCTCCTGCACACACTGCCAAATGAACGATCTATGACGGTGTATGTAGAGAGAACGGTGATTGCATTGGAAAAACGTGCACCTGCAGAGGTTGGTGGGAGCAATCCTAGAAGGGGGAGGGCACATGCAGGGTGGTCGGCTGGTGAACTCCTTCCTGTGTCTTAACAGGTTTAAGGTCCTAAGGTCCATCCAGGAAGTAAGTAATGAAGACGTTTCTTATACAGCAAGCACCGATACTGAGGTAAGGGTTGTATAGGATAAATAGAAAGTTTTTTTATTTCTGCAAAAAAGTACATTAATGCTATATTGGTACATAGGGAAGCTGGAATTTAGAGAAAATCCCACGTTTGGTTAAAGTGTTACTCCACTTTTGTCGAGAAAAAAAACATTCTCCTCTGGGTGATCTATGTACATGTAGGATTATAACAACCTTTGTTGCAGATTCCTACATTTTCTTATTCTGAAGAAATCCCTGTTTGTTCCTCTGTGGCCCTGTTCTGAGTGAGTATAATGGGAGTGGTTTCATAATCATCAATCAGCTGTGCAGCTGCACAGCACTAATGAGGAAATGTGCTGGGCCTGCATACCTTTAGATGTGTTCCTATTGGGAGTATCTCACCAAAAATTACATTTTTGTTGCAGGGGATACCTGAAATCTGACTTGTATCTTAGGAAGACTTCTGGGAAAATCAATGAGCCAATCACACAAGCAGAAAATTATGTTTCTGGGGTGTGTGCAGCACACATTCTGTGTACAAAACAACTCCAGGTAGCCATATTGCATTGCATTTTCAGAAAATTACAGCAGCTGCAGATTGAAAAGCAAAGGTCGTTTTTAATAACATTCAATTAAAGTATGACTTGTGTCTCAATTGTATACACATATATATTATTTATTCTTTATTTGATAATTTTTTTTCCCTACTAAAGTGGAGTTCCCCTCTAAATCATACTAACAAGGTGTATCCACAGGTACTTCCTTTCCTAGGATTACATCTATAGCATTATAACCCTTTCCTCATTATCTTAAATTGCACTAGAAGCAGGTGGTTTGAGCCACATCACACTGTAGTCACTTCAGTAAAACAGTGATGTTCAGTCTCTGCTGGAGTGCCCACACACCACAGAAAATTTCTTAAAACATACCACAGCAGGGACATGAGGTGAGGTCACTGGCTAGTATCAGAGCCAGATACACACAGGTTACATACGCCGCAAACGTAAGAGCAATAATTCTAGCACTAGACCTCCTCTGTAACTCTAAACATATAACCTGTAAAAATGTTTAAAGCGTTGCCTATGTAGATTTTTAAGTACTGAAGTGTGTCACCATTCCACAAGTGTGCACAATTTTAAAGCGTGACATGTTAGGCATCTATATACTCAGCATAACATCATTTTATTCCCTAGGGTGTCTGCTAAAAACATATATAATGCTTTGGGATTCTGAGTAATTTTCTAGCAAAAAAATGATGATTTTTACATGTAGGAGAGAAGTGTCAGGATTGACCTGGGTTGCAAGTGGTTAATTACCATAAGTAAGTAATATACAAATAATTATTATATATTGTTTTTAACCACTTCAATACCAGGCACTTAGGACACTTCCCGCCCAGACCAATTTTCAGCTTTCAGTGCTGTTGCGTTTCGAAGGAGAATTGCGCGGTCGTGCGACGCTGCACCCAAACACACTTTTTGTCATTTTGTTCCCACAAATAGAGCTTTCTTTTGGTGGTATTTGATCACCCCTGCGGTTTTTATTTTATAAACGGGGTAGTAGTCACGTTGGAATAGTCACGGTGGAGTAGTCACGGTTAGACATGACGGAGTAGTCACGGGCAGTCACATCGGAGTAGTCACGGGTAGTCACATCGGTGCAGTCACGGGCAGTCACTTCCTCTTTTACATGAAATATGTTTAAAAACACTGTCTTTGTTTCTTTTTTTAAAAAAAAAAAAGTTTTAAAAGCCAGAAAAAAACAATATCGCGTTTTTTATTTTTGGCGTCCCCACTAGTTTATGGTGGTTTTCTTTCGAGATAAACACCCTTGTTTTACTGTTTTTCACACAAACCCACGTCGCAGCGTGCTGGCGCGTTAAGA
>BLSH010397243.1:431809-457578 GCA_018402905.1 Glandirana rugosa | reverse complement strand
CCCAGCCTCAATGGCGGGCGGCGATCAGCTCCAACAACAAAATGTCAGCGTGTGTCGAACATTGGGATAATGCACTTAAGCTACTACATAACTACTACCTAACACCCCACAAACTGCATCTTTTTAACCCCGAGTCTTCTCCTCTTTGTTGGAGGAAGTGCCAGAACAGAGGAACCCTCCTACATACTTTTTGGGGATGCCCTTCCCTAAGCTCCTTTTGGAGAGCGGTCGCGGATCTGGTCTCTGCAGTCAACAACCACACAATACCCTTGACAGCAGAGCTAGCACTGCTCTCCATTGGGATTGACACTTTCCCAACACAGGTGAGAACTACCACCTTACACATACTCTTTGCCGCACGAACCGCAATCTCCTACAGATGGAGGGACATTAACCCCCCCACTATAACTGAAGTGGTAGCTAGGGTAAATAATCAAGCCCTAATGGAAAAACTGGTCGCATACAAAAATAACAGAGCCCAGGCGTACCATACTAAATGGGAAGCTTGGAATCTTTCAAAATGGTCATCTCTCCCTAGGGAAAATATCCCATCCTGAATCCCAAAAGATCAAGGCCCACCTCACTCACCAAATAATGAGCTCAACTACTAGGTATTACTGATAGTATGTCAATCACGGATCATCTAGTCTCTACTTGGACCCTCTCAACTCAGCCTACTAGACTTCACAGCTAGAAGTGTAATAATCAGGAGCAATGTTACATGCCTTATCTATGTTCGGATTTATACTTATCTTTTCTTACTTATATCTCATCTATGTATTTACTTTGCTATGCATCGGTTTGAGGTACCACCTCTCTTCATACTGTACAATCAACGCTGTGTCTCTTGACCATCTACATTGTAATGGCGGAGGTGGCCACCCATCTGAACTCTTCTCCCACACATAGGGCCCCTAATAGTTACATGCGTAATCCACCCACAGTATAGATCCCAATTCGGGGGGGTGGATCGTTCCCAGTGAGAGGGGGATAGCTTGGATCATCCTCACTTGGGGTGCCATTAGAAACCAAGTAATGTGATGCCTATCGGATGGGTCGCGACCTCCGCTAACACACTTTCTGTTTAGCACTACAAGAGAGATCTTTAAAGTCACATATGCAGAAGGACTGACTTAACACCTGTGTTTTCATTTTCTGTATTGTAATGCTGGTACCTCTATACTAATGTCCTCCTGGATAAGGAGTATTTCCTGTATGTTATCCTAAATCTTCAATAAAAATTATTGTTTAAAAAAAAAATAAATAAATCTTGATCCCATTTCACTTCAATGTCCTGCTTCTCCAGACATTAGGGGCTATTTTACCCAATCCCAACTCTCTTTTCTTTAATTTTCACCACAAAGCCCAGAACCCTTCCTCCTCTGGCAGCCACTTCGGAAATTCGGAAATTCTAAAATAAGAAAGAACATTTGAAATAATAACTAACTAATAAATAACTATTAAATTATAGCTATTGGAATTTCCTTGAAAACATGGCTGTTAGTGATACATTTCATACTTAAGTTCACTAAAAGACATATTTTCAAAGAATATTCAATACCTATAATTTAATAGTTATTTATTAGCACGTTATTATTTCAAATGTTCTTTCTTATTTTCGAATTTCCAAATTTCCGATTATTCTGATTTTTGGATTTTTTACTTCCGAATTTCCAAATATCCAATCTTGGCATTTTTGAATTGCCGAATTTCCCAATTTAGAATTCCGAAATTTCAAACGTCCGAATTTCCAAATTTTTCAAATTCCTGAAATTCCAAAATTCTGAATTTCTGAAAAAATAAAAAACGAACAGAACGAAAACAAATTAATTTTTTGGCCGTGCACAAGTCTAGTCTCTACCTGCTATTTCTGCTAATAGACTTTGGCTTGCTCACCTCCTGGTGGGGAGATTTTGAGGAATGTGACCTGATACTAACATGCAGCAAAACCCATCTCCACCATTGGGAGCTCTGGTGAATACCAGATAGTGCTTATACCCCACACCTCGGGTGAGCCTGGGTCATCTGCTGAGGTGACCTGCTTGTGTATTCATCCTGCTGGTCAGTGGGAGCCTCTCTACTGCTATAGTTACTTGTTCCCCAGCCTGAATATGACACAAGCCAAATCTTGCTGCCTAAAACTCTGTAACATTTCCAAAATGTGTTCCTTACTAACCAATGACTCCAGCAAGTTACTAATTCACTACTTTATTATTTACCACCTTGATTACTGCAACTGCCTCCTCATTTGCTTACCTCTACAGAGGCTATTCCCCCTTCAGTCATCATGAATGCGTCTGCCAGATTTACCCACCTTGCCAGTTGCTCAGTGTCTGTGACTACTCACTGGCAATCCCCCCTCTGGCTTCCAATTTGCCAAACAAACAAATTTTAAATATTAATAACAACTTGAAAAACCATCCATAGTTCTGTCCCTAGCTACATCACCAACATTATCTCAAGATAACAGGCAAGCCATCGAATTTACTCCTCATAAGACCTCCTATTCTCCATAGCCTCTCCCATCTTCTGCAGTTCCCTAAATCCAACCTGTGTGGCTATCTCCTACTCTGTTTGCCTATAGGAGATCCCTGAAAATGTATCCGTTCATTCAAGCCTATCCTGTCTGTAGCTAGCAATTGAGTTTGCTTTCTAAATGAACTAATACCCACACTGCTATTACCTTTTTGTATTAAATTTCTCTTCCATTCCTATTGTAAGCGCTCATGAGCAGGGTCTCCTAACCCTCTGGCCTTGAATTGTACAATAACTGTACTGTCTTCCTTTGCTATTGCATAACATTGTGCAAACTGTTAGTGCTATATAAATCCTGTATTATAATACAGTAATAGAACAGTAAACAAGATATTACAATTTGGTTCACTCGTGTGCAAGGTCTGATAAGTATAAAAAATACAGTCTAGCAAATGTTACACCCTTTTGCTAGATTGAGATGCTTATTAGTGATATATGAGTTCATTAGTGTTTTCTTATAATTAAAAAAAAAAATAGTGTTGCATGCTTCACTCTGTAAAGACTTTAAACAGGACCTTGCATAAAGTGGTGTCCTTGAAAATAATACAAGAAGATCTAACAACCCCTATTGGGGTTGTAGAGGGAACAGATGCCTTTCTATTCACAGTTTAAATATCATTATATTTATTAAGAGAATGCACTGTTTCAGTAATAATGTTATAATTATACTGCATAATAATATAGTCATATGGGTGCAATATACACAATATATTGATTTTTTTTTTTTTTTTTGCTTTCCAATTTCATGCTTCTTAAGGATGAAAATACTGACAATGCCACTTTGTAGAAATCACTTTAAAGCAACCGAGATATAGAAAAGGTGGAGCAGTAAAGTTAATGTATATTCAAGTAATTGCATACAATGCAAGCAAGCAGAAATGGCATGATTTATTTCATGGCATAGGTGATCATTTACAACCATTTATAGAAGTATCATTTACAACCAGAGTCCTCTATTGCTAATCTTGCAATTACTTAGTCCACTTTTAACAGGTCACATGGCAAGGACAATGTAATTTGCCAATGCATATTACTATGCCTCTACATGACTCCATTTCTTATACATTTTAGAGATTTAAACAATTTATTCTCCTGCCTTTTGACATCAATATTTCATAAATAAGACTGTACTATTTTAAAATTGTAAGAATATTTCAATTCTTGCATAAGTCTTTAAATGGCTGACTGTCTTTAAGGAAGAGTTCACTGTAAACACCCCAACTGCCTCATGCCACTCTCAGCAACATAAATCTCTATACTAACCCATACATTAGTGACCAGCCAACACAGACTGAATTAAACCACTGCAGTCCACCCTCCACCCTAGCCAAATTTCATGCTGAGATTACTTTTTTTTCTGATATAAATTTTATTGAAGAAAGAAAATATTAAACAATATGGTAAAAATACATTTTGTATACAAGAAAAAGAAAATTAATCAGACAATAAGCCAGTAGCGACATAGTTTATTATAAAATATGTCTAATGCCTGTCTATATTAATCAAGTGTTCCTTATGAAATTGTTTACAAAAGCCCATCCCTATCCCCAGGTTTTCTCCTTTCCCTCTGCCCTTTCCCTTTTCTCCCCCCTTCTAGCCTGACTCCACCCCATTATTTCCTCCATACCCCCCCTCACCAATCCCCCCTGCCCTACCCTTGCCAGTTTAATGAATCGCACCTACCCACCTGCAATTCAGGCCACCGAACACGAGACCAACATAAAGTTCTCTCCCCATGTAGAAGGGAAAGAGACCATGTGCTCACCTTAACCCTGCACTAACGTATCTCAACCAGACACCAAGTCATAGAAGAAACTTTAACACCCCTAATGCGCACGGATTGCAGTTTGACCTACGTCTTCAGCTGACGTCCTACAGATGTGAGCCCAGAGGACCGCGAGCCATCCAGATATGGAGGTATTTATTTATGTGCTGCCCTTTTAATCAACCTGTGAATTTACCACTCTTTTCTTTCTTTTATTATATAGAATCACACTCAGGTTGCACACATCAATGGTGTCACTATAATACTCTGCTGTGTTATTATACGTTTACAATGTCTCTACTTGCCCGATACATGATCATATACAACGGTGCAATTTTGTTATTCTGTATCATTTATGTTATTATATATCTCTAATAAAGCTTTTATTGGAAAAAAAAAGAAATTGTTTACAAAAGACAAGCAGAAGTGAGAAATAAAAATCAGAAAAACAATTAAACGATTTCAGAAGAACAATTAGTCAACAACCTTGGAAACATAAAAGGTTTTCAACTATATGGGATTTATAGGGTATGGGGTTGCAATGTATAACCACTTTCCACCCGCCCACCATCAAATGACAGCGGGGAGGTGTAGCTCTCATTCTGGGAGGAAGTTCCATATGAAGTTGTCCCAGAAAGAATGCTCCCGCACACCCTAGGGGGCACGGAGCGTGCCAATCACGGCCCGCGCCATATTGCCAGGACACAGCGCAACCCCAATCTGTGTAAAGAGCCAGGGCTCTTTAACCATGTGATCCGCTGTGACCAATCACAGCCGGTCACATGTAAACAAGGAAATGCTGGTAATCGGCACTCCTTGCCTCACACTGACAGTGTGTGTGGCTAGGAGAGCCGATCAGCAGCATCTTCTCTCACAGAGGACATCTGGGGATGTAATCAGGGCACTGATCATCAGTGTCCTGATTACAATTGACCACCAGTGCTGGCAACCAGTGCCCACCCCAGTGCCAGCAATCAGTTCCCAAAAGGGCCCACCAATGCCAGCAGTCAGTGCCCACAAGTGTCCACCAGTGCCACCAATCAGTGCCCATTAGTGATGCCAGTCAGTGCTGGCTATTAGTGCCACCTATCAGTGCTGCCCATCAATGCTCATCACTGCTGCCCATCAATGCCCATCAGTGCTGCCTATCTGTGCCACCTATCTGTGCCCACCAGTGCCACCTATCAGTGCCCATCAATGCCACCTATGAGTGTCCACCAGTGCCACCCATCAGTGCCCACCAGTGCCCCATTAGTGCCACCTATCAGTGCCCATAAGTGTGGCATATTAGTGCCTCCTCATCAGTGCCACCTAATCAGTGCCCATAAGTGCCGCGTCATCAGTGCCCATAAGTGCCACCTCATCAGTTGCCATGAGTGCAGCCTATCAGTGCCCATCAGTGCCACCTCATCAGCACACATCAGTGAAGGAGAAAAATTACATATTTACAAAACATAAACTAAAAATAAAAATCCCAGCAGTGATTAAATACCACCAAAAGAAAGCTCTATTTGTGTGAAGAAAAGAATACAAAGTTTACATGGTTACAGTGTAGCATGACCGTGCAAATAACCTGGGCAGGAAGGGGGTGAGAGTGCCCAGTATTGAGGTGGTTAAGATTCAAAAATAATAAGGCTAGATGGATTATAGATCAAAGGGTTAAAGATTCAGGGAATAGGGAAATATATATGTATATATATATATATATATATATATATATATATATATATATATATATAAAATTGCACACATATACACCCATATATATACAGGAGTAGAGGCTTTAGTCAGTGAGGGATCAAGATACTTATGTAAAAGTATATTTATACAAAGGTATACTTATACATAGATATATATGTATGCGGTCTGGCACATATGCCCAAATTATGGAAGCTTTCAATCAGTACATAGTTGAACATATGTATCCAAATATTTAATAAAAAAACACAATCTCCATAATCTATAGAATTTTTCTGTACATTCTGATGCAATGGCTACTGTTTCCTCCATGTTATAAATGGTTTCAACTGTATTTAACCATTCTACAGTTGTAGGCAGCATTCTGGAGAGAGATTCACTTTTGTTTCTGTAATGTGGTATGTCAGTTCGCATACAGCCCTCCAGAAATTACACAGCAGGAGGCATTCCCACCATATGTATAGCATGGCACCCTTATCTGAGCCGCATGGCCAACAACAATCTGGGAGGTCTGGGAACCATGCATGTAACTCAACAATCTGGGAGCTATGGGAACCATGCATGCAGCTTAACAGGAGTGACATACCAATTAGTTAGGAGTTTGTATGAAGTTTCCGGGATGCTAGTACTAATTGAACACTTGTGAGCCAAGATGCATGCATTGTGCCACTGATCATCAGTGAAATTCACTTTAAATGCTAACCCCCGGCTTTTCAAGAATTAGAGGCTGTGTCCATCACAGAGGATTGTAACCAGCTATACATTAAAGAAGCTGTTTTTTCTGTAGTTTCATCCTTAAGAAAAAGAGACTCAAAATGCGTAGTTTGCCTACAAAACGTCTTCTTTTGGTGGAGCTATGAGCATAGCTATGTAGCTGTAAAAATTTCCATTGTGTGAAAGACCTAGTAGGCATTTCTGCCTGCAACTGTTCAAAAGATTTGAGTTTTCCTCACTCTATACAATGATAGATTACCATTGGAGTCTTATCAGCTCTGCTTGGTAGGATTGTGGCTGCCATTCCCATCAAAAAATCTGGAATGTGTGCTGAAGGTGTTAGAGGACCCGGTAAGGATGCAAAATTGTATATTACTGTGTGGAAAATCCTCAACATTGGTCCTATTAAGGGATATGGCTTGAGAATGGGAGAGCATAGCTCTCTGGGTATCCATGGCAAGAACCTCAAAGGGGTTTGGAGTACCTCAGTGTTGACACAATCTTTCTGGCTAGCATGGCAATTCCAATCAATGATCCCCGCTAAGTGCGTAGCGTAATAATAATGTAGAAAATTGGGGAGATTGATGCCACCAGCCATTTTTGATTTACATAGGGTTTGCAGGGTGATATGTGGCTTTTTGCCTAACCAAATGAAGGCCCGTACTATTAAGTTTATCTGATTAAAGAATTGTTTAGGCAATGCTATTTGTGAAAAAGGTATAACACTTAAGGTAAGATTGTCATTTTCATCACCGCAGCTCTACCAAATCATGAAACAGGTTTAGTCTCCCAACCACTAAGATTTTGTTTTAGTTTCAGCAGGATAGGTTCAAAGTTTTGTCCGTATAAATCTGTCAGAGAAGAAATAAGCCATATCCCTGGATATTAAAGAGCTGTTGTTACCCACTTAAATGGCAGTTTAGTCTTTTGTCCTGGAGATTTTTAGTGGAAAGGTACACATTAAGTGCCTCTGATTTATGGTAATTCATTTTGAGGTTAGAGAGGTAAATAGAATTAAACTATTTCATAAGATTTGGAACTGAAATGTGAGGGTGTGTGAGAAAGAAGATTGTCTGCACAAGCAGCGAGCTTGTATTGTGTGAACCCTATTTTCACTCCCTTAATGGACACATTTGTGTTAACCGTATGGATAAATGGTTCTAAGGAGAGTATGCATAGCAGGAGATAAAGGGCAACCTTGTCTGGTTCCATTATGAATCTCCACGGGGTCTAAAAGTGTGCCGTTAATTTTTAATTTTGTTATTGGCTTTTGGTATAATGAAACGATCCAGATCAACATATTGAGTTGTGGGTCTATATGTGTACAGACCGAGAACATGAAGTCCCAGGCTGTCCTGTTGAAGGCTTTCTCCACCTCCATAGATAGAAAAAGGCCTTCTAAGGGATGCCCTTTGGGATGATGTATAATGTTCAGTGCCTTAATGACACGATCCCGGGACTCTCTGTAGAACATGAAGCCTGCTTGTTCTGGACCAATGAGGCCTGGGAGATATTTGCACAGCCTGGGCGCCAACATTTTTGCTAGTTTTACATCTAAATTAAGTAAAGATATCAGCCTATAACTTGTGCAGTCGACAGGGTCCTTGCCGGGTCTTTCAGACAATTTAGGGCATCTAGTAAAGGTTTTGAGATTAGTGAAGTGAAAGTTTTACAGTAGATGACTAAAAAGCTGGGCCTGGGCTTTTACCCGATTTCATTGTTTTGAATCCTGTAGGATTTCTGTTGTTTGATTTTGGCTTGTCTAGGTCTTCCACATCCTGCAGGTTTAAACTAGGTAGCCTTCTTTGTTCCAAATATTTTTGGATTATTTGTGTTCTGAAGCCTTTAGCAGCTGCTGGTTTATGAGATGGGGACCATTTGTAGAGTTTAGGGTTAAAACATTAGAATTATGAAGCAATTTGTTCTGTGGTGTAGACTGAGTCAATGTCCGGGGATTTAATGTATGCTTAATGTGTGTTAAGGATCTGATATCTCTTAAGGCTTTAGCTAAGTACTTGCCACGTTTATTTCCATGCTCATAGAAAAATCCTTTAGTGAATAATAAGATGTGTGTTTTTAGCTTGAAGATCTAATATGGACTGTAACTTCTGTCTTGCTTCTAGAAGTTCACAAGCAGATTGTACTGCTACCAATTGTTTATGCTGGGTTTCTAGTGTGGAGATTTCAGATAGCAGGGTTGTTAACATCTTATCTGACTCTTTTTTAGATGTTGAAGCTAAACTGATAAGCACCCAGAAGAAAATGAAGTCAGTTTGTCAACAATTTTGCAGCAGAAAGAAATATGGGCTGTATTGGGGAAATATACATTGGCTAAAGTAATTGGGAAAGCCCCGAGTTTACCCTTAAGAAAGAGATATTGACCCTCAGGGTCCACCAATTGTTGAATAAGCCCAAAGCCAGAGTCTCTTCCGAGCAGTATAGAGACTCCTTTAGTCATAGCAACTGGATTGGTTACATGGAAGGCCTTGGGGAAAAATTATTTGTTAATTTTGGTTTTGATTGGGATATGATATGTGTTTTCCTGGAGACACAGAAATACAGGTTTCTCATTCAATCCCCTAACATTATGAGATGTTAAGTGGGGTATTTACTTAATGAAGAGTATGCCATAATGAAGAAAAAAGCGAAAAGAAAAAATGGAAGAGAAGAGATGGAAAAGCAAGAAAAAACGATTAACAAAAAATCAAGAAAGAAACAACTCTTTGAGCCGGATAGAGAATTAAGGATAGGAACTGAATCCTCCTTCAGGGAAGCGAGAATGAGTTGGTAGTACTAACACGCCTCTGAATATCAACACCCAGAGGTGGAAAGAAATTTGGGTCTGTAGGTATTAGCTCAATATTTTAATAAAGAGCAAAATCATTAAAGATTAATAACAGTACCCACTTTTGGGGAAGTGGGAGGAACAAGCAAGCAATTATCTAAGTTGAAATGTATAACAGTACACAACCACTGTCATTAACCACTTGAACACTGGGCACTTAAACCCCCTTAACAACCAGACCAATTTTCAGCTTTCAGTGCTCACATTTTGAATGACAATTACTCAGTCATGCAACACTGTACCCATATGAAATTTGCGTCTAGAGTTGAGCGAACCCGAACTGTCCGTACCGAACTTTGGGGTGTCCGTGACTCGGGTATTTTATACCGCCTGTTGAATGAATAGCTTCAGGGCAGCCAATCAACAAGCGTTTCACTGGTTTGCCCTTAAAAGCCATCACAGCCATGCCTACTAATGGCATGGCTGTGATTAGCCAGTGCATCATGTGACCCAGCCTCTGTATAAGCTGGAGTCATGTAGTGCTGCATTTCACATGCTCTCAGGCTAGTGTAGGGAGAGGATGCTGCCGGCGCTGTGAGGGACAGATTGCAGATATAATAACATCTCATCCTGCATCACAGAACGATCTGATTCTGGACTAGGTAGAGATTACTACTACTACTGCTTTGAGGGACAGATTGCAGATCTCATCCTGCATTACAGAACAATCTGATTCTGGACTAGGTAGAGATTACTACTACTACTGCTTTGAGAGACAGATTGCAGATCTCACCCTGCATTACAGAACGATCTGATTCTGGACTAGGTAGAGTTTACTACTCCTGCTTTTAGGGACAGATTGCAGATCTAATAACATCTCATCCTGCATTACAGAATGATCTGATACTGGACTAGGTAGAGTCTACTGCTTTGAGGGACAGATTATTGTTCTAAAATCATCTCCTAGTTCTATAGGGTCAGGTTCCTGCTCTTGCTGTAAGGGACAGATTATTGTTCTAAAATCATCTCCTAGTGCTATAGGGAGAGGTTCCTGCTGCTCCTGTAAGGGACAGATTATTGTTCTAAAATCATCTCCTAGTTCTATAGGGAGAGGTTCCTGCTGCTCCTGTAAGGGACAGATTATTGTTCTAAAATCATTGCCTACTGCTATAGAGTCAGGTACCTGCTGTTGCTGTAGCTGGGCTACCCCAATTAGAAAAAAAAAAAAAAACAAACAACAAAAAGTGTTGGCTACCTCCTCCTCCTCCTCCACTTTCCCTATCCCCATTTTTTTGTAGGGCACTTGTCCTACTCTTACCCCCATTGTACTTCCTTTTGCAGCCCTCTAGCACTTTCCAGGACTTTTTTACAGCCATTTTTGTGCCGAAAAGTTCGGGTCCCTATTGACTTCAATGGGGTTTGGTGTCCAGGGTCAAGTTCGGGTTCGAACCCAAACTTTTTCACGAATTTCAGCCGAACCAGCCAAACCCGAACATCCAGGTGTACGTTCAACTCTATTTGCGTCCTTTTTTTCACACAAATAGAGCTTTCTTTTCACTGTATTTATTCACCACTGGGTTTTTTATTTTTTGCGCTATAATTTAAAAAAGACTGAAAATTTTGTAAAAAAAAAATTTTTTTTTTAGTTTCTGTTATAACATTTTGCAAATTAGTAATTTTTTCTTCATAAATTTTGGCCAAAATGTATACTGCTACACATTTTTGGTAAAACAATGTATATTATTTGGTCTTTGTGAAGGTTATAGAGTCATACAAGCTATAGTGCCAATCACTGAATATTGATCACACCTGATGAACTAATGGCCTATCTCATTTCTTGAGACCCTAACAAGCCAGGAAAGTACAAATACCCCCCAAATGACCCCTTTTTGGAAAGTAGACATTCCAAGGTATTCAGTAAGAGGCATGGTGAATTTTTTGAAGTTGTAATTTTTTCCCACAATTCTTTGCAATATGAAGATTTTTTTTCTTTTTTTTATCACAAAATTGTCATATGTTAACAGGTTATTTCTCCCCAAAACACATTCTACTACTCCTCCTGAGTATGGCAATACCACCTGTGTGAGACTTTTACACAGCCTGGCCACATACAGAAGCCCAACATGCAGGGAGCACCATCAGGCGATCTAGGAGCTTGAAGATCTGAGCTCTATGCAGTTCCTGTAGGCTACATGCCCTCAGTGGTTACTGCAAAACAAGGACCACAAGAGGATTGGGGTGTATTGTGTGAACTACGAGGTTGAGGAGGGTTGCAGAAATCCTTGTACCAATCCAGTAGTTCTATAGGTGGTATCTGAAAGTTGTCACAAAACATTTGAAGCTTATCTGGTGTCCTCAGATAGTACTGTTTGCCTTGGTTGGTTGCATTGAGAGTGAAGGGGAACTTCAATCTATAGCCCTGCTGTTGTTATAAGTAATTGGAGACAAGTCTTAGAATAGTATTATTTCCTGTTCATTAAAAGTGACAAGTTCGTTTTGGTGAGCTTTTGCCATTATATCTTCTTTTAGTTAAAATCAGGGAGACAGCGGATAATTTCTCTTGGGGGCCAAATCAGTTGGGTGAGCCCACAGAGCTCTGCGTGCCCTTTCAAACTCAATTGGAGTGTCTACATGGTGGTCCAATAGTTTGTTAAAGATGGACTGCAAAGCAGACATGATTTGATCCAATCCAACTGTCTCTGGGACCCCTCGCACCCTGATGTTATGTCTGCGCCCTCTGTTATCTAGGTCTTTCAGTCTACGGTTCATCTCTATTAGATGAGCTGAATGGGATTCTGTGACTTTTTCCAAAGGAGTGATGGCTCTGTCATGTCTGCACCCTGATTTCTCTGCTCCTGCCATTTTTACAGACAGGGCGAGGATGTCTGCCTTCAACTCAGTAACAGCAGAGGAGAAATTGCTCTTTATATCTGCTTCTATTTTAGTCATGTCAGTGAGAGTGAGCTGGTGGTCCGGCGTGGCTGTATCTCTTACCGACTCATTGTATGCTGAGTGCGAGTCCTTGCTGAAGTCATTCTCTCTCTGGCGCTGCGGCATCTTGCTTGAGCCTCATGGCGCTGCGACTGTTGCTGTGTTTTGAATATGTCAGGGATGCTTCAGGTCCCAAAAGCGGACATTGAGCATAGGGAACAAATGCCACAGGTGTGGTGAGTAAGTCTGCCCATGGCATGGCTTAAAAGCTGATTGCTAAGCCCTTAAGAGTGGGGGAACCTGTGGAGCTCCTCTATCTCACAGCCATCCTTGCTTCGTGCCAAGCCACACTCCTCCCATGCTGAGAATACTATAAAAAATATACATAGAACTTACTAGTTCCCCTTCCTGCCTCCCAAGAAAACATAAAGGCTCTGAAGATGGGAGCCAAGTTCTTGACTTTTACAGAGGAAACTTACATATAACTTTGGCTGTCTGTGACCTTGAATCTAATGGTCACTATATCACTATGTTCTTTTCACTGAACTCAGCACAATAGGACTTGTGGTTTCTTTATTGACTATGGCTATTTACATATATCAAACCTAACAGGTTCATAAAATTTAAATATAATCATGTTTTTTTTATAAATGCTTTAAGTTTATGAATCTTGGATTTCAAAGTCCATAGTATATTAACAGATGATGGGAAAGAGAATCTAACATAAGAAAAAACATCAATTGTATGTAACTGTAAGTCAGTGCTGAAAACGGGTGCAAACATTTCAAGAGACAGCTCTTAAGATCCTGGGGCTGTCCTTAGGAAACAAGAATGGCTGAGAACAATGTTTTAGGATAAGATTGCCAGAACACATTTGCTAGCATGAACTGAATGAGTAGTAAGAACACGCTTACAGACATTCCTACACAATTAAGGTATTTTACTTGTGAAGCAAGCACCTGTCAAAGAGCAACAGTTATCATGCTACCTGCCTCTAGGCATACAGCTTTTACATACAAGAATTTATCTGTAAGGTGACATTAGGGTACTGCAAATAATGTGGAAGGATAGTATCGCAGAACCACTGCCATGTAGGAAATGCCCTACTCTCTGACTGAATGATGACAGGCAGAAGGCAAGATATGCAGGTTATTCAGGTTGAGCAGTTGATAGCTTTTGCATGCACCCTGCCTGGGATAAGTTCAATGCCAAGGACATGGGCTGCGATACACAATTTATGTTCGGGGTCCCCAAACTAAGGCATGTAGCTGAATACTACCCACTGTTTGCCTTTAACCAGCTTCTGCAATGAAAAGGCACTTTGGTACCTTTAAGGCCTCATACACACGGGCGTATATAAAATAATAAACAAAACGTCGGGCCCGACGTCAAGGAAAAAAAGTCGACGTTTTTCGGCGTTATGCATTGGCATTTTTGAGCGCTAGTGAGCGTCGGCGTCAATAGACGTTTTTTTAAAAAAAATCATTCCTCTGCTATTTTTCAACCTAAAAACGTCGGCGTCAAAAAACGCCGGAAAACGCCGGTACAATATTAGGTGGCGTTTGTTGGTGTATGTTGGCGTCTCGTGGCGTTTTGCGGCGCTTTTTGACGTCGATGCAGCCAAGGAACGCGCTGGCCGTGGGTTCTCTGATACGCCGACGCCATCTACAGCTCAATATTATGTGGCCATTGACTAACACGGGGAGCAGAAAAAAATGTCAGTAGACTCCGGCGTCAAAAAACGCCCGTGTGTATGAGGCCTTAATCTCATACACATGGGCTGAATGTCGAGTGATATCGGCCGGTTCGATAAAAACGGCCAGAAATGTGTGCATGGCAGCCGGTCCAACAGAAACCGGTCGTTCAGCCGGCTTCTGTCAGACAAGCATCCTGGAAAACCAGCAGTACTGACCAGAGTGTTCTGACAGGGGAAGCTTCTCCCTGTTAGATCACAATAGCACAGCAGGGGAGATCGCTGTATTAACATTGGATTGTTAGTACAGCGGCTGTACTGAGTGGTGAAATTTTTTCCAAATAAAAAAAAAAATAGTGGCGTGTACTAGGCTTTACACTGCAGTCCACTGAATCTCCCACAGACCACTGTCACAGAGGTATTCATAACTGCTATTGACTACTGGGGGTCTACTGACAGGGCAGTCTTAAGCCTAGTATATATCACTAGTCATTTTTCATTCAACCCGCTAGGTTGAATGAAAAAAGAAACCTCACAGCTCAGGTTAGAGCTGCTGTACTAACAATCTGATGTTAGTACAATGATCTCCCTTGCTGTGCTATTGTGTTCTGACAGGGGGATGCCCCCCAATCCAGAACACTCCAATCAGCGCTGATCAGTAGCCAGTCGGCTGCTGGTTTTCCAGCATGATCGTTCAACAGAAGCAAGCTGAACAGCCGACTTCTGTCAGGACGCCTGCTATAAACATGGACCGAACATTGGATGGTTTTTACTAAACCAGCCAATGTTGCCTGACATTCGGCCTGAGTATACTAGGCTTTAATGCATGAGCACCGGGTTATGGGGACCCATGACAAGGCCACTGATAAGGGGGTATTATTAGTGCAGCAGGGGAAATCAGTTCATGGACATGAGGGTGTAATCAGTGCAGTGGGGGAAAATTACAGCCAGCTGATAGCCAGCTTCTCCTCCTCTCCCTTCTGCTGGCTTTCATCTGCAACAGGGCAGGCCACACAGGGGAATGGTTTCTGTAGTTAACCCTTCCCCTCGTGGCACCATTCATCCTCTCCTGTCCATGATCCAACCCCTCTGCTGCCCCCTATGTGTCTCCCTCGGCAGGTTTGTCAACTTCTCTCCTCTCCTGCTGACTCTCCAGGAGATGGGAGCGTTGCCTGTGTCCATGCAGCTGCTGAGTCCTTACTGACATGGATATGACTGACAGCATTAAGATGCACTGAACACCTGTGCATCCTCATACCCATGTGGGCAAACATGGCCCTTGCGTGGGTATAAGCTTAAATTTGCCCATGTGAATAAAGCCTAACAGTAATGATGGGCTTGGAGAGGCAATTATGATGGGGGGCAGTGTGCACAGGGAGAGGGGTAGTGTAAAAATACGACTGGGAACAGTGTGTACAGGGGAATAGAGGGTTAGCGTGTACAGGGGGTGCATTTAATTTGGGATAATTCCCTGATTGTGTTAATTTGTTGTTTCTAATCAGACTAAAATGCCATGTCCAATATTTAGCATAGTTTGACCTCACCCACATTCATGCTACGCATGCCACAGGTCGCCATTTTTTTGTTTTACAAAACTTTTTTATATGTTTTGTATGTTTTATATTTGGATGTCTGTGTTGATTAGTCTTTGATTTATGGCATGTTATCTTATTCTTTAAAATAAATATTATTGAAAGTACTAATAAATTAATAAATATATATTATGTACAGGATGCCAAGGTTGGGTCCTGGACGGGTGCTATATAGCACCAATATTTGGTTTGTGGTCCCTTTAAGGGAAGGGTGTAAGTACTCAGGGGGTCATCCAAGATGGGTGAGAAATTCCGGGGATAGCAATATGACAGAGAGGACTGAATCTCAGTTCTCCCTGCGTTGATAGAGAGGTAGTAGGGACCCAGAATTTTCGGATGCCCTGAAGTGATCTTCGGGTGGGATGGGGCCTCCATCCCTGACTACAGGGGAATACAGCACACACGGTGTTAAGAGTCTCCAGGAAGCAGCTCTTAAAGAGAGGAAATGGTGTTAGCTGTTGGAGAGGACGAGCTGTGAGGAGACACCTGTGTTTGGAGAGCTGGATGTGTGCTGCTAAAAGACCTAACAAGGATTGTGCAAAGTCCTGGGTTGAAGACCCTTCAACAAACTGTATGTGTCTTTTACTTTTATATTTACCGAGTGCTGAAGACAAGCAGACTTTCTTTTGTTATGTTTCCATTTCTGAAATGCTGCTGGAAGCCTTGTTTTGTTTTGCTTGCTGCAAATAAAAACCATGTCTGTTTAAGTTTACTGGCTTTGCACTCAATCCTGTGAAGCTACAATCCCCCAACTTTACAATATATATAGTTCTATAGACTATTTATACCTTAATTCTTGAGTAGGTGTGTAAATTACTTTGCCCAGGGGCCCATGATGGTTTTAGGATGGCTCTGTCTACTGACCACTGATGTAGGGGTCCTTTTTATTCCCACTGACCCCCAAAGCCAGGACACTTTATACTCCTATTGAACACTGTTGCCATGGCAATTTATAGTCCCAATAACAATCAATGCTGTGGTATTTTCTTACTCCTACTGACAACAGTGCAGCCCACAAACAGAGAGACACAAAGTAACTGGTCCTTTGTTTAAAAAGTTTGGAAACCTCTGATCTAGACCTTAGAGGATTCCCTAATGGAAGGAATATGGGAACAGTGGACACCAGTTAATAGCTGTTTTTCTGCACTGCTCTCAGTCAGTGCCTTTTACAGGACTGGATTTCTCCTGATATACCAGATTTGTCCACTCCTCAAACCTCTTAGGGAAAGGGAGTGTAGACTGCTGGAAGGCTATGCAATGTGTGTTGACCCAAAATAGAGAGTATAAGTGGCTCCATTAGGATTGGCTGCAAGGATGTGAGGTAAAGAGGCACAGTTTGAACTCTAGAAGAACACTACACTAAGGTGTCCCACTGACCTGTTGACTTTATTGGTTGTTGGATCTTGTCAGCAATTAACATTGCTTTGTGAATTATGCCCTCAAGTTGAATTTTGGATCAGTATAATGCCTGTCTGGCACTGATGGTAAGGACAGGCCTTTTAGACTGTCCCGTGTGCCCACAGTATTACTGTGCTTAGCACTGGTAATTTGTTACTTTTTACATTTTAATAAAGCTGTGGCCTTACCTTTTGGGCAAGGTATGGTTTTTAGTTAGCTATGACTGAGCCTTTGCTTTTAAGCAGTCAAGAGAACAGCTGGTTAGAAGTAATTGTTAAAATATTGTGTGCTACTATCAGAATGGTTGTACACTGAGAGATATAATTGTGTTGTGGCAGAGTGTCCTGTTATCCTTGCCGAGGTTTGTGGGCCAAAGGTAGCTTGCAGCGAATTCCCACAGGCACTTGAGTCTGTCAAAGGCAAAATATGTGCCAATTAGTTAATATGCTTGTAAAGGTAGAAGATCTTTTACCTTAATGCGTTCCCTGCATTAAGATAAAAAACTTTCTTTGAGCAGCCTCCCCCCTTATATTTACCTGAACCTGGTCTCTCAATCCAGCGCTGTGCCCAAAAGCAGCAGTCTCCCTTCCCACAGGGCAGATTGATAGCTGCAGGAGCCATTGACTCCTGCTGCTGTGAATGAAATCCTTTAAACGAGGGAGTGGGGGGGTGGTGGCCCAGCCACACTGTTTGCATCTATAGACTCAGGCAGCGCGGTTCAGAATTGAGCCCGCAGGTGTGCCACAATAGGAAACTGCTTCCTATAGTGGCACACCAAGAAGAGGAGGAGCCATGAGTGCTGTCAAGGGATCTGAGAAGAGGAGAATTGGGACTTCTCTGTGCAGCCCTGATCCTCTGTGCAATAACATTGCACAAAGCAGGAAAGTATAACATGTTTCTTATTTTAGAAGAAAAAAACAATTTGACTTTACAATCAATTTAAAGTGGAAGCCAACTTCCATCTATTTCTTTTACCTATAGGTAAGCCTATAATAAGGTTTACCTATAGGCAGTGGCAGCTCGTCAATAAGCAGTGCAGGGGCGGCGCCCCCCTTATCCATGCACCCAGTCTCTAATCTACACACAGGGTGCCGAACGCATGGATTTCAACTTTGCTTTTTTTTTTAAAGCACACGATTAGCACCTGAGGCTCTAATTGGCTTAAAAAAAGGGTTGGCTCGGGGTGCTGAAGCGCTACTGGCCAGCCGGGTCTCAGAACCCACTTCCTGTTTGGCTGGGAGGAGAAGCAAAAGCCCCGGAGCAAGGAGTAGCTGAAGCAAGGAGCAGCAGCCCTACCCTAGATCCTCATCATCTGTCTCCTAAGGTAAGGGGGCCTCTGATCGCTGCCCTTCCCTTCCATCTCCTGCATGGGGGGTGATCACTGCCTTCCCGTCCGTCTCTTGCGGGAGGGTCGCAGTTTTCCCATCCATGTCCCACGAAGGGTGATGTGGCGTTGGTTTGCCACCCCCAAAATATTGAGCACCAGTCTCCACTGCCTATAGATAGTGTAAATATCTCCTAAATGTGCACCGTGCCACCCGTGCCGTTTCTTCAGAGCCCAATGCCGTGAATGGCGGCTCCCGTGCACACAGAGCCGGAGTCCATAAACCTGGAAGCAAGACGAGTGAAGATGAGAGTGTCTGAAGCACTGACATCGTGATGCTGGAAGAACTTTGTTTTAAGGTAAGTTTAACATAATGTGCTAGTATGCAATGCATACTAGTACATTATGCCTTTACCTTCCAGGTACAAAAAAAAAATGTCCAGTGGTTTACAACCACTTTAAGTATCTGTGCTCTAACCTGTAAGTGACCAAGCTGTATTCCTGCCAGCACTATCTTGCGGCCATCCCTATATCTGTTTGTGTTTCCTGGGGAAAGAGGGCATTTACATTTCCAAATGGCTGCGGCAAAGTGTTGACCTACCAGTGAGAGCAAATTATGACATTATCTGTGAGTGTAGGAAAACAGGACAGAAACAGCAAGTTTTATGATCAGCAAGAATAGGATAATCTCACCTGAGGAAAGAAAAAACAAATATTTTTCATTATTACAAACCAAAGTGTAGGATTTCGACAAACCAATTCATAAGTGTACACAGCAGTAAGAAAACCGCCAGGAACATGAAACTGACCACAGTAAGCAGCAGGCATTGCATTGGGAGAAAATGTCAGAACAAAGTTGCAGCCATACACATTATACCCAAGAATAGAAACAGAGAGAAATAATGCAAAAGCTGCACTTGACAAGTTAGGGAAGAATACATGTCAAGAGGTGGCAGCTATTGTGTATTTGGATGAATAAGCCGACACACCAGAGTCTGTGCACCTGAATGAATGGGATAAACAGCGGGGCACAGCAAACAGAACAAGTCTCAGGTATCCTGGTGTGTTCTCTATTTACTTATAACATTCTCCTGAGATATTTGGGCACAGACCTAAACATTACCAGTGCTATGTGCTCACTCAGTAAACCTATTTACCGGAGATTGGTGCAGGACTATAATAAATATACACACCCAGTAAAAACACATCGAAGTGTCATCTCTGAAAATGTACTTTATCTTAATGACTAAAAAATCTCAGAAAACACCAGTTTTGCAACTTTATGTAACCAGGAGAATACAGCACTATTAAAAATAATTTCAGGTAAGCTATCTGAGATAATATGCCTAATACCTAATAATTTTACATGTCATTTTTGTGTTATTTATTTTGTATTTTGTTATGCATTTTTTTACAAACAGTATGTATTTTGCCTTTATACTAAAGCATCCAATTATGAAATATTTTACCATTTTTTTACAGGCATGAAAATTCAGAAAGTCAGGATACATATTACAATGTACATGTAAATGTTTTTATTGTGCACAGTAACCCTCCAAACCTGTCCATTGTTCTATAAAATGACATTATTTGCAGTAGGTAACACACTGCACATTTAACATAAATGAAGCAATGTCAGTTAAAATGCTCCTGGAGCTGCCACAGGTCATACCCTGGTACAGAATTGCAATTTCCTACAAACCATACATCCCAAAGCAAAAGCACTGTAAATAACTACAGTATATGCACAGCATAAGTAAAATGGAGATATAGGTTGCTGTGTTTACAATTATCACCAGTGGCGGCTGGTGCTCGATATTTGGGGGGGTGGGCGGCAAACTAATGGCACCCCCCACGGGAGATGAATGGATGGAAAGGTGGCAATCTGAGGCCTCCGTACCTTACTCCTGGCTAGGATGACACTCTGTTCTCCCCTCCTCCTCCCTCCACTGTCCAAGCCGAGCAGTGTTGGGTGTGGCTGCGGGTGAGCCGTCCCTGGAGACCTCGCTTTGGGGCCATTGCTTCTCCTCCCGGCTGAACAGGAAGACCTGATTGGCCAGGGGTCTCAGGACCCACTTCCTGATTGGCCAGGAGGAGAATCAGGTAGACAATAGTGAATATTAATTTGCTATTGTCACACAACTGGGTGGGCTGAGGGTGCAGTGCTCTGTGCCCCAAGCCCACCCTTTTTTGAAGCCAATTAGAGCCTCAGGCTCTAATCATGTGCTTCAAAAAAAAAAAACATTAGGATCCATCCATCTTGCATCCCGCATGTAGATTAAGGGCCGGATGCATGAAATAAGGGGGCAGTGCCCCTTTGCCCCTTATAGAAGGGCCGCCACTGATTATAACTGAGCTCAGAAGAGCTCTATGTAAACCCTAACAATGAACTTCTCTTATTTTGTATATTTTGGTCTGTTAATTATACCTATTATACCTGTCTTATAAGTGTAAATAAACACCCATTGATCCTGCCAGACCTCCAGTGAGCACGTAACTCCATGTGCAGTGTGCCTGTGCTGAACTATCACTTCTGTGTACCACAGAAAACATTATCCTTTTGTTATTTAGATGAGGAGAGGGCACAGTGTACTGTCATAAAAATCAAGAGGAAGCACTTTAGGGTGACAATACTGCTTCTCCATAAAAAAAAAAACAGTACAGTCAGCGAGTGTTATCACCCTAGGGCAGGAACAACTGATAAGCTGCAATATATTAAATTTTTGTTCTTGGGTTTGCATACACTTTAACTTAGGTTGGTATACATCAAGTCAACAAGTAAGACTGGATGAGTAAACATTAAAGCGGAGTTCCAGTCACCTGTGAAAAATAAAAGCCAGCAGCTACAAAAACTGTAGCTGCTGACTTTTATAAACTAGCCACTAACCTGTTCCACGATCCAGCGGTGTGCTCACCACAGTGGGTTGCACCCGCTACCTTCATTCCTTTTCACTATGGGCACCCGGCTGTGACAGCTTGCAGCTGCACAGCCAGGTGCCCACTGCGCATGTGCAAGTAATGCTGCACATCATGACTGGTCGATGCAGTCTTCTGGGACCTGTCAGTGACCCAGAAGACCGCGGGGAGAGGCAGAGAGGAGAACTTCTTTTCTGACAGCACTAGGCGATCAGAATGGAAGTGAGAGCAAGTACCTGTCAAAATCGGGTACCCGCTCTCCCCGGGCGTCGAGTCCTTAAAGCAGAACTTCCCCTTTTGGGTGGGGCTCCGCTTTAAACATTTCATTCTATATGTCTATATGTACACATTATAGTGACATTGAATGTGACCATATTGGCTTCCTAGAGCATCATAGGTCTGAAGCACCTTTACAGTGTCTTAGTCCAAAGTTTTGTTATTTCAAAGGCTCTTGGTGCAGCTCCTGTCTTGATATAAGACCGATGTTAATTTTACCCCATTGTTAAAAGACTACTCAAAAATAAGCTATGTCTCTCTTTTTAAAAGACAATTGAAATAAAACTGTATAAGAATATTGTAGGAGAAATAGGTAAGGTTTGGATATGCTTTCTGCAGTGGGGGGAAAAGTATGGATAAGGTAGCGGGTAGCTTAGTAAAAAATACCCAGATTAGGATACCAGAAGCTAAACAGCATAATTATTTCTGATTATTGAGTTGTATTGTCCAGTCTTTTTGGACAAGCACTGCTCTGTTATTGTACAAAATTATAAATTTAAGAAATCATTTGATATATTTTAAATGATCTCTTCCTTCTTGCATGTTCAACAGGACATGATAAATTGAATAATAATATATTTTAAAGAGTACTTTATACAGTTAGTTTTATCTAAGTTGATTTTAACGTGCCTTCACATTTTACTAGTTTTCTCTGCCATGTTTTTATGCTGATATATTAGATATACAGATTTGTAAATGCCCTCTTTTGGCTTGCTGACTTAGGCTTTCAATCTGAATTATTGCTGAATGACTGCCGAGATCCTTCAATTGCAGGCTAAGTAAACAAAATCCAGTTGAGTCTGTCCATGAACTTGGAATAAGATAAGAAGAAGATAAGAAGAGTAATAAGGCTCACTGACCGGCAAACACTACTCTGCATATTTGAAATGATAAAAATAGCTTCTCTTATGTAAATGCATAAATGCCATGCAGATATGGATTTTAAAATATAAACCCACATCAATAAGATTATATATATATATATATATATAATAGAGAGAGAAAGAGCTCTCCTCTCTCTCTTTCTATCTGACAACACTGAAAAAATGACACTTTGCTACAATGTAAAGTGGTGAGTGTACAGCTTGTATAACAGTGTAAATTTGCTGTCCAATCACAAAATAGCTCAACACACAGCCATTAATGTCTAAACTATTGGCAACAAAAGTGAGTACACCCCAAGTGAAAATGTCCAAATTGGTCCCAAATAGCCATTTTCCCTCCCTGGTGTCATGTGACTCGTTAGTGTTACAAGGTCTCAGGTGTGAATGGGAAGCAGGTGTGTTAAATTTGATGTGATCACTCTTACTCTCTCATACTGGTCACTGGAAGTTCAATGTGGCACTTCATGGCAAAGAACTCTGAGGATCTGAAAAAAAGAATTGTTGCCGTACATAAAGATGACCAGGGCTATAAGAAGATTTCCAAGACCCTGAAACTCAGCTGCAGCATGGTGGCCAAGACCATACAGCGGTTTAACAGGACAGGTTCCACTCAGAACAGGCCTCGCCATGGTCGACCAGAGAAGTTGAGTGCACGTGCTCAGCGTCCTATCTAGAGGTTGTCTTTGGAAAATAGACGTATGAGTGCTGCCAGCATTGCTGCAGAGGTTGAAGGGGTGAGGGGTCAGCCTGTCAGTGCTCAGACCATACGCCTCACACTGCATCAAATTGGTCTGCATGGCTGCCCTCCCAGAAGGAAGCCTCTTCTAAAGAGGATGCACAAGAAAGCCGGCAAACAGTTTGCTGAAGACAAGCAGACTAAGGACATGGATTACTGGAACCATGTCCTGTGGTCTAATAAAACCATGATAAACTTATTTGGTTCAGATGGTGTCAAGCATGTGTGGCAGCAACCAGGTGAGGAGTACAAAGACAAGGGTGTCTTGCCTATAGTCAAGCATGGTGGTGGGAGTGTCGTGGTCTGGGGCTACATGAGTGCTGCCATCACTGGGGATCTACAGTTCATTGAGGGAACCTTGAATGCCAACATGTACTGTGACATACTGAAGCAGAGCATGACCCCTCCCTTCGGAGACTGGGCCACAGGGCAGTATTCCAACATGATAACGAGCCCAAACACACCTCAAAGATGACCACTGATTTGCTAAAGATGCTGAGGGTAAAGTTGATGGACTGGCTAAGCATGTCTCCAGACCTAAACCCAATTGAGCATCTGTGGGGTATCCTCAAATGGAAGGTGGAGGAGCACAAGGTCTCTAACATCCACCAGCTGTGTGATGTCATCATGAAGGAGTGGAAGAGGACTCCAGTGGCAACCTGTGAAGCTCTGGTGAACTCCATGCCCAAGAGGGTTAAGGCAGTGCTGAAAAATAATGGTGGCCATACAAAATATTGACACTTTGGGCCAAATTTGAACATTTTCACTTAGAGTGTACTCACTTTTGTTGCCAGTGGCTTAGACATTAACCACTTCAGCCTCAGAAGGGTTTATCCTCTTCCTGACTTTTTGCCATACAGCACTGCATCGTTTTAACTGATAAGTGCGCGGTTGTGCGACACTGTACCCAAACAAAATTGACGTCCACTTTTTCCCAGGGGAAGGGGTTAACACTAAGGGGCGATCAAGGAGTTAAGTGCTTCCTAGGGAGGTGTTTCTAACTGTGGGGGGACTGTAGTGACTGAGGGTGGAGAGAGAAAGCTTTTTCCGATCACTGGGAACAGACAATCTCTCTCCACTTCCCTATTAGAACGAGGATCTGTTTGTTTACATCAACAGATCCCCATTCTGGCTCTGTGAGAAGTGATCGCGGGTGGTCAACGGAAATCGCGCCTGCCAGCCACACGCATCGGTTCCAGAGATGTGCAGTGGGTGTGCACCCCCCAGGGGCGTACCTAGAGCATTTGGCACCAGGGGCGGATCCTATATCTGGCACCCCCGCCCCCCCGAAAAATGAAAGGTGGTGCAGATTTTCGGGGATTACATCAGGGGGCGAGGAGGCAATATAATGCTTCTTTGTCATCTGTCAAACATCATCTGAAAAGTGATCCACTGTGGTTCACTCTTCAGAGGGCAACACTAGTGAACCCTAATCGCCAGCAATGCCCCTCACAGGGCCGATCCTAGGGTCACAGATGCCTGAGTGCAGAAATATTTCTGACGCCCCCACATGGCTGTGGTCATCTTACTAATCCCCCCTTTACAAATGTTTCTATGGCAATGACTGCAGCCTCACCAGTGCCCATCAATGCAGCCTGAACAATGCCCATCAGCACGGCCTCACCAGTGCCCATCAGCGTAGCCTCACCAGTGCCCAACAATACAGCCTCACCAGTGTCCATCAGTGTAGCCTCAACAGCAGTGCCCATCAATGCAGCCTAACCAATGTCCATCAGCGCAGCCTCCCCAGTGCCCATCAGCGCAGCCTCACCAGTGCCCATCAGCGCAGCCTCACCAGTGCCCATCAGCGCAGCCTCACCAGTGCCCATCAATGCAGCCTCAGCCTCACCAGTGCCCATCAGCGCAGCCTCACCCATGCCCGTCAATGGGGGGGCAGCAGGGGGGCCCTCAAATGTGTCATTCCAAATGCAGCATTGTTAGTTGCCCCCGGTGCACTGCTTGTCTTGTCCTGCAGGTGGGTCCTGGTCCTTCCTCACCAGCTGGGAGCATGGGACTGCTGGTACATCCCTTCCTCCTGGGCACCTCAGCTGGGCAACTGGGCTGGGCTGGAGGAAACTGGGGAGGAGTGAGGTAGAGCGGTTGGGGACTTCCAATTCATGTCCACAAATATAGCAATCTCCTGTTGTACAGTTGTATGGATAAATCTCTTCTCCAAGTCCCCTGTGTTCGGCGAGGACCAGGAGACAGGCAGCGGACTATTTCTTCATTTTCGCGCCACGGATTAATCCGACCAGCGTGCGCCGCTCTCTTCTATATGAATACACTGGAGCAGCTGGGAGTGCCACGGCTGATTAATCCGCGACCCGAAAATGAAGAAATAGTCCGCTGCCTGTCTCCTGGTCCCCGTGGAACACAGGGGACTTGGAGAAGAGATTTATCCTTACAACTGTACAACAGGAGATTGCTATATTTGTGGACATGAATTGGGAGTGGGGGGGGGGGGGGGGGGGGGGGGGGGGGGGGGGGGGGGGGGGGGGGGGGGGGGGGGGGGGAAGAGGTTC
>BLSH010397243.1:413395-431799 GCA_018402905.1 Glandirana rugosa | reverse complement strand
CTTGGAGAAGAGATTTATCCTTACAACTGTACAACAGGAGATTGCTATATTTGTGGACATGAATTGGGAGTCCCCACCCCCCTGCTGCTGACACCCCCCCCGATTTGTGGCACCCGGGGCGGACGCCCCCCCCCCCCGCCCCCATGTTAGTACGCCACTGGCACCCCCTAGAGTCTCTTAAAGCGCCGATGTACAGCTACGGCGATTTGCGCAATAGAGCTGACCTGCCACATTCAAATGACAGTGGCTGGTCGGCAAGTGGTTAATGGCTGTGTTGAGTTATTTTGAGGGGACAGCAAATTTACACTGTTATACAAGCTGTACACTCGCTACTTTACATTGTAGCAAAGTGTGATTTCCTCAGTGACGTCACATGAAAAGATATAATAAAATATTTACAAAAATATGAGGGGTGTACTCACTTTTGTGAGATACTCTGTGTGCGTGTGTGTATGTATGCATGTATGTATGTGTATGTGTGTGTGTATATATATATATATCCACAGAAAATATCCATTTAAGCATTACATAACATTATAAAAGCAAGGCTGCTGCAGGGGTCACTTAACATTCCTGTAACAGAAGATTGGATATTCTGATTATGTCATCAGAATATTCTATCATAAGACAAGTTATGTGCACCAGGGTCTACTGTATTGGCAGTGTACAATCGGCTTCATGTATAAAATTAATGAAAAATAGTGTCTGTAAACCCCATAGAAAATGGAAGAGAGAATGTGACCGATTGGTAAAAGCAAATTAGACAGCCCTTCTCTCAAACACTTCCATACACAAAACCCAGATGTAATAAGGGAAGAGTGATTGCTTTTGGAAAGCTCACCGAAAGGAGCATGCATAAGTTGCATTTAACCAAAATGTTACCAGTTTGCCCAAACTCTGTTTCTAACAGAAAAACAAATGAGCAAATAATTCAAGAAAACACTAGGTAAATTGGCTTCTGACATTTGAGTGCACCTAAAATGTTCAAATCCCAAGGATAAGTATATGAGACAATGCAGATATGCAAAATGGATAACTTAATACAAGCTTTCTTAATTACAGTTCACCATTTTACATTAAAGTGTTTTATGAAGTTAACATATAGTAATATGGTAGTCACTGGTTATTTTTATATCTAATTGTATAGTTTACTATATAAAAGGCCATGCATGGGACACTCTTTTTTGTAAAGGGACATAACCACTTAACATAGTCTATCACAGAACAGGTCTACTCTCTCTGAACCCTCAACTTTTCACAAGACAGGGGAACACCCACCGGACATTTTTTAAGCTTTACCCAAGGGATCCCTCATTGGACACTCTTTCTTTACAGGACAAGGGCACTCACGCTGGACTTACTCTTTACCCTAAAGGACAGTTGCACTCTCACTAGACTCTCCCTTTGTATTACAGATATGGAAAACAGACACTGGACTCTATTTCTACCTTAGAAGAGAGGGGATATCTTACTGGTCTTTCTTTTTCTGTCTTATTGAACATGAGGACTATCAGAGGGCTTTCTGATTGCATTAGAGGGCAGTGGCACTCCGATTGGAGTCTCTCTATACCCTGAAAGACAGGGGTGCTCACACTAGACTCCCTCTCTACCCTAGGGAACAGGGGTGCTCACGCTTGACTCTCTCTCTCTCTCTGTTACATGACAGTTCCGCTCTCACTGGACTCCCTCTTTTCATTGCGGGACAGGGGCACTCACACTGGATTTCTATCCTAGAAGACGCAGTCACTCACACTGGACAATCTCTCTGCCTTTAAGGAGAGGAGCACTATCACTGAACTCTCTCTCTGCATTAAAGGACAGGGGCACTCACACTGGACACTCTCTCTGCTTTTCAGGAGAGGAGCACTATCACTGAACTCTCTCTCTGCATTAAAGGACAGGGGCACTCACACTGGACACTCTCTCACAGTATACCCTTGAAGACAGGAGCACTCACTTGACTTTTGCTCTACTGTGGAGCACAGGAGTACTCTCAGTGCAACCTCTCTGGCTTAAAGGAAGAAACACTATCAGAGGACCTTCTCTTTGTGTTATAGGATAGGGGAACTCTCACTTACATCTCTTGCTGCCTTACACTGCGCTGTCTCTTTGCATTACAGGATGGGGCACTAACACTGGAATCTTACTCTGCCCTAAAAGACAGTGTTCACTCTAACTGGACACCCTCTTTGCCTTAGAGGATAGGGACACCCACACTGGATTCTCCCTCTGCTTAAAGGATAGGGATATTATAATTGCACTCGCTTTCTGCCTTAGAAGATAGGGGCACCCACCATAGGTGTGTGCAGCCTATTGCATTAGGGTGTGCATCCCAAAGCTCAAACACATGTATGTGTGTGCATAACACAGTTTACTATACATAACACAGTTTACTATACTTCAGTTATGTATGGACACAGTGAGTGATTGATACTGATCACCCACTGTGTTCATTCACAAAATCAAGAGGCCCGTAAAGACTTAGTGGCCTAGACAGCAGGAAGAATCTGTGCCACATGGGGTGTTTATAGCGTGCCCAGGCACACCTGACACACCCTGTGTGCACGCCTATGGCACCCACATTGGACTATCTCTCTGCCTTAAAGGACAGGGACCCTCTAACTGGACTCTTCTGCCTTAGAGGATAACAGCACCCAAATTGGACTCTCACTCTGTCTTAAAGGACAGGGGCATTCTAACTGAACCTTCTCTCTGCCTTAGAGAATAGGGGCACCCACATTGGACTCTCTCTCTGCCTAAAAGGACTGGGGCAGTCTAATTGGGCTCTCTCTGCCTTAGAGGATAGAGGCACGTACACTGGACTCTCATTCTGCCTTATAGGACAGCGGTACTCTACCGGGTCTCTCTCTTTGCATTACAAGACAGGAGCAACCACACTTTACTCTCTCCATCTTAAAAGACAGGAAGACCCCACCTCCCTCCACCAGTTATCCCAGTTGTCCCCCCACTAACGCACACTACATATGCTCGTAGGAGAGCAAGGATGACCCCCTGCATCTTGCCCGAATCTCTAGCTCCAAACATCACATTGGATACTGCCCGAATCAATAGGCCTTATAACCTGAGACTCGGATACTCATGCCTTGACAGGCTACCAAGGAAACCTATACTGATGGACATGACAACCTAATTCCCCCCCATCCCCCGGTTCGTTCTGTCCTCCCAGGTACTGCAGTGGGGGGTCTTCTCCGACAATGCTGGCTTTCTTTTACCACACTCAACTATAGCTTATGCCCCAAGGGTAACCTCAGGGGCAACAATCTGACTTACCAAATGTTTAACCATCCTATGTTTTTGGTTATTATGTATACCAGATATTGACACGGTTCCCTATCTTATGCCTGAAATACCTCTGTACTTGTTCTTCTTGAAAACCCAATAAAATCTTAAAAAAAATAAATAAAGACAGGAAGACTCTAACTGCACTCTCTCTCTGACTTAGAGGGCAGGGACGCCCACATTGAATACTCTCTTTGAATTACAGAACAGGTGCACTATCGCTCTCTCTGCTTTACATGATAGAAGCACTGTTACTCTCCCAAAGGGCAGGGACACTGTCACTGTAACCTCTCTTTCACTCTGCAGACAGTAGTGAAGACTCAGCTTTGCTGCTAAGTAACAAAATGGAGCCAGAGTATTTTAGTCTCCTGTGTAAGCAATCTGCAAAATGTAAAAGCATTCCAGTGGGCAGGGTAAGTTCCAGGCACTACTATGTGTGTTAGCTTTGCTATCAAGTAAAAAATACAGCCTAGCCTGTAAGTTTCCATTGTAAGCCAATGGGTATGCAGAGGCACTCAGGGCTGTAAGCAAAACGTCCCTTGTGCCTACAAATTTAATCAGAACATGGAAAAGAAACAGAGAGCCCTTTTAGCAAGGCAACAACATTCTGTTTCCTTCCCTCACATACTTTAGCCGATGTTGAATTAAGAAAAATCCTTATCTAATTGCAGCCCTCACCTTCAATGAAATGCAAAACGTGTACAATTCATCCTGTCGAATAGCTGCTGCAGATGGGGAAGTTCTCTCTTAGGTCAGACGGTATATTAGGGTTTATAGGGATTATGAGCAACAAGTGCACTTGTGCCAGTAAAATTTTGGTGGAACAGATTACACATTCATTGCAGACACCTGCCTTGAATGAACAGAACTGCCCCAAATTCATAATTGCACAAGTCAATAATGCCTGCTGAAAATGTCACTATGTTTTTGAATGAAGACAGGAAATCAGAACACCAAGAGAAATACCATTAACAAAGGCATATAATTGAAACTACATGTAATCAGTTCACCGGTTTCCACTTTGCAGAACAGTTTCCTAATGAGTGCTGCAAATGCATTAGGTTGCCCATGGACCTTATTTTATTTAAACCTTCTGTGTTCACATCCACATTTAGGGCTCATACACAAAGGCACATGCTGAAGGGCAACTATGAGAAGTTTTAAACTACAGATACTGACTAATGCCTAATGGGGGCACATCCTGAGAAGTATTATAATTACAGGGATAGCAGCATCAAACAAAATATAGTTGCTGAAATCTGCATTCGCATTAAAACAAAGCACAAGAGGAAGTAATAACCCTGATATTTCTTTGAATGCATGAGCATATAGAGCCTTTCAGCCCAACTCATTCTTTCTGCCTTGGATTTAAGATTGCGCACATTAGACATCAGGAAAGCATGAAACCTACTTTTTATACAAAAAAAGCACAGCACTTTAGACCGTGTTAGCTGCTCATCCCTAGAAATGGTCAGTATATACTGCCCCAAGAGCAGGGTGCATGCAATAACACCTGTACACTGACACAGTACAAAAATGGGCTGCTTCATTATTTCAACTCTTACAGAATTGCCTCTCCCACTATGGTCAATTGCCTTGACTATAACACCAAGAAGAATATTAGGTGACAATACCAGCTCTGAGTATAAGCACATCTTGCTGAAGACATACCTTCATTATGAGCTGAGTGTGTGAGTATGAGCTTTTATATTCACATGTCCAATAGTCCTATCCACATTAAATCTCAATGAGCTAGCAAGACTGATTACATTCACAATACTGGCTTAGTTAATGCGTTTTAAGTATTGTAATAACATCCACTACACTGTCTCTGGCACAATTGGATGAAGTGTGTCTTATCAGACTGCACATACAAAGCAGCTTGGAACTGACATGTTACAAAGCATGACAGTCTCACCTAGATTCTTTTATTCCTTGCCTGGCAAATTATAATAGACAGGCTAGACCAAGTTTCCTTTGAATTATATGTTATAAGAATTTGTGATTTGGAAGATATTACAGGTTGAACTTGTCACCATTGCCCAAATGAATTCCCGAGAAAAGATTTTATTTTAAAATAAATATATAGTATATATACTACAAAAATGAATGCAGGCTTAAAGCCAATCCGAAACCATTTCTTAAGAGGACTGACTGAAGTCCGAAATGGTTACTCTTTGTAACACCTAAGTGAATAAGCCTAATTGCCTTTCGGATACTATTTTAGCACTTGTGTCTGTTCTAAAACCAATTTTGAATACCTGACTCATTTTATAAAAGGATGAAGAAAAGTGATTGAGAAGAGTGTGGTTGTCCATAGCAACAAATCACAGGTTAAACATTTAATTATATTGTCAAAATCATAGTTGTTATTGGTTGCTATTGGAGAACCAGATGCAAAAGATACTATTCAGCATGGATTGCTGGATTTTAAAGCCAATAAATTAACAGGAGGGTGGATTTGGAAATGCCTGCTCTCTTCTACTGTGAATTTAGTGCACATGGGTTTGTCCTAACCATCATTGCATGCTTGCAAATTTTGACATGGACAGTTTCCTAAAAGTTTGGCCATTATATGACAACACCCTGTTGCTTTTGCTCTTAGTCAATAAATGTATCATAAGCCAAAATGGTGCACAGAACGTTCAATGCAAAGAGAGCAAACTGTATAATGTGCATAGTGTAGTAACCCATAGAAACCAATGAAAAGTCATCTTAGCGGAAAACTCAAATCTTATAGGTTGCTACGGATGACTGAACTTTGAAAATTATTTTTGCTTTTTATGTTTTTGTATTTAAAAAGCCAAATAACTGAATGCACATGGACGTGTTGCTGCTGTGCCTCTTTTATTCACATATGTTATTGTTTAGACATTTCAGAATTCCCTATTTCTCTCTCTTGCTCTCTCTCACCTAATGTCACAAGGGTATCCTCAAATTTTGTTATATTACTGACATTTGTCGGGGGGGGGGGGGGGGCTAATCATATGCAGATATCTGAAGTAAACCTATTTGGACTGATGTCACGGTGTGATCATCCAAACATTCTCAAGGCTTCCCACAAAGGACTCTTTTCAAACCACGAGACACACAAACACTTGCTTTACCATGAACTGCCAATTTTAATGGAAATCCCTTTCTCTTTGAAAGATACCTCCACTGAACCCGGCTTCACCCTCCCTTGTGTCCCCACAGCAAGCAGCCTACAAATTGTTACCTGGCAAATCCCTCTCCATGCTTGATGATAGTAATTTTTAGCTTTGTGATTTAACTGTACAACCTGAATGGACATGGCAGGCTTTAGCATATAATCACATAGAGGTCATTTGCCTTCTGTAATTTTATAGACTGCATGGTGCTGGAACAGAACAGAGCTGAAGCTGCCCTTGCATAGGGTCTCTGCCATATGGCTTTATACGATGCAAAGAGCCTGCAGAAGATTGGCTCATGAACAAATCACATTTTACTGCTAGCCTCTGCATAGAGCTTTTTAACTTTGGCATTTTATCAGAAAGAAGCACAAATCAGCACCAGAGAGAGAGAGTAGAAGCCCAATGGAAGTCACTACTGGGAACTTAGTACAGCAATGCTGCAGTCTTAGAGATCAGATCTTTCTCAGCCTAAGCGTCCTTGGGCATGTAATTGTGAAGTTACTATCGCTGTTTTGAAAACAATGCCTCCAATCATCAAAATGAATGCAAACAGTTACAAACCAGAGGCTACACAGCATGAAAGCACTCGGTACAGCTAAAGCACTGCGTGGTTATTTAAGTGATGTCAACAGAGGATAAGTGAATGCAGGTTATAATTCAATCACAAATAAAAGTTTTCCATTATACGCAAAGCGAGTTGCCTTGAAAATACAGAGAATGGCATGTTTTCCACATATTGCTTTCTGATTATTATGAAAGTACCAGGCTATAACATAAGTCGTCACACACGCACGTTATATATATATATATATATATATATATATATATATATATATATATATATATACATTACAGTTCTGTATAATTATTGGAAAAGAGTGTGTTTGAAAATACGAACTCCTGAATCTCTTTGATACCTACTACATTGCTCTATAAATATTATGGGCAGGCGGCAATGAGTCAATTACAACCACTCCCACACATGTATGTGTACACACGCATACACAGTGACAGTCACACATGCACACATACACACATCCTAACCCATACACACACAGGCACACTAGATCAGCTTTCTTTAACTATTTCAAATTTATTTATTGATCAAAACATTCCCTATAACTGTTGTCCCAATAATATTTCAGGCAGACTTAAGACTATCATTAAAAGGTACAGCATGCAGAGTAGATGCAAATACATGTCAGTAACAGCCAATACAGTTTTTTCCTTTAAAAATGATATTGACAGTCACATACATCTCCTGTACACCCCCATCCTTACCGTTCTGCAATAATTACAATTAGATCAGTCATAAAATATAAAACTGGTCTCTAACTTCACCTGTCCCAAGCACTTTACTGATAGAATTCCTGCTCCTAGACACACCCTTCATAGTCCCCATTTCCCCCAGTATAATTACCTGAATTCTTATTTTGGATACAGTTGGTATCATCATTCTCCCCGCAGCACTTCTCATAGCCATGAAACAATCGATGGCAGGTTTGCAAAGAAAAGCATCACTGTGTTTTTTTTCTCCTCTGGTCTTTTCAAGTCACATAAGGACTTCTTCCCTTAAATCCCAGTCCATGATCTCAATGCCATGTTAGAATTACAGCATGCAAAATGTACCTGTGCCTGCAGCCTGCAGCCAAGGTGAACGTACAGTGCAGATTCCCATACAGAACATCTTTCTCTGCTGTCACGAGCAGAAATATTTATATTTGTTAGAACATCAGATGGTAACTGGTTTGCAAAAATAAAATTAAAAAAATATGATAAAATAATAAATAAATAGATACGTTTTAAAAAATGTGTGCAATAGGAGGGAGAAGGGGATATGACTTGATGACTTGCTCCAGTTCTGGATTTCATGGCTTATCAGTTTGCTTTTCAAAGCTGTAGTTTGCTGTAGTTTGAAGTGACAGGCTGAGTAAGCAAAGGCAGGCTTACGGCTTTGGTGAGGGGAAGCTGATGCCTGTGCCTCTACTGTATGGTTCTGCTTAAAACTCTACATATGTATTATGAAAGAGCGATGATCACCCGGGCTACCCCACACACCCACAAAAAAAAAAAAATGCCAGGGCTTCCCAATGCATGCTCACGTCATAAACCTAAACGCTCCCCCTCCACTTTGATCTCGCTTCTTCTTCCAGCTTGTTTCCATGATGCTAGGGGGAGAAGAAGAAGAAGAAAAAAAGAGGGATCTAGACACAAACAGAGATGAGAAAAATAGAGAAAAGGGAAGATAATGAGGTGTAAGTAATCTGGGAAATGAGATTGTTAGATGTGATGGGAAGCTCTCTACTCACAATAGGAAGGAGAGGGAGTCAGTGAAGCCTCTCACCCAGACAGGTGAAGACAGGGAGACACAAACGGTGTGAAGATCCCTGACTATGATCGACTCTCCCAATTATCTGCTGTCAGCGAGGGGGGGGGGGGGGACTGGGGAAAGAAAAAGAGAAGGCAGCAAACGGCCAAAGCCATAGAAGAGGTTGAAAGAGAATAAATAGGAGGTAGACAATTGAAGCAGCGGTGTGAAGGTTGTTGGATTTGTGTCAAATTTCCAATGATCTGTTGCCTGTAGGAGGAGGAGGAGGAGGAGGAGAAGGATGGAGGGCTAAAGAGAAAAAAAAGGATAGAGAGGGGGGAAAGGAAAAAAAAGAGAGAGGGCGAGTGAGAAAGACCTCAGCAGGCAATGTTGGACAGAGAGGCTGCAGATTCCTCGCTGGCTCCATTGAGCATACTGAGTGGCAGATCTGCATGTTGAAGCAACCCATTGAAAACACAGAGCAGCTCACAGCACACTGCACATTGCACATTCTCAGCACGTCTCTAGCTCATTTTTTTTTCCTTTTTTTTTGCCTCAGACTCAGTAGGAGCAGATAGCAAGAGAAAGACAGAGAGAGGGAGAGCCAGCAATCCTCAAACTCAGCCTTTATTCCCCCGGATGTGCTAAAAATTCACCTGCAAACTGGTAAGTAAATCAACCCCTCTTGTCTCTATTTACTTTTCTAGGGTGACCTGACATTAGATTGAAGTTGCAGATATGTATTTGCAAATGATGCTGCTGCTGAGGCTGCTGCAATCTAACCCTCTGCCTTTTTTTTCCTCCCTCCTGTCTTTATTTCAAGCGATCTATTTACTGGCATGCCAGAATCTGGACTGCTTAGCATCTATGTAATGTGTCAGGAAAACTGCATTAGCATTTATTGTATTTCACTAGAGTGGATGCTTTGATTTTAAGTTTCATTGCCATCACTATGCTCTAAGCACACAGGAAATGCAGTAAGATGCAGGTGGCTTTATATCTACAGATTTCAATGTAGTTATTTGCAGCATCTACGGATGGGGGGTGGGAGGGGGTTATTGCATGGATTTGATTTTTGTGCTAGAATAGGATTTGATGATGGGATGACTTTATTTTTCGATGGCATATTATAAACTGTTTTGGCACTTTGCTAATGTATAGGTATTTTCATCATTGAGATACATTCAGCGTCTAGTCTCTGTGCTGTTAAAGCTTTAGTCCCAGAGCAAGGGAGGCAGAGCATTTAAATCATGGATCATCCCAGACTAAGCTGCATTTTACTGTCAGTTTCCCCTCCGATTGGAAGATCATATGGACAAGCAGTGTGGCCAGATTAATTATCTCTACATTCTTTTATCTATTTATGGCCATTTAAAGTGCCCAATAGCCATTGCGATTAACTGCATGCTGGAATCTGCTAATGCATCACGAACGAGGAGCACACAGATATTTTACTGGAAATAGCAAGCAAGATTTTGACACCAACTCTTTGGGATAAAATGCATGCTTTGCAGTAATTCTCACTCTCATACATTATGACTGTATCTAGTATGTATGTACAAGCCTAGATCATTATCTGTGTTAAGGAACACTGGTTTTATTTGTACTATTATTATAGCTCAGTATGACTCATAGGCAAAGGTAATTTTTTTTAGACACAAATTATTTCCATTATGACATAAGCTCACTTATTTACAAGCTAGACACAATTCTTACCATTGTCTATGTCACAGAGATGGTCTCATGGAGTGGCAATTATGTAATACAGTGCATTAAGCCAAATGGCATTGCATAATTGCAGATTTACACTTTGATAGACTAGATCTTGCAAACTAGTGTGTGCTGATAATGAACAAACAATTGACAGTTCTCTTGCTATTGTTACTTTGTACTCAGCCAGTTTATATGTATAGTATAGTTAAATAATGACATCTCTGTTTTTTTTTTCTTCTTTGTCTTCCAGGTTTTTTGTTTTAAATTAATCAGAAATGGAACCTTCTCCAGCAGAAACTCAGCTAAATGGACGTATGTTGTGGATAATTCTTTTAAGCACAATTGCTCTTGCATGGACTACGCCAATTCCCTTGATTGAGGATTCAGAAGAAATAGACGAGCCTTGCTTTGATCCTTGTTACTGTGAAGTGAAGGAAAGCCTTTTCCACATTTATTGTGACAATAAAGGATTTACAAATATTAGTCAAATTTCTGAATCCTGGTCTCGACCATTTAAACTGTATCTTCAGAGAAATTCTATGAGAAAACTGTACACGAACAGCTTCCTTCATTTGAACAATGCTGTGTCAATTAATCTCGGGAACAATGCATTGCAGGACATTCAAGCTGGAGCTTTTAATGGATTGAAAGTTCTGAAGAGGCTATACTTGCATGAAAACAAACTAGATATTTTTAGAAATGACACTTTTATGGGACTGGAAAGCTTGGAGTATCTACAAGCAGACTATAATGTAATTAAGAGGATTGAAAGTGGGGCCTTCAGAAATTTAAATAAACTGAGAGTACTAATTCTCAATGATAACCATATTCCTTTGCTTCCAACAAATTTATTTAAGTCAGTGTCTTTAACACACTTGGACTTGCGTGGAAACCGTTTAAAGATCCTTTCTTACAGAGGGATGTTAGATCACATAGGAAGAAGTATTATGGAGATACAATTAGCTGAGAATCCTTGGAACTGTACCTGTGAGATTGTGCAGTTGAAAACGTGGCTTGAACGTATACCTTATACTGTTCTGGTTGGGGATATTTTATGTGAAAGTCCCTTTCACTTTCATGGCAAGGATTTAAGGGATATAAAGCGAAGTAAACTGTGCCCCCTGTTGTCTGAAAGTGAGGTTGAAGCAAGCTTGGGGATTCCCCAGTTACCATCAAGCAAAGAAAATATGTGGCCTACTAAACCTTCCTCTATGTTATCATCTTTTCATGTAACTGCTTCTTCTGTGGAGTACAAGACATCAAATAAGCAACCAACCACCACCAAGCAACCTAGGCCTCCTAAGCCTCCACCAACACCCAGAGGCCTTTACCCAGGTCCAAACCAACCACCAATTGCTGGGTACCAGACTAGACCACCTATTCCAATCATCTGCCCAACTGGATGTTCATGCAGTTTGCATATCAATGATCTGGGATTGACTGTAAACTGTAAGGAGAAAGGATTTCATAATATATCAGAACTTCTACCTAGACCGCTCAATGCTAAAAAACTTTACTTGAGTGGTAACTTAATACAGAAAATCTACCGGTCTGATTTTTGGAATTTTTCTTCACTGGATTTATTACACCTTGGAAACAACAGAATTTCTTATGTTCAGGAGGGAGCCTTTATTAATCTCCCAAATTTAAAAAGCTTGTATTTAAATGGAAATGACATTGAAAGGCTGACGCCTGGCATGTTCAGGGGTTTACAGAGTTTGAATTATTTATATTTTGAGTACAACATGATAAGGGAAATCCAGCCTGCTGCTTTCAGCCTGATGCCAAATCTGAAGTTGCTGTTTCTCAATGACAATCTGTTGAGAACACTACCAACTGATGCTTTTGCAGGCACATCTCTAGCAAGGCTGAATCTCAGAAACAACCACTTTCTATACCTTCCTGTTGCAGGAGTCCTGGAGCACCTTAATGCTATTGTGCAGATCGACCTTAAACAGAATCCATGGGATTGCACCTGTGACATTGTCCCTCTAAAACAGTGGATAGACACCATCAGCTCTGTCATTGTGGTTGGGGAAGTACTGTGCACAAGCCCTGAGAACCTGACCAACAAGGATCTAAAATCCATTGAAATGGAAATTTTGTGTCCAGAGATGCTACATGCTACTTCACCATCTTTGCCTGGAAAGATGGTGCCCACAAGCTCCTCAGTGTTTGAGCTTACCACATCTGGAGGTGCCATTCCATTATCTGTCCTCATTCTCAGTCTCCTAATCTTGTTTTTCTCAGCTGTTTTTGTGGCTGCTGGCCTCTTTGCTTTTGTACTGAGAAGGCGCAAGAAGCTGCCTTTCAGAAAGAGACAAGAGGTGGATTTGACGGGCATTCAAATGCAGTGTAGAATCTTTGAGGACAGACCAAACAACTCCCCAGAGAAAGCTCCTGGGCATGTCTATGATTACATTCCTCATCCTGTAACCCAGATGTGCAACAATCCCATCTACAAACCCAGAGAGGAAGAAATGGGGGAGGAATTTTCAGAAACAAAAGAAAACAACACAAATTATAGGACCTTAATAGAAAAAGAAAAAGAGTGGACCATGGCAGTGTCAAACTCCCAGCTAAACACTATAGTTACTGTTAATCAGAGTGGGGAAGTACCAAGTTTTCATGAAAATGGAGTCATCTTTCCTGGAGTAATTGACCGAGAACGGCCAGCACCAACGGTGGGTTTTGTGGACTGCATTTATGGCACAGTACCCAAATTAAAGGAACTGCACGTCCACCCACCTGGCATGCAATACCCAGATTTACAGCAGGATGCCAGATTAAAAGAAACCTTACTTTTCTCAGCTGGGAAGGGGTTTTCAGACCAAACTCAAAGTGAATACCTCGAGTTAAGGGCCAAACTCCAAACCAAGCCGGATTACCTCGAAGTCTTGGAAAAAAACACATATAGATTCTAATATAGCATAATTTCATAGCGCCCAAAAACAAAACAAACGCATGATTCAAGATGATAATACCGTTGTGCTCCCCAAATTGTTTTGGAGGAAGGGCCATACTCTAATCGTAATTAATTGAAGTGCCTTCGCAGACTTTTGCCAGCAATGTTATCAATCATTATTTTTTATATAGGAATCTAAGAAACTTGACTGTGCCATGTAAGGTATGGGGATATTTGTACTGATCCTGATAAAAATAATTCCACGTGTCCTTTTTTGGCAGTAACTTAAACCTTTTTCACTGGAGGGTATTGGGGGTGAGGGAGATAAGATGGCATTGTGGCTTCCTTATACAAAGAAACACCCATGGCACAGTTCCTGTATATTGATGCAGTTTGCTGCATGCCTGAAAAGAAAAAAAAACTGCAGGGGGGTTAATGCTCGAATGTTCTCACCCAAAACACGAATACTCATCTGTTTTCTTTTTACCAACAACAATTCAGCATCCAAACACCTGGATTCACTGCAAAGCATCATGATTCAATGGGTTCAATGTATATTTGATTTATTTCCTTTTTTGCAAAGCAGGAAGTATTGTACACAAGACAGATAGGGATCAACATCTTTGTGAATTCATGAATATGCCAGGATTTTTATTCTGTTTTTTTGCAGCTCCTTTATTTAGCAATGCTACTGGGTACGTATCACTAACAGCTTTGTAGGAAGCACTTTTAATGTCTTCTCCCCCACTCCTCTTACTCCTTAGCCTACCCCATACACAAAGATTTTACAAAATGTGCATATATTTATTCTGTAATTTCAGTGAATATTAATTGTAAAGGTAATGTTTAATCAATGTATAGTGATTATGCGTCTGGTATAGCTTTCCTAATAAAATAATTTAAAACAATACATACATATACAGATATATACAGATAAAAAGCTTGATTTAGCTATGCCCAGCCTTATGTACATCAGCCAAAAAAAACTGAGTTCCCATGCTAACTAACATTGATCACTATTTCATTGCACACTGTGCTATGGTTAGAGGTAAAAACATGCGCTTTGATATAGTTTTGCAATTCTTGGAATCAGTAGCACTTTAGAGCCTTTTGCAGATTCCTCAGTAGCAATGGAATTAATAATGTAACAATCCTCTGGACAACACTGCATTCAATACTGCGAGAATTGGAAGTAAATTACTACCAAGGTAGAGCCATTTAATTTATTTGTCTAGCTTGAAAAATGAGAGGCCCATTGTATCCTCTTTAGTCAAATATCTAGGGAACACTACAGTGTATTCCGACCCATTTGGGGATGAAAAGTTGCACAGCCTATCTGTATAAAATGTCTAATTGGTTATATATATCTTCAAAGCATACACTGTATTAATTGCACACTGTATATCCTAATAGAGAGAGTCTATTTATAGAGATATATATGAAAAGGGCATCATCAGACCCTGAGTGAACCCAAAGAAAATCTAATTCAAAACTGGTTGATTGTTGAAGCTGCTATCTTGTGGTTTAAATGAAGATGCATTCATAACATTGAACAGCAGGGGGAGCTTATAGTCTAAATATTGTATATTAGGCACAGGCACCTGGTTCTTGGCTTTAGAGCTATGTGTTATTCGTGTGCTGCAGCCGTTCCCGAATGTGTTCTCCTCTGCTTCATTTCCTGACTAATTTAAATCCCTAATGAAATCATTACTGTACATTGAATGTAAACTGTCAGATGTCACTGATGCCTTACATGAACATAGGAATTTTAAAAGTGAATGTGAAAAAAAAACATAGCTTGTCAAGTTTTGGTTTTGCTGCATGATCATCTGTACTATTGATTTATTATTACAAGCTACTATTGTTCTGATTATCAGTGTCATTTGTCTATATGCATGTAGATAGTTACACGTATCCATAGATTTATATATACTGTAGCTATCTCTGTGCATATATGAGCTAGAAAGTGCATTTGTTTTTTGCTCACAGCCCCCTTGTCTATAGTTTACAAAGTTCATCACCTTTATGATAAAATGTGTCACCATTAAGGGCATATGGTAATGCAAAATATAGATCAATCACTAATTTGCACACGCATAAATGATAGCCTTGAGCCGCAATTGATTTTAGCTGCTAAAAAACAGACACGACCTATCACTATAGGGCAGCATGCTGCTGCTATTACAAAATTGGAATTTAGAGATGGACTACCAGTAGTACTCCTGCTGCATTAAACTACATCACCCCTTGACTTCACTCTTAAGCATCATGGGAGGGGTAATATCTCCCACCACGTCCATCATCACTTGGCTTCGCTAGTGAGTGTTATGGGAGTTTGCATTAATTGACAGCTGCAGTGCTGAAGGTTGCCCATCTACAGCATGTTGGTGTTCTGTTTAGATGACTTCCTTCCCCATTTGATGACATATTTATTTCAAATTCCCCAGTTAAACTTACTCTATTCAATCCAAAGGCTGGATTTTCCATGTTTACCATATTTGTTTTTCATGTTCTAGAAAAAAATCTAAAACCTGCTGTATATTGCATATGACTGCGTTCAACTCTACTATAAATAGACAGCATGCGCATATTTTGAAAATAAAATGTGCAAGGCGAAACACTCCTTATAAGAATAGAAGCCCATTAACTCCAGGCATGCATCACATCACCGTATTCTTTTACAATAACACATTTGCGTGCAATCCCTAGTGTTACTGGTGCTGTATACATTTTAAACGGAGTGCTCATAATCCATAGCAAAGTATGATGCAAACATTATGTTTATATATTTTGTTAAAAAAAGCAAATATAACAAAAAACAAGATAAAACATGAAACAAAGAGAAGGGCAAGAAAGTCTTTGCTTCAACAAAAGGGACATTTTCCACCCCTGGATGGTGCGGAATTCTATTTATTCAGTGGAAATAAATTTATTCTTTGAGAATGGAAATTTTATATTAAAGGAGATAATTTTTGGCTTAAATTTTGTTTTATTTTCTTATGTAGGAAGCTCTTTCTTTGCATTTGTGGCTTTGTTGTGTGTGCGTGCACGTTGGGGGTGGGGGAGGGTTGGTTAAAGGGGTTATAAGATGTATATTGTTTGCTTTTGCAAAGGGTTAATGTACAACATTTCAGAACTGTTCTGTGGCTGCTGAGGTGCACAGAGGAATGACCATCTAGTTTATCTAAACTATGAAGAGTCCACATTTTCTACTGATCGGTATGAATGCACAAGCCTTATCTTTTTAACTGATATGACTAGCACCAGTCATGATAAATGACAATGTTAGTGCTGAGTTATGGCATCTTATTGCACAAACGCTGACATGTAGAATGATGTGTCAAAGCAGATATTTCCCAATACACTTGTTAAAAAGGTACCACCATTGATTTGAATTATATTATGTTTCCCATGACTCGTTTAACTAGTTACCTTCAGATGTTTGGTTGACCATAATGATCAAGACAGCTCATATGTGACCTTTCTTAGGCCAACAGATTCTACCTAATAGACGCCAGGCCACGTTAACATTTCAGCAAGCTCAATAACTTGCTGCTTACAATTTATGTCCTATTGTTTTTTTTTTTTTTTTTGGCAGCGGTATTTCCTGACAATCTTCATATATCACTAGAATGTGTTCTTCGTGTAATGAGAAGAATCAGTTAAGAGTACACATGACAAATTTGATATTGTACGGCAGGATAGCAAAATAATCACGGTTGTAAATAAATGTACTCACTTGTGTTAGTCCAATGTTACTGCACAGGTTTTTGAAAGATGGATGTAGAAATTGGTGCCATAGGGGAACTGTAGATACAGCTTTGTTCACAAATTGCAGCTCTGTGCGTGGAATGCTGTTAAGTAACCCATACATTTTAGATGATTGCACTGTTTTGGGTGCCTTCCCAATTCAACAGTGCTCTCTGGCTGTGGATTATCTAAAATATAAGTTAGACAGTTTTCTGGGGTCTTTCTGGTAATAGAAGGTGAAGATCTGCCACTAGTTTTAGACTTATTAGCAAATGGGTTTCTTATATGTCAATCATTCCTTTTCCTATTTATCTATCTGAGGTTCAACAGTCACATGTTTTCTCTGTCCATCTCTCTGCACACACAATTGTAGTATCCTTAAGGGCCCAATCACACTTCCCTATGACCCAAACCGTTGCTGCCCACACAGAGTTTTAGGCTGCATATCTGTGCAGCAGGGGGCGGTGTGATGAGTTTTTTTGCAACATACAGCTCCTTTTCTTTAACAGAAATTTATATCAAGTTTACAAAGTGACACTTCATTCATGTCCCTGCACAGCAGTGCGATGCATTGCACTTGCTGTTTGGGGACATGTGTGCAATATTATGCAAACATGTTTTATAATATTGTTTTGCTCTAGAATGTGGTATAACACTACATTCTAGTCTGAACATGACACGCAGAAAATTATTGTTTTCTGTGTGTCATCACATTACCAGAATTTTGTGAAAAATGTGAATGGGCTCCAAAGCCCCATAGATGCAGTTTTGGTGTCTGTGTCTTGTTGGAAATAGTTATCTTCCCTACTCGTCCCGGGTAGTGTTGAGCGAACCCGGACTGTAACGTTCGGGTCCGTACCGAACTTTAGGGTGTCCGTGGCACGGACCCGGACCCGGACATTTCAAAAATCGTTCGGGTTCGCCCAAGCGAGTTGTGATGGGCCCTGCTCATCCCTTCTATTGATAAAGGTTGTTCTGTGTCTGTGGTTTTGACGTAGATACCCCGAAACCTCGGGTAAGTGTAAAAAGTGTTTTAAGACCATTACACTACTGTGTGTCTTTTGTTATTAAAAGACGCACAGTACAAGTCTGATCTTACATCACAATATGGTGTAAGATCTCGTTTTGTTATAATATTTTGTACAAACGTATTATAACGTGTGTACAGGGGTTTGTCGTTCACGTTACGTAGCGTGACGACACGTCCCTGTACTTACTTCACAGTGAAACATTTGAACTATATTTAAAGACAATTTCTTTTCCTCGACATACAACG
>BLSH010397243.1:385077-406071 GCA_018402905.1 Glandirana rugosa | reverse complement strand
ATATATATATATATATATATATGGTGCAAAAAGGTGCTCAGATTTTCTAAACTTAAATAGTCCTTCTTTCTTTGCCATGAAGAAATGATGATAATGTGCACCACCGAAGAAAGAGTGAGTCCAAAAGAAATCACCACAAGTGATTAAATGAGCTCCTTACCAGCTGCTCTGATCCCACAAGGAGCCTATCAGAGGCTTTGCTGCTTAGCAGCCATATATAATACCATGATTTGCATGCAAAGGTTCCACGATCTCTTAAGCCAAGATAGGCTCCATGGAGATAGTTCAAGTACAGAGGAAAATCCACATAGTGTAGTATTTCACCAAAATTTTAATAAAATGATAAAATCACACTTACAATTTTGAAGGAATTACACAGCATGTGTTATAAACAACTTGCAGAATAATGCCACGTGTGAGGCACCTCCTATGTGGCCTCATACATGATGTTATTCTGGAAGATGGCCTGACTGCTTGGGCTTGCTGGTTGTTTGTAACACATTCTCTGTAATTCCTTCAAAATTGTAAGTGTGATTCTATCATTTTATCAACTTTGGTGAAATACTACACATGGATTTCCCTCTGTACTTCCTCCAAGGAGTATATCTTGGCTTAGGAGATAGTGGAACCTTTGCATGCAAGATTGTGGTATATATGGCTGCTATGCAGCAGGGCATCTGATGATCTATTTGTGGGATCAGAGCAGCTGGTGATTGCTTTTGGACTTACTCTTTCTTCGGTGGTGCGCGTTATCGTCATTCATTCATGGCAAAGAAAGGGGGACTATCGATGTTTAGAAAATCTGAGCACCTTTTTGCACCAATATTTTTTTTTTTGCGCAGTGTTTGCACATTTTATATGGACTTTATTTGCACAAATATGTCAATTTAGGATGAGTTCATCGTATGTTTAATGCACTTTTATTGTGTCTGTTATGGGATTTATTATCTTATACTTAGCACAAAGATAGCTCACTTTTTATTGTTTAGTTGGAGCATGTAAATACAAGTAAACTAAAGTAAAGGCAAATACATTCAAATGCAGTAAAACATGACCTGGGGCACATAAAGTTTGTTCATAATTCCCAGATAATGTCTCCCATATTTAAATACATTATATGTAGGAGTGCCAGTGTGAATGTTGTCTTAGAGAGATTTACCCTTATTTCAGTTCAGGTGCCAATGAAATGAGCAGACAGGAAGTGATACAAACCTGTAACAGGGACACAGACTGCAATTAAAAGCTGACAGGGGTTTTAGCCTTCTGGCACTCTAGAACAACAAAACATTTTCATGTTTGTTGCTGTTGCAGTTTTTCCCTTACTTCCTGCCTGGTGAAGGTGCCAAAGAGGACATCTATCCAACAGAGCCCCAAATAGCTAGATATGTCTCTGGTTTTGCAGTCCATCCTTTTACTTTTCATTGTGCATTCAGTTTTCTTTGACTATTAATATTCTGTTGGCATTTAGATGAATATTAAATAGGGGCATTTAGAATGCAAAAATAATTTTTAGGCTATACATTTCTGATAGGTCTATTTATAGAGAAGAGCAGATACTGATATCCACTGGACACTGTGCTTACATCACATGATACTGACATTCATAAATTGCAGGCTTTGGCATGGAGCTAGCCATGTTTGCCTCTTCTCCATGATCGGAGGAGAGGCCTGTCCCAGAACTTTGACAGGTCACATTACCAATCTCTCCTTCAGGATTTTTAATCAATCAATTGAAATGAATGCTGCTCCTTTTACTTCAGATTTCAAAGCATGCTAAGTGTAATGCAGATTTGTAAAGCGCAGTACTGTTCTTTATAAATGTGCTTCTTTTATTTTTGTTAATGCAGCATTGTGGCCGCAGTAAGACCATACCGCTGCTTTAAAAAAGAGGTATTATGCATAATAGTAAGAAAAGGTACATTGGCTTGACAGCAAAATGCCCCTAGAAGTAATGACAAATTTACAAAAAAAAAAACAGAAACAGGAATGGCATTAATTAATGTTGACTTTAACTATTTAAGAAACAATAGGAGTTGGGTGTGACCAGTTATGCTGTTTGAAAACTCAGAAGAGCTTGCTGTTTCCCAACAGCTACATTGTTGCAGATTGCATAATAAAGCAGTAATGCTTTAAGCCATTCTAATTCAATTTGGATAGCCTGGCCAATGCTAGACTCCTAAATGGTGACATTTAACTGCAAAGCCACAGTAGCTAATTTGAAACATGTATGTGATGTTCATATTTAGCCTTGCAATTACAGACTTCTGATTAAAATGGGCCATTCCAGGGGCCATCCTTATTTATGATTTGGTGCTACCACTGGCCTACAAGTCTTGGGGGAATGTCTGTTTGCTAATAAAATTTGTTGTTTAGCACAATAAGCGTGGCTTATCAATGCAGAAAGATTTGAATGGCTATGCAATACAAGAATGCTAGCCTATGTGCACATCTGTAAAAAAAATGATTAGCAGTTGTACCTTTTTCTTACCAATACATACAGCCTAGGGACCTCATTACATGGGATTTGGTGCTGCCTTTGACCTACCGGTCTTTGGGAACATCTGTTGGTGAATACAATTTGCAATTTAACTTGATAAGCTTGGCTCATCAATACACAAATGGGTTGATTTGCTAAAGGCAAATAGACTGTTCACTTTGCAATGGAATTTGCCCCAGGAGCTTAGTGAATGAGGCGCCTTCCATCATTCAATCATTTACCAGCAAAATGCTGTTTTTTTTTCTTTTCCTTGCACATGATTGGGTAATCTATGAAAAGTGGAGCTTCACCACGTTCACTAAGCTCTGTGATGAATTGCCTTGCCAAATGCAACTTCCCTTGCAAAATGAAAAGCCTACTTGCCTTTAGTAAATCAACTCCAAATACCTGAATGCCTATGCAGTACATAATGCTAGCTTATGCACACATCTGTAAAAATAAGGATTGCTTAGCAGTATTACTAATTGCAAATATATGTCTAAGGGGCATAATTGAGAGTACATTTCTAGTTAGATTGAGAAGCCCACTAAGTAAACTATAAACATTGAAATCATTTTGGTAAAATTTTTTGCAGATTCCTAAATTGTAACTAAACCTTCCTATCCTTTACAGCCAATGAAGCAGCCATCTTAGACTCTGATTGATCTGAAGCTGCTACAGTGCTACACATCTGATTCTTTATGACACCAGCCATTTGATGGTTTGACCGTTTGGCTATGGGTGAAAAGCAAATATGACAGTTATCGTTCACAGCATGCATTGAATGTAACTGTCCTGGAATACAGTCAAATCAATAGGTTTAGTTCCACTTTAACTACTTTTGTGCTGAAGAATTTTATGTAAACCTTACTATTTTTTTTTCTTATATTGATTGCTGAGTGAAAATCTGCCTTTAATATCACCTGAGTAGTCTCAGTGTTATAATAGGAAAAGAGCAGTTTTCTGCAAAAGGTCTTAGAAAGTATCTCACCAAAAAAACCCCATACTGTCTAAAATGGCTGCAACTTAATTCTGTGCTGTGTGCAGCAATCTGGCAGTAAGCAAATTACATAAGCAGAAAGTTTGAGCTATAAGTACATTCTGTACACTTTTTGTCCCAATGTTGCCATATTGAGAGACACTTCCATTTCAAATTTTTGGAATAGGTCATTTCAGTCAAAACCAATATTTATTTCTCAATACCATAATCAGTTTCTTGTTTTATTTGTCTCTTTAGGACTTTGGTGGATCAATCTTTGAGCTTGCAGCTTCATCCTTCTGCCTTTGTCCTTTTTCATATGAGGTCTTAATTATCCACTTTAATTTTTATTGTGAATAATAGAGATTTTGCAGAAGGACAATTGAGACACCATTTGCTGCATCAAAATTAAGATGCTGTAGATGGGTAAGGCTTGGTTGGGCTCTTCAGGGAAGAAATTTCCAAAATGTGGAAAGAGCCAATGAGTGCTTTCACAAACCAACTCGTAGAATAAAAAAATATAGATAAATATATATTAGCACTACATTGTTTCTATGACACTACAAGCTGTTTTTACATTTCCCCCATGGCAACAAACTCAATGTGAAATTTAACTTTGTGTACAAAGGGCTCTTGGTTAGCCTGCACAGGTATGAGTGAGTTAAATGTATAATACATGCTATTTACAAATGTAATTATTTCACTGGCCTGACTTACAGCATGTAATCATGGAGTTGGATCTTGTAGTACATATACAGCCAATACTTTTTTAGCTTTGAATAGAATAGGATTAGAACCCCTGTCAGGTTTGATTTATGTTGGCATCTAGATGTATTCTCACTCTCTATTTGTCCTGTAGACCACTGCCTCTGTGATGCTAACTTTAAACTGGTGACAACTGCCTAAGAGGGGATCTCTCTTAACTTTGTAGAGATTTATTCTTACTTCTTCTTTGAACTCTGATACAGGAAGTGAAGTGAAATCCCCATGTGGGGCTAATACAGAAAAAATAAACTGACAGTTGTTTTAACCCTTCCTTAATTTATCCCAAATAGAAAATGGCTATGCATACACTTTATAGAATTCTCAAACTCTATTAGAGTGTGTGTACATGGGCTCCACACTCAGAAATCAAATGCAGCCAGAAGAAAGCTTACTTTTAGATGCTTTCAGGGAATATTGGATTGCATTTTAAATTAATTCACATTGCTTTTGTCGTGCGTTTACCAGGCATACACATTGCTTTCCAAGTGGTTTGTAGAGAGGAATAAAAATGATTTAAATGTAGTGAAAGAGGACATGATACATTTACAAAGATGTAATGCAAAGCATGATAAAAGCAACCATAAATGCAAGATAACAAACAATACTCCATACTATCCAAACATGTCATTCTATATACATGACAAAATGCTTCAAAAAAGCACATTGGTCACAAAATACGAAAGCCTGCGTACACAAGACATTAAAAATCCAACCATTATATTTGTATATGAGGTCTTTTCATATGCTTTTGAGTTTGAATATACCAAGTTAAATGTTTACATTTATCCCATTTATATAAGTGGGATTTTAATGCACTATGCAGTTCCTGTACCTTGACTTGGGCAAAGCAAAATATTTAATTGCATATTTTTTCCATTGTTATCATATTGCCTTACAAGCTGTGTCTCATCACTTGTCTGTCAACGTCATTGTGAAGACCTGATTTGGTGTTTGTAACATATTATTTGTATATTCCAGATATGTCTCTGAATATGAATTAGCAATGCATTTGTAAATTGCATTTCAGAGAAAGTACTTGGGTATTTTCTTGACAACTATAAATAATGCTCTAATTATTCCCTACTGTGTCTGATATGAACTGAGCAACTTTACAGTTTTCATAAATATTTGGTCACATGCCTCTTAATGAACTTGTCATAATTGTCTCAATGAATCCTTATCTGCATTGAGGCTTTGTTACTAGTACAGCGTGTAAAATATTTACAAAATGATTGAATAATGGCACATCCAGGAAGAGCATTTAAAACACACAAATAAATATTGAAATAATTGACTTTGGGTTCACGTTAGTTCATCATCCTTTGGATAAGTGCAGAATTTAATGTGGTTTTGATTTTTGGTTTGCCAGGAAGCATTTGTATATGTTTCTAATGGATAACAAAGGAAAGAATAAACATTGTACTTGTTTTTCAAGAGTGAAAAAGCTAGTGGTCAGCATTCAATTATCAATGGGACAATAAAAATGTCTTTCCTTTTATGCACGGATCCATTTATTGGCAATGGTTTCTAAAGCTTAAAGATTTTAAGGGTCTTGGAGTTCCTCATCTTAATTTAATAAACAGAAAAGGATTTCTAAAATGTGTGATGAGGATTCTGCCCATGCTAGCTGATGATATAGCTAAGTGATGTTTAACAGGCAGATTAAAGTGGCACTAAACTCTGGTTTAAAATATTTGTATTAATTAATATTAATATTTGGTTTAAAAAAAGTTAAATTCTTAATTTATAAAGTATTTTCCATTGCTCTCAGCAACTTCAAATCTCCAATTTTTTTTTTTTTTTTTCTGTTTGTGATCTGACTTTCTGTTAGAGAGTGGCTACGTTCATTCTTCGTGAAGCCACTATATGTAGGAATGTAGCCACCCTCTCTTGCTCACTGCCATATGTAGTGCCCATTGAGACCTGGAGACCTCACTGACAAATAGATAGTGATAAAACAGAATGGGTCCAGAGAGTGGCACTTGCTCACTTGTGAGATGGACTAGTGGATCTGTAGTTTGCATAGAGCAGTGCACATGACTGCAACTAATATGTACAGCTCGTTTCAAACAAACAGAAGTCAATGGGAAATGCAGAGGTTCAGGGGCTCATAGAAAACATTACTAGGAGACAGGAAAATGTATGAATAACAAACAAATTCATAAAAAATAGATTACATGACCATTAAATAGTAGGTATGAATTTTTTTTTGGATAATAAGGGTTTGGTTTAGTGTCACTTTAAGTATAACAATTCTATAAATAACAAAGTCTCTTTCAGAAGCCATCTATAAACATAAGTTCAATATTTAGGCATAATGTGAATGGTAAAATATTTTTTTGTTTGAAATATCTTTGAATCATAATGCAATGACTGCTTGAATATCAATGTTGATGCCAATGGAGAAGGGGGGGGGGGGTGTATGCAAGACGCCCTTAATGTCAAATTCTACCAGGAGAAAACAATAGGGATCAGCTGGGCATATTCAACTTAGCAAAACCATTCTAGGCCAGAGAACAATCAGACTGAGGATGTTTGGTGAAGCTCAGGAAAGCAGAAAGATGTAAAGTTATTGTCCAATCCAAACATAACCAGCTAGGACAGGTGAAGATCATCTTACGTGTTACAGTTTCATCTGTTTTTTGTATACATACTTTGTGCTGGTAATTCCTGACATTGGGGGTTGAGCACCAAAAAAGAGCCCTTCAGTGTCCTCTAAAAACTAACCTGACCTTGATGCTTAGATTACCGCTTACAACTAAAGCAAACATGATTGATTAGCTAAAGTCTTGTGACTATGATTGGATAGGTAAGGAGCAACTGAGGAGGTCATCTCTGTGTTATTTCCAGTTAGTATGTCAGACTTGTTACATTTACAATTTTGTAAAGCCTGACCAGCTTAGCGTGCTGCCCCTTCCTCTCGAGTTTGAATACTAATCTCCAGGGGATTACAGACAAGTATAAAATAAAGTTTAGGTTGAGCTTGCAAATGTAATTTAAATGATATCCAAACCCAAAAACAAACATTTTATATATTGCAGCTTACCAGTCCTTGTATGTGGTGAATGCATTTTTATTCATCTTTCAGGCAAAAAACATTTTCAGAAAATACAGGAAATATCCTACTGTACCTACCAGAAATGCAGCGGTCTTGTCATTTTCTGTTAACTAAACTGAAAGCACAAGCACTGTTCTATTCCTTTGTTAACCCACCCCTTTCCCCCACCCCACGTGTAATGGAGATGAAGAGAAAAAAACATGGTTCTCTGCAAAGATAAAGAAGAGGGAAGGAGCGTTGTCACCCTAGGATACAAAATATTTTAAACACAGGATTAACATTTGAACATAAAGGGAAAAAGCACGAAAATAACAATGAATGTAGATACCGCATCTAATGACTGGTAAGCAGCAATATTTTGCATTTTTATTTTTTGCTTTATTTATGCTTTTAGTATTTTTTAATAAACACATAACTGAATTAAATTTTGGTTTCTTTTTATCTGCCTGTACTTCACTTAACCTCCTGAAACCTAATCTTAATCTTTAAGCTGAACTCCGGGCACAGGTAATAAAAGTCTGTTGTACACTTTATTCTGTTTATCTAATATAATATAAAATGTACCACTGAAAAATTAGGGTCCTTCTGAAATGAGCAGCTATAACAGTGCTGGAAAGCCTTTCATCTGTAAATTTCTATCATGGGGCAAAGAACTGCCATAGCCTCACTGTGTGCAGGCTGAGTGGTCCCCCACCAGCCCCTGTTTAGTTTTAAGTAGGCTGTGCAGACTAGTGTGAGATGTAAATTGTAAGTATGTATTTACAGAACCTGACAGTTATCTATGTAGCACATTTAGATGTTCTCTCCCCTTGACACATTGCACAGATAAATGTATTGGTGATGTCATAGGAATACTAAGAGGTCTATTCCTAATGGAGAGCTGATATCACCATTTGCGTTCCACAAAAAGGTTACTCCACACCTTGTTCTGCATTTGATGGCTTATTCCTAGTAGAACTACAGGCAAAACTTTTTTTTTTCATTCTGGATAGAGTAAGGGAGGGTTATAACCCCTGTCAAGTTTTTTTTTTTTATTTATTGTTATTTGTGTTCAATTTTGGGAGATTTCCCTTCACTTGTTGTCCCATAGTCAAAACAGTAAGTGAGAGGAAATACTTCCAAACTGAGGAATTCCTTGGTTGTCAAAAGGGTCACCAGAACTAATGTCCCTATTCAAAATTTTCCCTTCTATTTGTCCTGGGGACAACCCAAAATTTTGGATTGTCTATCGCATTTGATGATAATGGTAAACATAACAAATAGGGTGAATCTATCTAATGGGGGGAACAGACATTAAAAACAAAAAAAAATAAATAAAAACAATAGCTTACTGAAGGATATGGACTATCTGTATGAACATCCTGTTTGGCCCAGAGTGGGGAAAAAAGTATACGGTGGCAATGAGAGATGCACTAAAATTTCAGCTGCCGAAACATATCGGCTGAGAATGGTGTTATCAGCATTTTGCTGATAAGAGAAAAAGGTGCCAATAATGGCGCGAAAAGGGCATGTCATTTTGTTGTGATTTTGCCGCAATTTTGCCACAATTGTACTGTGCTTATGGTGTGTTTTTCATAGGTCATGTAACAAGGGTGCGTTATTGATGCGTTCTTGCTGCGTTTTCAGTGCATTTCAGTGTGGGGGGGGGTGCGTTTTTGGTGCAATTTTTTTAAATGAATTTAAATTGATACATTTTTCTTGAGGAACTAAAGGTGCCAATAATGGCCAGTAATAAATTCATATCCATTCAAATTCATGATATTAATTAAAAAGTTGAATATAATACTGTACAATTATATATAAAAATATATATATTTTTTAAAAACTGTCATTTTGGGTTTTTGGTGCTTCCTGCATTATCGGTTTCGGTTTTGGCACCAAAATTTCCATTCGGTGCACTTCTAATGGCATTGTATGGGGAGGTTAAAACAAATTTATTGCCTTATAAAAAATGATGCACTAACCTAAGTTAACATGAATTAAATAATTTATCTTCACTGTATAAAGTTGGATGAGCACTGCTTATTTGTATTTTGCACTTATTTGCTCACATTTTAATTGACTGATTTGGAATTGGATCTATTTTCTAAAGGGATAGCACACCATTTCTATATTGTTTACTGTTAGTCCAGTATTTGGACTTTTAAGTGTTGATGACCTGATTTTTATTGTTTTTTTTTCTTTTGCAATTTACTTTCCTCTAAAAACCTATTGCTTTGCTGCTACCCCTAACCTTCATATGACCACTTTTGATCTGAACTTTGCCTTTGCTGAAATTATTGACCTTGGTACCAAAAGAAAAAAGTGACACTGAAGTGCTGGTATTAAACATCATTGATGTTATTGGATGCTGAGTTATAATTCATAACAATTTATGTCCAAATAAATCAGTTTTCTTTTGTGTTTTTTAATATAACGTAATGCAAAATACCTATATCACTTGTATAACAGTTCTTCCTAGCTGAGTTGGATAGATTTACCTTTTAATTTATGGCCAGTTCTATTCTTAAAATATATGCAGTGTACAGTATCTCAGAAAAGGGAGTACACCCCTCACATTTTTGTAATTATTTTATTATACATTTTCATGTGACAACACTGAAGAAATGACACTTTTGCTACAATGTAAAGTAATGCGTGTGAAGCTTGTATAACAGTATAAATTTGCTGTCCCATCAACACACAGCCATTAATGTCTAAACCGCTGGCAGCAAAAGTGAGTACACCCCTAAGTGAATATATGGGCCCAAAGTGTCAATATTTTGTGTGGCCATCATTATTTTCCAGCACTGCCTTAACCCTCTTGGGCATGGAGGTCACCAGAGCTTCAAAGGTTGCCACTGGAGTCCTCTTCCACTCCTCCATGACAACACCACAGAGCTGGTGGATGTTAGAGACCTTGTGCTCCTCCACATTCCGTTTCAGGATGCCCCACAGATGCTCAATAGGGTTTAGGTCTGGGGACACGCTTGGCCAGTCAATCACCTTTACCTACAGCTTCTTTAGCAAGGCAATGGTCATCTTGGGGGTGTGTTTGGGATTGTTATCATGTTGGAATACTGTTATCAAAGTGTCATTTCTTCAGTGTTGTCACATGAAAAAATATAATAAAATATTTACAAAAATGTGAGGGGTGTACTCACTTATAATAAAGAGAGACATTTTCTAAAAATGAAAACCATAGTTGCCCATCACATATAATTAAGTTTTACTTTTAATTCCAGATCTAAAATTAAAATATGGCATCCCATTGTTTGCTAATAGAAACAGCTCCAAATGTGTTACACAATGGAATGACCTTAAAGGATACTACTGTCAATCGTAGCTTCAGTCCAGACATTAGATCTAATATTTTCCTATAAATGTAACGTTTCTGTGTAAAATGAATTAACTTATATTTGCATTTTGTTTTCATTGCTCACTGTTTGTATTTCCTGTGAATGTCTTCATACGTGGCCTCATTGCCCCTTGCTATATCTGTGAAATATATTCTATTATCATCTTGTTCTGAAGCTATAGTTGAGGTGAGTGAAAAGAGAATTTTTCTTTCATGCTTTAAAGCGATTCTGTTGCTTGAATAAATGTCCCCTATAGTAAGACATTGAATACTTACATCTTTTGCATGCACCATCAATAGAGTTGCCCCCTCATCCCTTTAAACCCGAACACATATGAATTACACAGGTTCTGTGGCTGATTAAGGTGGTAACTAAACTCACTTGGTGCCTTGTCTGCATTAAATTAGCCTCAGAAGATGTGTGATTCATATGTGTTCGGGTTTAAAGGGATGAGGTAGCAACCTTAGCCATCGGTCTCTATAGTAGTGAAGATAATCCTGCTACCTGAAAATCCTGCAGAATGAAGTGCTCCTGGAACTGTCAATTTCCAGGCCCCCTCCATGTGCTGTGGTTTCTCCCACCGGCCCTTATGTCACTACTGGACACAGTAGTCAGGTCAAACTACTGAGAGAAACAGAAGACCAGGAGCCAAATACTTCCAGAAGTGTCAATTTCTGCAGGATCTTCACCCAATAGGCTTTGTCTTCACTACTGCAATGATTGGCAGAGTAATCCAAGACTTCTATTAAAAAATTATATTTTAGCAACAGAGCTAAGTTGAACTCTGGAGAAACAACACACTGTTGCTGTGTTAAAGAACAAAAAAAAAAAAGAAAGAACTGGATGGACAGAGTTTGAAATCCTTTTAAACCAGCTTCCATATGTGGATTTTGTATGCTTATCTTGGTGTTTGCCTGGAGTTCAGCTTTAATTGTAATAGATAACAACTGAAACTGTTGTCACAATTTTTAATATTTTTTTTATTTTCATTAGATCGATTTTCTCTTGTTTGCTGTTGTGTCCCTGGAACAGTAGGTTAAGAGAACAAGGACATTGATAGTAGGAAAAACACTTTTATTAGCAGAGAATGTCAGATTTGTCTTGCTGTCTGTTGCTTGGCTAGATATCCTGTGTTACTGATACAGGTAACAAGTTCACCTTTTACATAAACCTGTCAATGCAGACAAGGGGCCCTAGTAGTTTAAAATGCTCTGTGTTGTCTGTAAACATATTGCCATACCTCTAGGCCTTTTCTGTCACCCATGAATCCTGGCCAGAATACTCCCAATGTCCTGGCTTATTTCCAGGATATGGGCTACAACATAATGGTCGCAGAGTTATAATCTATTTAACCACTTCAGCTCCAGAAGGTTTACCTCCCTTCATGACCAGGCCATGTTTTGCGATACGGCACTGCATTCCTTTAACTGACAACTGCGCAATTGTGCAATACTGTACGCAAATAAAATGTATGTCCTTTTTTCCCACAAATAGAGCTTTTTTTTGGTGATATTTGATCACGTCTGTGGTTTTTAGTTTTTGTACTATAAACAAAAAAAGACCAACAATTTTGAAAAAAAAAAAAAACAATATTTGTTTACTTTCTGCTATAAAACATATCCAATAAAAATGTAATAAATCTAATTTCTTCATCAATTTAGGCCAAAATGTATTCAGCTACATATTTTTGGTTAACAAAAATCCCAAAAAGCGTATATTGATTGGTTTGCGCAAAAGTTATAGTGTCTACAAACTAGGAGATATTTTTTTTTTATTTCTTATTATTTTTATTTTTTTACTAGTAATGGCGATGATCAGCAACTCATAGTGGGACTACGATATTGCGGCAGACAGTCAGGACACTAAGTGACACTTTTTGGGGACCAGTAACACCAATACAGTGATCAGTGCTAAACAATATGCACTGTCACTGTACTAATGAAGGGAAGGGGCATCAGGGGCAATCAAAGGGTTAATTGTGTGCCTAAAGAGTTAGTTTTGTAGGGCAATCAAAGGGTTAATTGTGTGCCTAAAGGGTTACTTGTGTAGGGCAATCAAAGGGTTAATTGTGTGCCTAAAGGGTTAATTATGTAGTGACAGAATGGTGATCTGCCTTGTTTACATAGGCAGACCGCCATTCTGTCTCTGTACCGAAGCTTCGAGGAGGACATTGAGTCCCCACCAATCAGCTCCCGATGTGTCTAATCACAGCTGGAATGGACCGCCAGCTGCACACATGTGTGTCCCAAACCTGGACGTGATGGATCATGTACCTAATACGGCGCAGGAGAGACACTTTTCCACCTTATACATTTACAGTATGCAGTTGGCAAGTGTTTAAAGTGTTACTAAACCCAAAAAACAAAAGTGTAATATAGTGTAGTTTGCCAATTACTGGACATGGTGGCTGCATTCGTTTTCTTTTTTTTTTTTAAGCGGTTGTCTACCCATCGATTTGATAGTGTCAAAATAGAGTTAATATTCCCGGCATGCCGGAAATGCTAGCTGTCTACTTGATTGTGCTCTCAACCAAACTAGCAAACCATCCAATGGGTGGTGTCATAATAGATCACATGTGAAGCATCATGGCAGTTGAAAATTAAATAGAGGCTAAGATGTCAGCTTCCTTAGCTGAAAACGATAGGAGAATATTCAACCACTTTAAGCTTTTATTCTATTTTTATTCGCCTGGTGATCAGCAGTAACACACCTCTTGTATTAGAGTGACTACATTCACTCCTCTACTGCATCTTTGGAAGAGTAATGTAGCCACCCTTGGACAGCAGCATTGTCAGTCAGTAGGGAGGGTGGTGTTGGATGGACCAGTACATTTAGATGGACTTTAAATTAGTAACTAACAATTGTAAACTCAAATCCAGCTAACACTTATTAGGCAATTACAGCAAACTGATTTTTTTTCCTTTTGCATTAAAGGTTTTATATACTGTAAATAAATGAAAGCTGACCATTGTAAGCACACCTGTAGTGGTAAATGGTTTGTCTCAAGCCTCTAACTGCTACTTTAGCTGGGCAGCATGATCAGCTAAAGGAAGCTGGAAAAAAACAGACTTACTGGGAGGATCAATAGATAAAACAATGTTAAAGGGGACTCACAAAAACAAAGACTGCTGTATTAATGCTACTGACTCATCATATATGTAATTTCTTATTTTGGCCATTGTGTCACTTCAAGAGTCCAGAAAGAAGGAGGCTTGGTGGCCATTTTGTTATAGCCCAGGGTATGAGATGAAAAGGACCTATAGCAGTGTATGAATCTAGGTGCAGATGGAGATTTTTTGCTGCAATGGGAAAGAGTGCACTGTACACATGTAGGTTTGAATCGGAAACTATGCATGCTCATATGATGCTCTGGGCAAACACCCAATGGTGGCCGTCTCCTGGAAATACGCCAGTATGTAGACATGTAAACATTGGGAGTATTTCATCCAGACTTTATGATTGACTGAAAGGGTAGTTAATGCTTGGAATAAACTACCAACAGAGGTTGTGAGACAGTCAACAGTAAATGGTTTCAAACATGCTTGGAATAAACATAAATCTATAGTCAGACAACGAGGCTAATGTGAAAACAAAAAACAAAAAATATATAAAAAAAAATAAAAAAATAAATAAATATAAAGGGGCAGATTCGATGGACTACTCAGTCACTTTTCTATGTTTCTATGAAAGTCCTACAGGCAAGGCATTTGCATTGAACAATTGTGTATAAAAAGGGTTGATTTACTAAAACTGGAGAGTACAAAATCTATTGCCTGTGTGCATTGCAGCCAATCAGCTTCTAACTTCAGCTTGTTCAATTAACCTTTGACAAAAGAACCTGGAAGCTGATTGGTTTATATGCACCAGATTTTGCACTCTCCAGTTTTAGTAAATCAACCCCAATGTGTTTTAAAATACTGAGGCCCCTTGTCTGCAAGGGCCAGTTAAAGTGGATGTAAACCCAATTCATGAAATTTGAGCTGGGCACATATATCTGTAGTGTTTTCTTATCTCTCTTCAAAGCTATCTCTTGCTCCGTAGCTCTGTTATCAGGCTGATAAGTTGTCACACTTTCCCCCGAGATGGGAGCTAGAAGTGTGTGTCTTGGGAGGTTGCCATAAATGGATTAGCAGTCAGCCATCTAAGAGCAGAGCTATGCACATTTCTTTCTTCCTTTGCCTATGAGGAGAGGAGGTGTGTGCCTTTTCTCCAATCAGCTGTCTTGGCTGTATGCCAATAATCCACTCCCAGAGGTAACCAAGAAGAGCAAAACTTTAACACGAAGAGCACTTTCTAAAGGATATATACAGATGAAGACAGCAGATATACATGTAAAACATATATAGGGAGATTTGTTTCATCTCTGTGTATCATCTGAGGCCGTTCACTTCACTGTGTAATAAAAGCAATAAAACCCAAATATCTAAATATGTTAAAGTTTGTATTTTCTCCATTTTAAAGTAGATGTTCAGCCTAAAACTAACTACTGTATCTCTAAATCTACTGGCAGCCACAATCTAAGACTAACCTATCTAGCCCTGCAAGGAAGAAATCGCTATACATAACTTTTCTGAAGCTGCTCTGGTCCGGTCTCCAGCGGTGGAAGCTGTGTGTAGGAGACAGCCGACAATGGATGGGAAATGCCTGGGAAGTGACATCACCCATAAAGTTACAATCCCCATAAAGGTACATTAGTCTTAGAATGTGGCTGCAAGTAGATTTAGAGTTAGTTCGATTTAAAGAGGTTGTAAAACTCAGGAAAAAAAAAACTGCAAGACAAAGGCATAATGAGCTAGTATGCATTGCATACTAGCTCATTATGAAATACTTACCTTAGATTGAAGCTGTTGCAGCGGCCCCCACACACCGATGTGACGGTCGACATGTTTCCCGGAGCTTCTTCCGGGTTTGTGGGCTCCGTTTATGTGATTGGCTGGAGCCGTCGGTCATGGCACAGGCTGTTTCTTCAATGCGCATGTGCCGATGACGTTGGCACAAGCCGATACAGTGAATATTTCCTAAACTGTGCAAGTTTAGGAGATATTCACGGTACCTACAGGTAAGCCTTATTTTAGGCTTACCTGTAGGTACAAGCGGTTTAACAAGGTTTACACCCACTTTAAGATGAACTTCCACTTTAATTATATTGTCCCATTAACCACTTCAGCCCCGGAAGGATTTCCCATGTTAGAGCACTTTTTGCGATTTGGCACTGTGTCGCTTTAACTGACAATTGAGCGGTCGTGCGACGTTGTACCCAAACAAAATTTGCATCCTTTTTTTCCCACAAATAGAGCTTTAATTTGGGGGTATTTTATCTCCTCTGCATCATTTCTTATTACCGCTATAAACAAAAAAAGAGCGACAATTTTGGAAAAAAAAACAATATTTCTTACTTTTTGCTAAAATACAAATACAAAAAAAAAATAAAAAAACAAATTTATTCATCGATTTTGGCCAATTTATATTCTTCTTCATATTTTTGGTAAAAAAAAATCGCAATCTGCGTTTATTGATTGAAGGGTTTAACCTGCAGGGGGCAGTGAAGGGGTTAACTCAGTTCCCTAGGCGTGTTCTAACTGTGAGGGGACTGGGCTACCATGGGCATAAGAGATCTAACTGATCCCAGTGGCAGGGATCAGTAGATCTCTTACATGCACACTGACAGAGCGAGGAACCGCCATGTTTACATTGGTGGTTCCCCGTTCTTTCTCTCTGTCAGGTCATCGCAGCCCGAGCCACAGGCACACTCCTGCAGAGTGCGGTGGCCATGAGAGTGAGCCGCCGTTTATAGATGGCGATTTGCAGAATAGAGCCACACTGCGGCAGTAAATGTACGTGAGCCGATACGGAACCGGTTAATGTATTCATCATGTATAATGACTGTGGATAAGCTGACCATACATGGCTAGAAATTCAGCTGGTTTAGCAGGGTGGTTGTACAGAAGTCAATTTACTATTCAACTTCTGTACAATCGTCTTGTTGAATTTTCCCTGCTCAATCAGCATTACAAGACATAGCCTGCAGTGCTGAACAGTGTATTCTGATGGTGGGAAAGTCTCCCTGCTGTCAGAATACAATAGCTCAGCAGTGTGGATTCTCTGTACACATCGAGTGTGTGGATGGGGAAATTGAGTCTGTTTTTTCATTCAACCCCCTGGCTGAATGAAAAAAAAAAAAAAGATTAATATATGGCCTGCATAAGACTGATGTCAGATTGGAGATTTTCTTTTTTGCTGCAATTATCCCACCTTCATTTTATTATAGCGATATCTGTCATGCATAAAGGTTTTCTATGGAATTGCTAACTTGTAAAGTATTTGTTGCTCAGCAATCAAAATGACTAGTGACAAATATTCTTAAAGTGACACTAAACAATATTCTTCTTATCCAAATATAATGCATGCGCACCCACTACTTAATGGCCCTATATTCTATTTTTCATGAAATTGTTTCTTACTCTGTTTTTTGCCTCCTTGTAACAGCCTCCTTGAGCTCCTGAACCTCTCCTTTCTCTCTTACTTCCGTTTGTTTAGAATAAACAATGCGAGTCAAGTGCACTGCTCAACATATAAGAATGACAGCAGAAAAAAAGATTGAGTGTTCCATTGAGTCTGCCCCTTTTTGTTTATATTTATACTTTCTTCTTTAACTTTTTTTGTCTGAGTATAGATCTATGCTTATGCATATTTAATCCATTTATAATTGACTGACTCACTACCACTACTGGAAGTCTATTCTAAACATCAACTACCTTTTCAGTAAAATAATACATTTTTAAGATTGGTTTTGAAATTTCCTCCTGCTACTTTGAGGTCATGTCCCCATGTTCTTGATCTTTATTGAAAATACTGCTTTCCTGAACCTTATTCATCCCTTGATGTATTCAACCATGTCCTGCCCACTGTATAGACTAATGACAGTGACGTGGTGGCTTTCTTGTTCTGGGACAACATCATATGACGGTGTCCTAGTCTCGCCAAGCTTGCGGCGATCAGCGGCGTACTGTGTCCCTGGGACATGGCACAACCCCGATATCGGTAAAAAGCCGATGACGATGTTCTTTTCCCATGTGATCAGCTGTGTCCAATCACAGCTGATCACATGTAAACATGAAAATGCCGGTTATTGGCTCTCTTTGCCTCACACTGACAGCGTGCGAGGAGAGGAGAGCTGATCAGAGACATTTCCTCACAAGGAAGACCTGTACAGATAATCAGGGCACTGTTATCAGTGCCTGCTCCTCAGTGCTGCCCATCAGTGCCCATCAGTGGCCATTATTGCCACCCATCAGTGCCCATCAATGCTGCCCATCAGTGCCGCCTATCCGTGCCACCTATCATTGCCCATAAGTGCTGCCTATCAGTGTCAATCCGTGCCGCCTATCAGTGCCACCTATCAGTGCTCATCAGTGCTGCATATCAAGTGAGGTCTCAATGTGCACTACACATCCCAAAGTCAATAGTCCATCTTGGGAGCGAGCAAGAGAGGGTGGCTACATTCCTACATATGGTGGGATCATGGAGAATGATCATAGCCACCCTCTAACAAGAGTCACAGCAGCAAAAAAAATGCCTTTAGTCATGTGGAGGAGACTGAGAGCAATAGAAGGTACTTTTTGAGTTAACGATACATGCATGAATATAACTGAATACTACTTTTTCAAACCAGAGTTCAGTGTCATTTTAATGCTTCTCTATGTAATATTGCTCACATTTTTCAAAACGAGTGGTATGTAGCAAAGCAGAACCCGATGCTGTAGCACTACAGCCAGCAACTCTAGCAATTAAATCACTAGCTACATTATTTTCTACTACGAAATCACCCATCTGCTACCAGCCTAATTCTGCCATCTAACAGATGTATGGTAAATTCTGATTTTCAAACTTTTGTAACTTTGTTACACATAGTTGCCATTAGGTGGCCCTGTAATACTACAAAGTATTATTTTAAACATTTTTTTCATGGTGTTTTACGTTGCTGTGAAAGTATTACATATACTCTGATGTAAGTGTTCCATAATGAGTTTACCTGACCCCCTAAATGATGCCATTGCATTGCTGTTGCTGGCAAGCTACATTGCCAGGGGCAGTACTGGCTTTAGTGAAGGAATAGGTGAAGATCAAGTCAGTTTCTACTCTATGTTTGCAACAACATTCACAGTGAATTGACTTTCTGTATGATTTCACTGTACAGCTGATTAGTAAGGAATTAATAAGGTCCATTCCTACTAACTGTCTTGTCTCAATTCATTTCTTGATTCATAGTAAGCTGACAGGAGGTATTCCAAGCACAGTTGGCGGCCATGCCACATAGTGAGTTGGGATATGGTAGCAGCACTGCAAGAAGGTACATATTGTTTCCTGCTGGTTTGACAACATATGGTGATTAAAACAGCAGATGCAGTAATATAATATATATATATATATATATTAGACTGGAAATGAAACAAAATGTGTAAATATATTGTTGTAAAAGTTGTTTCCCTTAATATTCAAATAAGCTTCTCTGGCAAGCATGACAACCAGAATAATAATTTAGCTGTATATAAATCATGGATGCACTCTGTGAAGATAAAGGAAAGGAGCTCTGGAAGCCCAGTTGTCCTAGTATATTCTGTTTTATTACTGCAGCTGCAAATTATATATTTTTTTCTACCCATAGCACTGTATAGGGACTGAAAAGAGATGTAAATCTGCAGGGATCCAAGGGATATATGGTTTGGTCTATTTTTGTATGAGCTCCTTGCAGTGACATACAGAGGACACACTGCATGTTTAGATTTTTTGTATCCGCTCAGGGACTGCTAGAGCCACATAAATCCCATAATCATTGTTTTCACAAAGCAAGGGATATTCATTCTCTAAAACCACAGTAGCATTTTGTTTAAGTGATAGGTTAAATATAATACTGTTTCCTGGAATTTTTCTTTAGAGCTGATTCACATGGGTCTGCATTCTTGTGAGATTCCTATGCGACTCGCACTGACTTTGCACAAAAAGTAGTGCATGCACTACTTTTCAAAAACGCACTGCAGCAAACGCAGTTGGCCAGCACCGGATTGCATGGTTCTGTAGTACCATGCAATCCGGTGCTGGCCAACTGCGTTTGCGATCTACGTTTGGGGTGTCGTTAAGCATAGGTGTGTGCAGCCTATTGCATTAGGGTGTGCACCCCAAAGCTTAAACACATGCATAAATACATAAACATACAGACACACACCCTTACAATAAAGAAGTCTACTGTATATGTGGTGAGAGGTTAGGATGTGTAGTTCAGATCACTACTCCTGGCAGGCAACTAATTTGGTCCCAGTAGTTTGGCGGTCAGCAGGTTCTGGAAGTCTTGATCCTCGCGATCTGTTCCTGACTGGCTCACCCAAGCAGTAGGCCCACATGGAAACAGGTCCCTCCAGCTTTGGGTTCCAGTGTAACAGAATAACACTCAGTGACTCAGTCCCATGGATAATGTGAAGAGGGCTTTAGATTGCCCCCAGTATCTCATGGAATCCCTGCAAAAAGTTCTGTCTCCCCTCATCCTTGGGGCAAGGAATAGTGGCCATTAGAGTCTTCAACTCTTGTGCAATTAACATGGCACTCCCGTTCCTCTTTACTGAATTTCCACTAATTCTTTGCCATACATCATTCAGGAGGGAGGGGGTGGGAGGAGTGATGCACTCTGTTCTCTACCCTAAGGCTTCATGCACACAGGACTTAAAAAAAAAAAAAGCCAAAAAACGACAGTAGCTTATCAGGGTTGTTTTCAGCTTTTACCAGCGTTATATTACAGCTGTTTTTTCAAGTATTTTCACATTTTTTGCATTTTTAAAGGACCAGCTTTGGATTTACGTTTTTGAGCGTTTTTGTGTGTTTTTGGACGTTTTTAAGCGTTTGAACGTTTTTACAGCTGAAAGACGCCCAAAAAAACCCTCAGCTCTTGGGGTTTTTTTACAGCTCAAAAACGTCACTGCTAAAAACAGCTGATAACAGCCTGTGTGTGCATGAACACATAGGATAACATGATGGAGGGTTCTCGACTCCCAAAAAAACCCGCAGAAAGTCGACATTTTTGCAAGTTTGCGAATTTTTGCAGGTTTTTGTGTGTTTTTGCGAGTTTTTGCATTTAGGTTTCGACCAGGAAATTTTTACGTTTTTTACACTTTTATGAACTTTTTTGTCGACATTATATTGCGACCATTTTCGACTTTTGTTGGGACTATTCGATGACAGCAAAAAACCGAAAAAAAAAAAAATTCAGGACACACGTACTTCGGAATCCCATCTCTTGTCTCACGTAGTGAGGAGGGTGGGGGAGGGAGGACTTACTACATACCGTTTCTTAATCACCTTTAAGTCATTTCTCCTTGCCCTCACGGTA